>BSAI01000009.1:114933-141675 GCA_036245035.1 Adrianichthys oophorus | reverse complement strand
CTCCCAGTGGTGTTCTCTTCATTGTCTGTTAGTGGTGGTTGTGGTGGTGGTGAGCGGTGTCTTCTCTTCTTTCTCTTCGACCGCGGGGATGGAGGGATGGGCTTTTGTCGTGCAGTGAAGTGAAGTGATAGTCAGTACTCTTTTATTTCCCTGTGTCTTGCCGCAGTAGTAAGGGAACATAGGAGCTTCGCCAGTCCTTCTGCAACCTGCACGGATGCATGTGCACACATGTAGACTCAGACCAGCACAGTCAGGCCACAGACGGGACTATACTACCAATGTACTGATGTACTGACCTAGTTCTAAAGTCAAAGGACGCATTTTATTGCATACTGTATAAGCTGGGCATCCTTTCTTCATGATAAAAAAATATATCCCAAAAATGCAAAGATATATTCCATAGTGATGTTTCTGTCCTGTGAATTTAGGCTTGTGAGAATATTTGAGTGTACATACGACATTTAGCACAAAGAGACTTTATTGGTTGGTACGTACAGATAACTTCTAGTGTTTTAGCAAACAACTTAAAAAGTGCAACAATGTGCTAACGATGCAGGTACAGAAGGACTGGCGAGGATCTCTGTCTTTAGTCCTCTGTGCCTCTTATTCCTGCGGATGACATCACAGAGCTCACCAAACGCACACACACTCTCTGTTCCATACATGTGCACTCACTGACAATGATATATTAGAAAGCCCTGTCACTTTGTTGGTATTTTTTTATGAAACTCCAGCATTATTGCCTCCTCTGGCATTCTGCCCTCCATGATTCAGATTTTGGTCAAGATTTACAGTGTTTGCTGTCTCTCTGCTGTCTTTTTACTTTAGTTATTTTTCTTCATACTGCCATCCAGATTCAAGTATTCAATCTATTGCCAGTAAAATCTTGTTTTCGTATGTTGGAACAGTTTCACGGCTTGATAATGATCCGTGGGACAGTTGGTACTGGGTCACGGAGAAAAAAAACGACCTACATTTTTCCATGTTATTTATAATATGATGCTGAAGAAAGTTTTATTTTAGAAAACCAATGGATTCCCTCCACCACATTTGACTCATTCTTGACGCAAGTCAAGAAGCTTGATCGCATGTCAAAAATAAATTCGCTACTTTCTTTAAGTGGCAGTGCAGACCGGTTAATTGAAACCCCCCCCCCAAGCTAGCAAAGTTAACAAATACCAAATGTATTTGAAAAGTTTATTATGCCTGAAAAGGTCCAGTGAGAAAACAGAAGAAATGCATTCAACTTCAAAGAAAAAAATAAACATACGTTCAACAGACAAAAAACAGAAATCTTTACTCCAAATATGAATTTATTGCAACAGTTGCTCCCACACATTATAATAATAATGCAGAATATTTAGCAGCAGCCTGTCTAATGGTCATTGGCCTGAAAAGGTTGGAGACTACTGTATTAAAATACTCAGTATTCACTAACATTTATTGGAAGATTTTTGGGAACAAAAAGTCCATGCTTGGAATATCATAAAACATTCTAAGCCTTTAAAGTAGAACATGCAACATATAGAGGTCATAGCATGTTATTTAAAAGACTTAATCTGAAACAAATATATAATCTTACTTCAAAAGCTTCAAAATGAGTTTTATGAAGCAACTCCGTACTAGCATAAACAAAACCTTTGTAGTAATGTCTCTCATTGTAAAAAAAAAAAAAAACTGCATCCACTGCTTCTTGGTTTAAATATTCTTTGAGAGTATAAAACATGATTTGAGTTGTTTTAATGCAAAAGCCTACTTCTTTATCACCTTGATAAAAGTCCTTCTGAGCAGCACAGGAGCATTACCTTTTAGTTCCACTGGAAGGCTGCAGACCCCCTGTGGCCTGCTTGACATAAAACAGTCTTGATGTGGTGTTGAGAATGTCATATGTAGAAATTAGCTAAATTGAAACAAGGTAATTTAACGGGTAAATTTAGCTTTAACCTTTAAACCATTGTACATAAATAGCATACTAGTAAGCTTTTTCATTATAGGTCTATTTTAATCTCCAACAATAGTGACAGCGTCACCTTATGTTTTAAATAGGACCACTGTTTGCAATGTCTAAAAATGAGTAGTGTTTACTACACAGAGCATGATTTTTTTTAAATAGCAGATGTTACTTTCAGAGAAAGTTTTGGTGAATCTGGGTGTCGGTCTCAGTTTTCTCTTTCTCTTTTGATCATCTCTTTCTGGGTTTTATTATAGTTTATTATTTTC
Organism: Adrianichthys oophorus; assembly: GCA_036245035.1. Taxonomy (NCBI): domain Eukaryota; kingdom Metazoa; phylum Chordata; class Actinopteri; order Beloniformes; family Adrianichthyidae; genus Adrianichthys; species Adrianichthys oophorus. The sequence goes on along the minus strand of BSAI01000009.1, from coordinate 139,455 downwards.
TGTCTTTCTATCACTGCTCCTCATCTCTCTGCTCGTCTGTCAGCAGTCAGGAGGTGTTTTCATTCCTTCATTCCTCCTTCCATTTAAGCCTGGTCTATCTCTACTGCACTTCTCTGCTCTGTTTCTTCTTCTCTGTCAACACCGTCTTGTCAGGGGCCACCATTGCATAATTCAGCCCTGATTACATTACAAACAGCACTTCTTGACACTAAAAGCTGGTTTCCAAGCTTTTTAAATCAACAAACCTGTATAAAACACATAAATACTGGTTAGGAATGTGTTGCTACTTACCTTCTTAAACTGAACCCTAAGACTTTGTCAGTGTTGTTTTTAGTCCTTGTCCTTATCTCTTGTCATGTTCTGTAATTTTTAGCTATTTTGTTTTCTGAATCCACACACAAACAGCTGTTCTCGCTGGTAACTTCTCTAGGCTCGTGTTTTCCCTGTCTTTTTTTTTTTTAAATCTTTTTAGTGTTTTCACTGTCTCTCTTCTTCTTCCCCATCTCACCCTTCCCCTTTTATCTGTAACTCCATCCCATGACTGAGCTCAGGTTTATATAGTTTAGCCTTACTATTCATCTCTTCATAGATCCCTTCTCCCCTTACTCTTTATCTTTTAGCACTATAACTAAAAAGCCTGGTTGTCCAAAAAAAAAACACGAAAAAAAGGAAACAAAAAGATTATCTCTGTTTTATATTCTTTATAATTTGTTTTTCTTCTTTCAGGCAGTGCCACAGCTCAAATCCTTTTGAACTCTGACACTCACCTAAGACACTGCACCCGTTTGGCATTGAGAGAGATCTCAACCTAAAATGAAGGGCTTTTATTGCTGTTCAATTTGGTCTTGAGAGAATCTCTTACATAGAGGCCACCAAAAGACTGATGTGTCAATCAAGAAAAGTCAATCCAGTTGGATTGCGGATACTCTCATTGCGCGGATGCACAGCTGCCTGTATTGTAAAAGTGGGTTTTGAGGGAAGTTGTGGAGTAGTGGGGTGAATAAATGGGCAAATTTGGGGCTTATACATTTGGAGTGGAGTAAAGGCATGCTGCATGCTTGGTCTGCATTTGTGGGATTTTTCTCAAGGGTGTTGTGTGATGTTGCATGCATTATTTGTCGCATGGCTTTGGTCGACACGAAACTTGCCTGACAAGCGCTGTGGATGTTGGCTGTTGCCCTTGGCCCGCCTCACACTTGGCTTTGGGCATGTCCGACACTCGCACACTCTCAGGAACACACTAGCATGCAAACTGTCTCAACCTCATGCCATGCTTGCCATCGTGAGAGCCCAACGCTCATGTTCGTAGGTAAATCTAATGGATTCCAACTAGACAAGATAGGTATGGTTTGCTTCATCCTATCTGCTGGTTCCTCCATCTGCTTTACCTGTTATAGACATCTGAAGACAGGGAACCTCCTAGCAGGTAGGGGGAGCTCAATAGCAAGTGCCTTTGCTAAATTTAACTGCAGCTGTCTCCTGAAAGAAATCAGGATATCCCCAGTGATACTGTTATTGTTTTTTTTAAGTCAACCTATTTTTGTCTTGCAAGGACTTCAATTAAGTGCTCTTGATTGCAGTCTGTGAAAATTGTGTGTTAGTGGAAAAGGAGGGATGTTGTGGTGGGGGATGGGGTGGGTGTATGTGGATTGCCAAATATTTATATACATGTATATGTGTGTAACAGCAAAGATGTGTAAATGCGTACATGCATTCACACATGCGGGGAACATGGGCACAGGTTGGGTCGGATGCCATTTTGGCTCCGATTGTTCTTACTTGTCGTTCTCAGCTCTCACAGTTGCTTTGTAGCATTGGTTAGCTGTGCTGTCTGGTAGAGTATCACTGGAAAAGCAGGAGACACTGACACTTACCCGCACAAGCAAACGCTTGTGATCTTTACAAACACATAAAACAAGCACAAGTGCATACTGAACACACATCTGCCTAACATCCTTGTAGCTCAGATTCACCACTTTCTGGTTCTGAGTCAGTTTTTCCTAAAATCGAATCTACAATCGAATAAACAAAGTAGCCCGAATTAATTTGGACGGACTTTAACTGGCTGTTGTCTATGGAGCTCTCTCAACCCCAGCCTCCCCCCCCCCCTTCCCCTTTCCCATTTCCAAAGGTTCAGGGTGCGTGCCTCTTAAAAGAGGGCGTCTGTTCTCATCCTCTCAACCTGACTGGTTCTTCACAGAGACTGCTGCGTATGGACCTGCCTGTTGCCGATGACAACACGGTACATTTTAACTCCACCCTCATGGCTCTGATCCGGACAGCTCTGGACATAAAAATTGCCAAGGGTACGATAAGAAGTGTACATTCTCCTTTAACCCCAATTAACTTCCTTGTACTGTATATGAAAATGCTTCTTAGTGTTTTAATTTTTTTTCTGCATCTTAATGATGTGGAACAAATATATCAGCAAGACACTAACATATTACTTGTATTTCTGGGAACGTGTCTATGTGTGAATGTATGAACATTTTCTTTTGGGATTTTGTCTCCGGTCCCTCTCATTGGCCCTGGGTTGGATGTGTATATGATCTGTACGTGTTCAAATGACTAATGTATGTGTGTCTGAATACACTGGGTCATGGACCACCCAGGAGGTGCAGACAAGCACCAGATGGATGCAGAGCTAAGAAAAGAGATGATGGCTATCTGGCCAAATCTATCCCAGAAGACACTTGACCTGCTGGTTACACCACACAAGGGTAAGTTACAGGGGAACAGCTAACACTTGGCATAGTTGTGTAAGTGTGTCCAATCACCAATCCACCAAGAGGACAGCTTCTACCAGCCGGTGTTGTTTACTGCTTTGCACCTCCTGATCAGACTGTACATACATATGGACATTTAGTAACACATTCATTATTCAAACCCTTTACTTTACAGATGGACCATCTCTTTATACACACACTTCAACAGTTGAACTACACTGAGTTCTCACTAATTTAAAGTTCAAAGATGAGCTTAGTGATCATTCAAGAATGCGCGTCACATCCCCGATGTGAGCTTGACAGATAACAGCCACTGGGGCAATGGTAGAATGATTCTTCTACTGCCACCTGCCTATAAGTTTATACCCTTTTAATTATCAATAAAGTATGAAGTTCACAACTTCTACGATATTTCATAATAATAGTGGATTGGATTTTTCTGTGCTTTTCCTGACGCTCAAAGCACTTGCAATGTTTATACATTATTTATTCACTCCTAATTCATACTTGGTGATGGTAAGCTACTGATGTAGCCACAGCTGCCTTGTGACAGACTGACAGAGGCATGGCTGCCAGTACGTACATATGGCCTCATTGACCATCACCGGGACATTCATACGCATTCACACACCAGTGGAGCCACACTGGAGAAAGGGAGGGTGAAGTGTCTTGCCCATGGACACAACAACAGTTGACCTGGGGGAGCAGAGTTCAAACCACTGACCGACATGAGCCACTGCCTGTTATTGATCTAAAATTTAACCACAGAGGTAAAACATGTTCAAAACCAGGCATTAAGTTTATTTATTTTGGTTGGACAGTTAGTCTGTTTCAAGCCATCCAGTAGCTCTTAATGAACTGCACCTGGATTTAATGACTTGTGTGTTCAAATGAGCTTCAACATTGAAGCCAAATAAATACAAAAACAAATATGATAAAGGGGGAAAACACATTTTCTCCGAAAATAGCTTTTACATTGGACATGAGCTGGAAAAAAATATTTATTGTGAGTAGGTGGTTAGAAAGAGTATAACTGAATATTTGTTGGATTGAAAAGAAAAATGTATACTTGCTTGGTGAACTCAGTGACCTCATGGTAGAATGTCTACCCTTCAACTTGAAGTTGTGAGTTCAAATCCTTGCTTGAGTCATACCAAAAACCCTAAAATTGGGAGCCTTTGCCTCCCTGCTTGACACGTACCTGTAACTCTTAACCTTGTTTGCAACTCATAAAAAACAGACTGACATTTTGACAGAGCCCCATGTACGTCTCAAAATCACTTTGACGTTAGTAAACACAACCAGAATGATTCCGTATATGAAGCGCACTGCCATTTTTGGAAAAACATTAAGGCTTTTAAGTGCGCCTCAGTGTGGAAAACACGGTAAATAGGCTTTATTTAAAAGGTGTATCCTTTTTTATATATACATGTCTTAATTAATCTTAAGTCACACTTATTTACAAGCTCATTGTCAGTTTCCACAGCAGCACAATTATGCACAGTACTGATATTTCCACCCATCTAGTCTTCACTGTTATCAGGGGGTGCTTGCTATAGACGATCCTCTATAGAAGTCTTTTCACTACAGGAGTATCTAACAGGCGGAAACAAATGTACTTGCTTGACCGTAGTTGCTAAGTTGAAAAGGTGTGATTACGGAATGATTTTAAAGAGATTCAGTCCCTATTTCTATGCTGGTGCATATCTGCCAAAATAGGTTATGTAGTAATGCATGTTTAACAGTATCTTTAAAAGGTTTGGCTAAATGCATGAGTGACACTGAGATAAATGCACTTTATATTTAATCATTCATAAGCATCCTGTAATATTAAAGTTTGAGGATTTGTAGCCATACTGCACTTATTTGACATACACCATCAGAACGTAGCTCAATATTTTTCTGATTTTAAAGGTCGATGTGTTCCATCCAAACTCTGGCAAAACCTGTCCGGAGTTTTTAGAAAAAGATTGAGCTCCTGGTTCCTTGAGGTGTGTGAGGTGTTTACAAAAATGATGATAGACCAATAGCAAAAAATGCAAAAGTTATGCAGAGTATGTGCAGCATCTGCCTGTGAAAAGACTGCAAGCTCAACTGTGTTGACAACTGTACAGTGTTGTGATGATGTATCTGTTTGTACCCCAGTGGTGGTGAGAGTCACATTACATTTCCTTTTTGTCCAGAAAAAAAAAAAAACTTTCTACAAATCATGTCAGAAAACAAAAGTGTGGGGGGGTTTTCAACTTATCAAAACTGTATTTTTTGGACTATAAGTCGCTCCTGAGTATAAGTCGCACTTGAGAGAAATTTATTGAACAAAATATTGGCTCAAGAACAGACATTTCATATTAAAAGGGAAATCAAAATGAAGGAATAGTTGCAAGCTTCTCTACTGAAACACACTGATGCTGATTTAACTTCATGAAACATCAGAGGAATCTTGTATATACTAGCTTAACATATGAGCAATTATTTAAATAACCACAGCATAAAGAACATGCTAACAAATCAACTAGACTCTTTATATCACTTGAAATCACTAAATCGAATCTAATCTTCACTAAAATGAAGTGTTTGAATCTCCACATGTTTGAACAACTTCGCCATATCCAGCACTTCTTCTGCGTTCCTGACAGTAGCAAATACAAATTCAAACCTACAGTGCCCTCTAGTGGTTTGTAGTAAGAAATCATGTGTTGTACCTGAGAATAGATTGCACTCCTGGCCAAACTATGCAAAAAACTAAGACTTATATTCCCAAAAATATGGATAATTATAATTAAATGGAGTTATCAATAAAACATAAGATGAAATCAATTGGTAATCAGCGCTATGAAAATCACTGAATATTAATTTAACTGTTTTCTTACTGTAAAGCCAAACTCTTTCCTCAAACTGAGTGTTTTTAAAGCATCATCTCCACCAACACTGGTGTACTGTGCATGCAATTTTGTATTTTTGTGAGTTTTGTGTACTGTCCCCCACTCCCATTCCCCCCACGGCGCAGGGTTCCATCTCACCCCGGTCTAATCTTCCAGGGTAACTTGTCATTTTTTCAGCAGCCACAGACTTGACAGTGGGCAAAATCTACGCTGCCATGATGATCATGGAATACTACAGACAGAGCAAGACAAAAAAGCTGCAGGCCCTGCGAGAGGAACAGGTACCCCACCCCACCCCGACCATCCCAACATCCCAGTGAGATCCCTGAAAGAAAAAGTTTTGTTATTCTAGTCCTCTTTATCGATGAAGGACATTCCTCTGATTTCAGCTTTTTGTCCTCCAGTCATGGCTTTGAAAGACATTGAAAGGCTAGAAGCTTTAGAGTTTGGAGGGTTTGCTGTGTTTGCATGACCCTTGATTATCTAACCCTTAATGCTCTGCTTGCTAAGAGCTATCTAACTTTTACTTTTTCTAGCCAGATGGCAGGCTATTCCACTGCTTGAAGTTTCCTTTGTTTTTCTGCTATATCAGGGGTCTGCAACCTTTAATACTAAAAGAGACATTCAGCTCTGTTTCTCATTGATAAAAACCTAGTAGAAGCCGCAAAGTTATATGTTACCCTCTTGAAAGTACTTTTTTGTATTGTTGTTACTTTTAAAATATATATAGATTAATTTATTTTTGAATAAAAATAGAAACATACAGAGAAAAGGCAGTTTATTTAAATGTCAAATTGGTTTTTTGAGGATCACACGACTTCCTTTCAAAATAAAAGACATCCTGTGCCACATGGGATCATCCCACTAAAGCTAATATTCTCCTATGAAGTTTTAAAGGACTCAAGTCAAAAAGGGCATTTCTTCTTGTTATTTGATAAGACCAGCTTTGGCAGGCTGTTGTCCTTTTCCCTACTTATTACTGCTGTTAACCTGAATATGATTTTATTGGTTTATGATTCAACAGAAATAGTATATGAATAATATACAAATGCATTTTCTTAGAAGCTACTTTATGTATAGCTAATAAAAATTGTTGTACAAGACAAAATAAGATGGGCTTCAAACTCGTAACATAAAAAAGTCATCAGAGAAGATAAAACTTTTTACTAAAAGTTTGATAAGATTTGAAATCTCTGCTCTCTGGAGCAATGATACAGCACACATGGTTTCTTGAGTTGGTCTAATGTCAGCAGGGGTGTAAAAAACGTAGCAGTTTGTCTCACTGTTCTTGGAACACCTCAGCCATAAATGTATAAACCTAACTAATCTACACCCACCAACCACTTTATTAGCTACACCTTTCTAGTACCGGGTTGGACCCCCTTTTCCCTTCAGAACTGCCTTAATCCTTGGTGGCATTGATTCCACAAGGTACTGGAAACATTCCTCAGAGAGTTTGATCCATATTGACATGACAGCATCAGTTGCAACAGTTGCTGCAGATTTGTCGGCTGAACATCCATGATGCTGATCTCCTGTTCCGCCACATCCCAAAGACGATCTACTGGTTGAGATCTGGTGACTGTGGAGGTCTTTTGAGTCCAGTGAACTCATCGTCATGTTCAAGAAACCAGTCTGAGATGATTCCAGATTTATGACATGGAGCCTTATCTTGCTGGAAGTAGCATCAGATGATGAGTAAACTGTAGTTATAAAGGGGTGGATATGGTCAACAACAATACTTAGAACTGTAGCAGATGGTCTTGACCATGTCTACATGCCTAAATGCATTAAGTTGCTGCCGTTTGATTGGCTGATTAGAAATGTGTGTTAACGAGCAGTTGGACAGGTGTGTCTAATAAAGTGGCCAGTGATGTAAATGAAATCAATGCTAACTAAGTCATTTAGAAAGTTGGGGTTACTATCATTTTATTCTTCTTCAGCCAGAGAGCCACATGGAGCTCTGGAGCCGCGGGTTGCAGACCTCTAAGCTGTATTTATTTATTCAGGAGGGTTAGGTGCTATGACAGTTTACCTGGGGGGTTGTTTCTGTTATCATTATCTAAGGATGATGCCACATGGCCTCACCTTTTGTTTATTGTCAGTGCTCCTTTCCTCCTGTTAATGAATGCTTCTGAGATGCACTCGCTCCCACTAAGTGAATATTTGGGGACACATCTCTCCACTCTTCTGGTAGCTCCTGGTGTCACACAATGAGTGTAAATCTGCTCACAAAATAGGAGGTTTGACTGATTTCAGATGTGTGATTTTTCATTTTGCTCAACAAAGGAGTGCTTTGGAGAATGGAGGGTATGTCTGTCCCGCCTTATTTTGGTAAAACAACAACTAAAAAAAGAAAATGTGCAAACAGTGTGTCTTGGTGTGTTCTGCAATGCAACCTGTGTGACTGAACTGCATTGACAGTTCAACACAAGCTCCCTCAACATCAGCAGAGCACATGTACTTCATGTGTATCCGCCTGCTCTTCCTGGCATTTAATCTCAACTCACATTTTCATTTTCTGTTTCCATTCTGTCCATTTTAAAGAAGGAATCCGCCAAGAAAAAGATCCTAGCTGAAAACTGCTTACATGTAGCATAAAATATAAATATTTGATCAAAGAATTTGAGAAGAAATAAGAAAGATATGACTAAAAGAAAGTAGCATTACATTTTACCTTGTAGAAAAATAAACCATGTGACTTTCTTACAGCATTTCTCTATCACAAAAATGACGTTAAAAACAACAAAGACAGAGGGGTGGATTCTTTCTTTTACACTGGATAAGCACGTCTTTCCTTTCTAAATCTGCTTTGATGCTATGTGTCGCTCATGACAAATTACAACTGTCTTCTTTGGTCTTTGCTGTTATCGTGCCTTCAAGATTTTCTTTTTCTTCCTTTTGTCTGCAGTTTGACAGTCGTTTGCAATTTCATTGTGTTGGAGTTTATTGTGTGCAGTCCTTTGTTCGCGCTCCTGTCGCATCCCTGTCCCTGCCATGAACTCCGTTTGTCCCTCCAGGGGGGGGGACGAGACCTTGTTCAGGTTGATTTTTGCCAAACTGGCGAAGCCATCGTGCGGTGTCTCCAGTCTGTGATCATACATCAGTCTGTCGTTTTAGGGTCATCTAATCATACATGAACTCATGTGAAAAAGAAGATTTTTTTTTCGTAAGCCACTACTGAAGCGTTCTCCACTACACAGGGTTTTTATTAGGGGTTACCGTTCCATTGAAATGTTTAGTCCATAATTCAGTTCCATGAATTAGTCTTTACCCACAACTGGACTCAAACTTGTGCTGTTTCATTCACTTTATTAACAACAGACTGAATTTTTTTTTTTTTTTCAATTAGCAACAAAAAAAGGCGTTTCTGCTTTTCAATCATTTTTTTGCTGACAGTGCTGTTGAAAAACCTGTTTGTGTCTATAATGGAACTCCATCTGTTGTGGGATGAGCCGCAGAACTCAACCGTGGAAAATTTGATGATGATTATATTATATTTCAGACATATACTTTAACCCTTTAAAACTACATTCACAACGCCCTTTGCAACATGCGCTCAAGCATGTTACGAGTTGCATACCAAAGCAAGGTTGCTTTTCTGAGCTTCAGAATCCGCTAGAATTAGGTTAATTGCATAATTGCAGTTGAAGAGTTACGGTAGTCAAAAGAATGTCAACGCTCGAGCTAAAGCTGCGGTGTGAAAGGGTTAAAAAAAAAGATAGGACAAAATAGAACATTTTTAAAAATCAACAAATATCTGAAAGAAAGTGAGAAGAATTAAAATCCTTTGAAACTCTCCCCATGCCCGACACTAATTTAGTACCATACCCAGTACACCCACTGTCTATTATAGTCCTGTTCCCTCTACAACGAGAACACATTCAGTTTCACATAAAACACACATATACAGGTAAATATTAGGGTGCCACAATTCTGGGTTTAAAACCAAATCACATATTACAACATTTAACCAAATAATGGGAAAAGTAAATTGTTGCATCCCTACTGCTGAACCGTATGTTTACGTAGAGAATGTCAAACACATGTCAAATTTAAGAAGGATTTATTATTTTTTTATGACATTTCACCAGGCTTAGCTTAAGCCGACTGAAAGGTTTTTCTTTTGTTGTCACTTGTTCAGTAGCAAAGAAAAAATTCACAATTTTTTGTTTCTTTTTGTTGTTTTTTTTTATTACACAAATCACATATTAAAAATCAAAGTTTGAACCGAAACATAGAGAAAACAAAATGCTAATTCCCTTGTAAATATACACATGGAAACATCGAACACTCTTCTAAACATTTAAATGGTCCCACTTAATCCTCCAAAACATCTCCAAACAATTCAAATTAATATTCCTAAATATTTACAGATTTATCAGCATTTATTTAAATGTTGTATATCAAAAATAAATCGTAAATTTGTTTCTAATTTCCTTTGTGGAGGTTGATTTATAGTTATCCCCCCAAACTTGTATGCACTAAGGGAAATACGGGCAAATCAATGCACAATATAAAGTAAGGAGAGAATTGTGATCCAGAACCAGATTTTTTTTAAACTGCAGGTGGAATTTTAGGCAGTATAATGTAAAATGCACAGAAGCATTGTTACAACAACAAAAAAAAAATCTAACAAACACAAATTTCCTTCCTTTATGTCTCTTGAGTCCATTAAAAGTAACCCGCCACATGGTTATGTTGCTCGCCATTGCAGATGATGATGATTTCTGTGACCAGCAGGTCAACTCTACTCATCAAGGAACTGGAATTTGGCTTTGTGTTAGAAAAAAGATCTACCAGACTTCCGCTGTCTGACTTTTTAGTGACATGTTTGAACCTCGTTCACACTCAGAACAGAAGCTGACTTTCAACACAGGTGCTTCAGAAACCACTTGTGGTGTTTGGCCAATCACATGAATTGTCAATGTATGATTTCTGAGGAAATGGTTTTTGGATGGTAACATGCTCTGGAATCTTTGACTTAAGAGTCATCTTACCTCAGGTTTCCAAGGTAGAAATTCTCTCATGATGCAGATTTCCGATCAGGTTCCTGAGCTTCAAAAAGGACTTTGTTCAGGATTTCCCCTGATCGGCGGGCAGTCTGGATGGAAACTCTACCTTGGTTATCCACAGCCATGTGCTTGCTCTTGGCGCCCCCTTGTGGGTGCATGCTGCGAGTGCATCCTGTGTTTGTGTTTGATGTCTTTCCCCTGTGTGCCTGATGCAAGCCTGCAGGCCATGTCATGTATCTCACACAGAACCGAACGCCATTAATGTTTCAGCGTATGGAGCCGCCCTTAGAGGGAGGGGGCACGGATGGTCAGGGGGGGCAGATCCAGAACAGCCTTCCTAGCACCCAGCCAGACGTCAACAGCATGTGAGTAAACTACAAGACAGTGTGCTGATGTCAAATTGTGAAAATGTTTTAATTACTTTTTACTTTTAGTGGGTTCTTTTTGTTAGTGAACTTAGAGTTGTTTATTTTGTAGAAAGTTATTGCAAAAGGGAACAGTGGCGACGAAGCCCGTTATAGAAAATGTGTTCACCACTAATGTTACTTTTTTTGTAAAAAAGAATAAAAGGAGAGGGAGGCATTATTATTTTATTGTTGCGTCTGTGTTATGAAAAGGTTGGGAGTTCATGTGTATTTACTCTTGAACAGAAAGTTGAATATATTGAGACAAAAGCATCAGAATGGAGTGGAGCAGCATATTTTCCACCTCACAAAAACAATAACGGAATTTTTTGTCTGTTCCTGATTCACAACCATTTTAATAAAGAAAATACTTAAAAATGCGTCTTTAAGCTTAGTTTGTTCTACATTGTGAGAAAATGCGACAAGAACATGTTAAAAAGACCTAAACATACAATAATTATCATCAGAGTGGGTCTTTAAATGTGTAGAGACCCTGTGTCATAAACCACAAAGCTAAGAATCTCTCATATGCAGCTAAATCTGTGTGTTTTTAATGTGTGTGTGCAAACGTCAGACCTCCTGAGGGCGGCATGACAGAGAATCAGGCATGGCTGACGGACAAAACCCAGGAGATGTTCCAAAAGACTGGAAACTGGAGCCCGGACCGACCTGATGACCTTCACGAAAACCGTCACAACCCACAGGTAGGAGGCATCCAGGCATGGTATCGTCGTGGTGTTTTTCAGACATTAGTTTGGTGCCCGTGCTGAGAGACGCCAGCTGCAGCATCTAAAGTTAGCTAAAGTCAGTGTGCAGATGGTGAAGTAGATACTGGAGATGGTAAAGAAACTGCCATTCATGCTGTTGCAACACAAAGGAGGTGTTATATATTCATACAAGGACTGAGGAGCAATAAGAGGTAAGACACAGAACTGAATAGGTTCTTTACACCTAATATTTCTTTTCGTCACAAACACAATTAATCCAGGCATCATTCGGGTTTTGTCAAAATAAGTTTCAAAGTTTTACCAATGTAGCTTTTCAAGAGCAGGTGTTCCTGTTACTCCATTTGAAAGGTTCTCTCTTTTTGGCAAACCTGTCTGTCTTTCTCTTCTTCCCACTCCAAGTCCACATTTCAAGTGTTTCCTTGGTCTTATCGTCCTAACATTCCCTGACCCTCACCCTCCAGTCAATAGATGGATCTGGTTTATGTTTTTGGACCCCTGTGTCCTCACTGTTTCCTGTACTCTGCTCGTCTGTTAGGATGCCCAACTCCCCAGTGCCTCATCTCTCTGCTGATTGCAGTGGCAAAAAAAAAGATTATCTGGAAATGATGTTTGAAATTAGTCAGATTTTTGTGTCAGCCTTTATCTAGAAAATAAATATATATATATATATATATATATATATAATTTTTTTTCTGTGGTATTAGTCCACAGCTAGATGATAAAATCTTATATTTGATCTTATGCTCACCATATAAAAAAAAGGTCAGGGCATCCATCGTTAACCTATTGTACAACAAAAAGTTGCAACAGCTTATTTATGCAACTGTCCTGTTGCATAAATAATGACACGGTTGTTATTGTTGGCCTCTTTGCATAAGGTAAAGAATACAAAAAGCTTTTGCACCCTAGCAACCACGCTGCGTGTCAGAGTCCACTCCCTCAGCAGACAGTGGTCACGCTGCTCTCGTTCTGTTTTACAGACGGTAGAGATGAGGGAGATGGGGCGGGACGGGTACTCCGACACTGAGCCCTATCACCCAGTGGATGGGCATGGGCGGACCCTCTCCATGCCCCGCCTCTCGGCAGACAACCAAGTGAGCACCTTCATCCCACTACCATCACTGTCACTCATAGTCATCCTCCCTCATTGCATCTTGCAGCTTCAACAGCAGTTGAAGTGTAAAATTGTAAGAAAAAAATCTTTCCTAGAAAGATTTTTTTTCTCAAGAAATTTCTGTTTTCAAAATAAAATACTGAATATTAGAATATTAGAAATCAGAAATAGACCAGACTTAAGAAAACACAAGCTCTAAGAAATAGACCAGGTAAAAGAATAAACACAGAAAGTTGTTTTGCAAGTTCTAACTGCAATAAAGTCACAAAAAGTATTAATTTCTTACCGTTTGTTCTCCGATCTGTATTTAAATTTAATATAAAAAATGTTTTAGTCATTTTTATTTGTATACGTTTGCACATTGTTTGGTACTCTTTCATAAAACAAAAAAAAAAATTCAAAATTTTCAACCATTTTACCTTGCATACTTTTACATTCTAACTTTTTAAAAATCAAATTCATGTTTAAATGTTTTTAATTAGATATTCATATTTTATAAACCACAAAAAAAGCTTATTTTTCTAAAGCTACGTTCACACCGTAGACAACTCACATTCAAGTGACCGCTTCCAATGAAAGGTCCACGTAAACGCGTGCATTTTGGGCTTACGCATTTAAAGCGCGTTCATTGACATTTTGAAGATCGTTTTTGGGCTCTACATACAATGCCACAGGCCTTTGAAAGCGTGTTGTAAGTTAAAACAGACCAAACTTTGTTTGACCAACCAGGGACTTGGATTTGATTGTGCCGTATGAATGGTGTCCCTTTTAATTAACTGAAGTGCCAGCCATTTGACAATTGATAATGGAGCAGAAATTAATAATTGAGGTTGACACCAAGCATGACACCAAGTCTTTCACCAAAGAAGTGTCTTCCAACTGTAGATGACGGACATGCGCTAATAAACAATAGAAAAAGAAGAAGCCCCTCCCTGCTTGTCCAGTATGAAAACTGTGGGCTAAATGAGTTTTTTTAATACCTGTGTGCAGCGCGTCACATGCTGGTGTGTCCGTAGCTTTAGAGATAATCTTTGGTGTAAATCCAAACTTAAAAAACTTCTCATTTAATTTAAGGGATTACTATTCAAGAGAGGGCACTTTCTATAAAACTCCATCTCCACTGGCAGTTCTTTGTATCTGTTTTACCCTCCCAACCATCGCTGCTTGGCTTACACCATCATCCATCAGCAGCTTTCACTCCAGCACCTATCTTATAGTGAAATCTGCACAACACATTCACACCACACAATGTAATCTGCTTCTAAACACTGGCAACAGTGACCTAGATATGTACAGTATATCTAGGAGGCCTGACAGTCACCAGTCTGAACGCGTTTGACTGGTACTGTCAGTGTGCAGCCTTTTCCTTTTCTTACCCCATTATCCTCGAAAAACCTTGGTGTGTCTGTCTGTAAAGCAAGACATAGTGGTATTGTTGAAAATACTTTTAAAAAGTATGAATATTAGGAAAATAGATGTCCTGAAGTTGTCTGTTGGTTCTAAGTTGAGAAAAAGGAACAAATGGAGATTTAATAAAACAGGTGAATAATCCCTTTCCTTTTGAATTTGCAGAGAAAGTTTTTTTGCTCATTAAATTAAGGTTCTGAGTGGATCTGAAGTTTAGTTTTTTTTTTTTTTTATAAATCTTAACTAAAATTATACTTTTAGTTTTTAAGTCAGAAGTCAGCCGCTGCTCCAAATTCACCAGGATTTGAATGAAGAAGTACCCAGAATTGCAACTTTATGCTTCCAATGCCCCAAGAACATGTTAATAAAAAACATCGCTTCACATTTGTGAATCAAGTGAGGAAAAGTGCTCACCTTCCTCACTAGCCATGGTAGTTTTATCCTCTGCTTCACTCTGTGTGTTATTTGTAAATGAAGGATTCCAAGGGTCTTTGAGTTTACTTCCTTTTTCCCGTGACCACATAAAATATATGATTTGAGTCCAAATTAAACATGATTTTTATTTATTTATTTTTAGCAAACAATTTTCACTCTTTTTGATTTTATTTTGGCCACTTACTTTTAAGGCTTCCACACACAAGGCATTCTAATTTAATTCAATAACAATAATGTTCTTACATATTTTAAATAATTTTTAATCCTGAAGGATCAAATATATTTACCTTTTGTAGATATATATTATCATAGAGCTTCCTGATCCATCTGTTTTTCCTACTTTTTAAATCTGTGTGAAGCATGTTTTATACTCAAATCTTCAAGAGCTAAGTTCTCTTTCCTGAAAAGAGAGGTCAGGATTTCTAATGCTTCCATATGTCAGTTCACTTTACATCCAGTGCTCGTTGATTCTACTTTCTGTAAAGCTTGGAGCTTCTGGCAGCATTCACACATGTATCCATCCCGTGCACAGAAATGTCCCCATTCTCCAGCATCTCACTACCATATAAGCCATATTGCTCTCACTTTGGTATACCGGTTGGTGGTTCCAACATAAGATGTTTTTTTATTATTAAATCAAGTGAAAGTGTGTTTACATTCTCATTATTGACTTAAACCCAAGATCACTTCCATTTCAAAGAAAACTCAGTTATTAGTTTCTTACAGAGAATAAGGACCTATGAAAAAATATGAAAACAATCATTTCCACTCAGATTATGTAGAGATTAAGTGACATGAGTTGCCTAAAGGCCATTTAGGCCATGACTCAGAACAGGTCTGACATTTATTCAGATTTTCTGCTTGAATGGTGACCACAGTTTGTCAGTGTAAAACTAAATCTTAGTGAAGGTACATCCAAGAGGAGTGTGTGTGTGTGTGTGTGTGTGTGTGTGTGTGGGTGTGTGGGTGTGTGGGTGTGTGTGTGTGTGTGTGTGTGTGTGTGTGTGTACTGTCCTCTAACAATGCTCTGCCTTACAGAGAGCTTATGCTGGTTTGGTAAGTGTGCATATGCGAGTGTTTGTGTGCAAGCGTACATGTGTTTACATAGGTGTCTATGGATGGATCATTGCCTTCTGTCCTCTCCAATTCACCTCCACAACACACCTCCGTGTTTTCTATCATTTTCTTCCAGTCTAATGCACCGAGCATGTGACATGCAGTCAAAAACGCATTAAATGCAGGTTTTGAACGTGCGTTTAGCCAATGGTGTTTACACTAGACAAGCTAGGAGAGGCGTCTTCTTCTTCTGCTGCTGTTTAGTAGTGCACGTCTGCCAGCTACAGCTGGAAAAGGCGAAGTGCAAAATGTTGAAGCAGTTCAAATCTCATGAATCTTGTTCCAGGCTTTTTCTTTCACAGCTCTATTCCGATTTTTTAAAAACTTGCTACAATAAAATTCCGCCTGGAAAAAAAACTGCAATTATTCCCTTCTTCTCTATGATCAATTTTCAAACCGCCGGCACTGCATCCAAACGGCATTACCAAATCCGAGTCCCTTTTTGAATAGGTTTGTATTGTTTTGAATTCCAAAATGAAAGTTTTTGTGCGTTTACATCAACTTTTTTTTGAAAGCGGTCGTTTAAACGTGCGTTGCCGATGTGTGTGGATGTAACTTAACCGTTGTGATATCCTAGGCACGTTAACATTGAGAGTGGGGTCAGCTGAACCCCACAGCACAAGGGTTAATCTGTGGTGGTTGCTTTCTGTTTTTAAAACTTTCACCCATTGTTTTTCTTTGCCTATTCATCTCTCTCCTTCTGTTCTCCTTCTTCTTTCTTTCTTTTTTGTGTATGTATGTACGAATGTGTGTATGTGTGTGTGTTTAATGGGAGTGTGTTTATGCGTGCTTTACTGCTCCGCTCTATGTATTATCTCTGTGTTTGCCTGCTATGCAGCGGAGGAGACACAGGCCTCGCGGAAATAACCTCAGTGTATGTACCTCTCTCTCCGTCTTTGTCTAAATTCCATACCTGTTGGTTCTTTCAGTCTCTCTTTTTCTCTGTCTCTGTTTCCTAATTTTTTTTGGATGCTTCTTTCTCATCAAGAGTACCATTTGGGTGTGTTTAAATTAAGGTTTTCCACATTAACGTGTTAATGCACGCAATTAATTGTACAAAATTAATGCATTATTATTTATTAACACAGATTAATTAAGTCAGAAATGACGGTTCAGGCTTTGATGACGTGTGTCAATTTCTGATGAAGCACACTTCGTCAGGCACTATCCTGCTTATACCATGGTCACTTACAAAATAAATAAATATTCAATTGATTTGTTGTACTTTATTCTTGTTATTTTTGGGGTTTAGATCGCTTTTTCACAAAAAACAGACTATTTGATACATAATGTGGCCCATTGTCACAGTAACATGAGAACGCGCCGCTGGGCCGGCAGACCTCGACTGCAGCGGCAAAGGAAAGAGATATAGATGCTGATCGTCATGATTAGTTCAATAAAGCATCAGTTTAGACAGAAAGTTCACCTTTTACCGCTTGTTTTGTCCAGAAGATAAAGCAAAAAGTTTGTTTTAAAGAAGCCTGCGCAGTGATATAGAACATTTGTGCTATGTGACCAGAACTTCTTTTTTAGGTTTGCATCAGCACCCAGTAGCCAATCAGATCTGAGTATTCACTTGGCCCATTTAAAGTGCAGAAACACAATGTTTGTTTCTTATGGCTGTATGTCAGCATCTTTATTGTCTAGAGTAATACTGCAGACATAAAAGTCTTTGCAGTTCTTTAGAGTTCTGCTTATCTTACTGTTGATTTGTTTTGTGCATCTGAGCTAACACTTTACACATTAAAACATTTCAGACAATATAATTGACAGGAAATTGTTCTCTCTGGCCCTTTTCTTTTGTTCAAAAGCTGCATCTTGTACCTAGTAAAACATTGTGATTAATTGTGATTAATCACAATCCAAAAGTGTGATTAATCTGATTAATTTATTTTATCGATTGACAGCACTAGTTTTAACACCAGAAAAACTATCCAGATGTGCACAAATCAAAAAACTCTCAAAGAAGAATTATCGGAAAAGGTTTAATTTGCAACATGTATTAAGTGGTCATGTGTTTTCTATTTAGAACCCAAAAACAGTACTTAGAAACTTGCATTGCAACCCATGAACGCAGGAGTTTTAAACGCAAAAGCTTGAAACTTGCATTTATATAGACTTTTTATTGTTAGCGGTTGCTAGATTCGTTGCCGAGGGCGGTGTGAAGGCAGCTTTAGATAGGATGATGAGCTCAGTCACCCAGGGGGAGAGCATAGCAGGGCTGCTGCTTCCTCTGCTTTGAGAGGAGCCAGCTGATGTGGATCGGGCATTTGGTTTCGGATGCCTCCTGGATGACCTTCCGGGGAAGTTTCCCATGCAGATCCACCTGGGCAGACCTCCTCTAGAAGACCTAGGCTAATTCTTCTAAGAAAATAATGCAATCACATTTGACTCAGAACAAAGAATGGTGACTCTTTGAAGGTCTACAACTGGTGTTTTAAAGAATGCCCAACACACACTTAGCTCCAGTGTTTACGTTCTTTCGACTATCGTAACTCTTCAAGCGTTTACTCAATTAACGTAATTCCAATGGATTCCGAAACTAAGACAAGCAGTCTTGCACTGATATGCGGCACTTTACACTTTACACAGCGTAAATCAGCCGATTCTGTCATGAAGAAAAGCCACTATGCACTGTTGAGTCACTTTTCTCTGCATGAGTATCAGCTGATTTACGCTGATCGCATAAAACGATGAAACAGTCAAATAAAACGGTCTTATTTTGGTGTCGCCGGCGACACCTCTAGTGTTTAAGGGTTAAGCTACATTAAAATTGCAAATTCAGCTCAGACGTCTTTTTAAAAAATCTTCATTGTTTCTTTAAAAGAGACAAGTTTCACAGAGTTTGAGTAAAGTGAGGCTTACCCATTTGGTACTCTATGCTCTTTTTAAGTGAAGATTGGTTCATTGCCACTATTCTGAATTCATTTGATTTTTAGTTCTTATTTTATTTTCTCTGCCTTTCCTGTCAAAGCCTCTTTATTTCCCTTCTCTGTCTCCCTCCTGTGTTTGCTCGTGTCGACATTGGTCTCCTCTCCATTGTTTGCTCTCTGTGAAAATATCCCCCAAAGTGCGACTCTCGTGCAACATTTCTGTGCGCGTGTGAACTTTGTCTTTGAAACCGATGCATCTTCAGACAAGGTCAGCAGTGTGTGATGGAAGCATGGACGGACCTGCTATGTAACTGCTGGCCTTTTCTGGCCAAGTGTTCAGCTGGAAAGCACGCTAGCATGTTTTTAGTCATGCATGATGAGAATGTGGTAAACCAAAACATTTGCTTCAGACTTTTGCCATAAATGCCATAAATTGTCAAGATCTTGTACAACACTTTCTGTCTGATCTTTGAAAATGTCATCATGACCTGTGGACTTGTCGATCCTTATCCTGCACATTGGACTGTTAGGCAAAGCCAGACTCAACCAGTAGTTTATTTAGACTCACACATCACTAAAACCACAACTTCACTGACAAAATAAAATAGTTCATTATTTACATGACTCGAAAGTCCCTGTTTTTCTCAGTTAAGATATGTAATATTTTATCTTTTATTTTACTAGTTTACATTGTTTTTTTGTGTCCTTGCAGTATTTGTATCCAAAAAATCCTACAAAGATTTAAATGAACACTACAAAAAAAACAGTGATTCAAAGACTTGCTGATTATTGTTTGACGTTATACCTGATTGTTTTCATACGTTAGACCTCGGCTATGTCCAAATTCACTTACTGCTTCATAACCTCTAAGAGACTATGTAATGTGGGACTATCCAGCGCCCTAGATTTTAATAGAATTCGGACAGATGTTCACTACTTTTTCTTAAACGCCCAATGACATCACTCATTTGTCAAAATAAAAACCTATAAATATGAAAATTGCAAAATATGCAAATGACAAATCAATTCTAGAGTTACACCCCACTAAGCACAATATGCAGTTCAGCTCAAACAAGTGGCTTGATAATGCAAAAATATTACTTGTTAAGCAGGTTATTTCACACAGCTCAACATTTTTTACCCCACAATCCCACTTTCCATGATCCCTGTCAGAGACAGCAGCTGTCAACTTGAATGTTGCATTAAAGTAGCATGTTTAAAAATATTAAAAGTATCACATCTGATCATAAGTATTAGTGTGACTATGCATGTGTGTGTGTGTATGTGTATGAGCGTACATGTTTCTTACTGTTGGCTGCTCTGAGGATGTGCATGGCTTACGCCGGTTTTCTCAGAGACGTTTGTGCTTAGGGTGAAATGGAAATGGGTACTGATGCCCAGGTTTTTGTGGAGGTTCATAATGTCATCAAGGTTCAGTCCTGGTCAGAAGAGCCTGAATCCAAACCCAGCCAGAAAGCAACACAACATGAATCTGAGTTCAAGTTTTGCATGCCTCTTACTATGAAAATGAAAATGATTGTTGAGACTGTGGCAATAATTTACTCACACAGTAATGTTTTTTTGAAGTTTTCATCCTTATTTAAATGGTTCAAAATATGTCCCTGAACTCACATTCGTTTGTAGAATATATTCAGACTTCTTCTTTGTTTCTGGAGGACATAGGGGGACAAAAAACTCTGTTGTGTTCTAGCAGAGCTTTTGATCAGGCCAAGTTCAAGGTCTCTTCCTTTAACCAAAGGGTGTCTATATTTGATTGACATCATACTTGTGAAACCTTTAAGTATATATTTGTATCTATACAACCAAAGCAGGCAGAGGCTCCACTAATTATCTTTGGTTTGGTTTTTTGATCCAGATTTCATGGTCTTTGTCCAGATTTTTTCACAGCATTATTCTTACTGTTCAACCTTAAACTAGTGCTGTATGTATGGAGCAATGGAACTATAACAGAACCTCAAAATCTCCTTCAACTTCTGTTTCTTTTGACTACATTCATGAAACATTCTTAAGACAAAATCAAAAATGTTTTTGTAGAGAAATAAGTGTAGAAGCTGGTGATGCACATGTGGCACTTTGTGAGAAATATTTTGTTGTAAAATGCAGGAACCATTTGAGTAACGTCTAGCTTTTGTTTTAATATTTCTGTGAAGCTTTTCTCTTCAAAAGCTGACGGGCAGTGTTTTCAACAAAGTGTCCCAGTATGAAGACAGAAAGGGTTTGGACCACGCGTGGTATGATTCATTTTAACAACGCTTCGATTCGATATTTGTGGTTGCCGATTCGATTCAGTTTTAGTTGGTTCATTTTGAACTATCTTATTGGATCCAATTCTCTGGCCTAAGATTGATATAGCACATCTTTAGCCAAAACTTCAACCAGTGTGACTCAGAGATAAATACCTGGTACTGAACAGTGCAGGTGACGTTTTTCAGATTCCTTGTATTTCTTGCAAGATAATCAAATGTAAATTAAACATGTGTACAAACAAACAAGTAAACAAGAATTAATATTACATTCACATTTTTGGTCGCATGTCTGCTAAATTCAAAGTGTTTCCACACATTGGACTGTAATGATGGCCTGATCATATTTTGCATCACATGTGTCTTGTCCACTGTGATGCGCTTCATTGTTTTACATTACGGTAAAATCTTGTCTCAATCCAAATGGTATTTTTACCATTATTTATTTCTGTCACAAAATGGGCAGAAGGCTGGTTCCAAATGCAGCAGGTTTATAAGATCAGATAGGAGCAAAAGCTCAAACTAAAAAAGTCCACAAAACTGAATTGGGATCAGAGTCCAGGCAATTGTCAGGACAGGCAGCAAAGGAGCAGAGTGAGAGAAGAAGCAGGGTCAGTTACGCAGAAGATCAAATCCAATGATAATGCTTGGTATGCAGGCTGAATGGCACAAACAATACTAACCGTGGCTCTGAGCAGTGGTTAAGTGTCCTGTGGCTGATTAGCAGATGATAGTCAGGTGGGGAGGCATCCAGACACTGTGTGCTGGGGTTGATGGGAGATTGAGTGCAGTCATTATTCTGGAGACGGTTCCCGCCGGTGATCAGAGGGGGAGACAGAGTGCTGACTCCTGACAATTTCATTATTATTATTTATTATTTCATTTTGAAAAACGTATATAATGGTACAGGACTATTCAATGAACAACTGGCCCCAGACAGATCGATCTGGTTGCATAACAGGAATAGAAATCGATTCATTGATTAATTATTACACCCCTAGTTTGGACAATTCTCCTGAACACAATGTTGCTAATTCTCTCTTGAAATGTGTCCAAATTTATCACCGATATGTAATAATAAATTATTATTAGGCAATTGTTGAGACTAACATAAGGTTGTTTGACAAAAATCTTTGAGGTTTCAAAAATTCTCTGATTGGTCAACTTCAGCAGCTTACTCAGTTGTCATCCATCATGTAAAGCTAGCTTTGATCTAAATGTTGATTTAGCTTTCCAAAATGCAAAATAAAAATAATTTTAAGTTCAAGACAAAAACAGCTAAAGAAAATTAAAATTGGTCTCAAAGGATCTGGAGTTTCCCGTTTCTGATTCCTGGTATGATGTCAATTTAATATGGTGTCCATCAGCAAAAGTCCATCGGTCTTCCTCACTGCGTGCAGCATGTGAGGCATGGTATTTATAGTTCTGTTGCTTGCTCTGTCTCTGGCCTATCTTCCATACTGATCAATTCCTGTTCGTATCTCTGTCTGTCTGTCTGTTATCGCCGTATTTTGGCGCATGGTGTCACCCACTATTACATATTTTTCTGTGCCTGATCTTTAAGGGATTTTCTGCTGTAGAAACATCAGATGCCAAACGAAATGAGTGGAGCTCATCATTCACGAAGATACATGACGCCATCATTTAGCCTATCAAGGAAAAGATTTTCTTTGAAAACCTGAATTATTCTTAGTGCTAAAACGATCACATAACTTAATCTTAAAATGTGTGGTACGCTGACTAACCAAAAATCACTTGATCGGGGTATGTAGACGTTGGAATCCACAATTGGAAAGTTGTTTAACCGTGTCTGCTTTGGTATTAAACCAGGTTTGGTTTCCTCGCAATCCATCTTATGTAAATCTTACTTCTATACTGTCTTCCTCCCCCCACTTTTCTTTCTCTACATCTTTTGCTTTCCTTATCTTTCTGTCTTTTCTTCATTTTTTTCTACATTCTATCTTTTGCTCCCAAAGACCATCACCGACACCAGTCCAATGCGGCGCTCCACGTCCAGCCTGGTTCATGGTCGTTCAGGACGTGGTGTGAGACTGGACGACTACTCACTTGAAAGAGTGGTTTCTGAGGAGGAGAGGCACGGCGGAGGTCGCAGGCACAGGGACAGGAGTCATCGCACCTCACAGCGCTCCCTGACCAGATACACCGATGCAGACACGGGTGAGTCCCTCCAGAAAGACTTTTGCATGAATTGTTCTGCAAATCTACCCAACAGACCTTAATCTCATCATCTCAGATAGGGTTTTTTTTGCCAAAAAAGGCCATTTTCCTTTTTTTATAAGCTGCAACACAAAATGTGTCTTTTCATTTAGAGCAGAGATTGAGAATGCTTTGGCATATAAATCAGTTCTTGGCCAATTCAGTGACTGGAGTTGTATACCAAAACATCCTCAAATTGTCACTTTAGCACCAAGCCTGACCATGATTCAAACAAGCTTTTACTTTGCTACTCTTTTGTTATCATCAAAGCATGAACTTAAAAGTCAGCATCATACCATTTAAATGTAGTCCAATGTCCCCAAGGGACATTGTTCCAGAAGTTTGTGAGGATCCACATTTGGGCTTTAGGTTCTTGGTGATAAGAATGGGCTGTCCCGTCATGATTAGGGGTTCAGTTTTAGATTTATTGAAACCTCTTCATGACTTGTTTTCTTCTAAACACAAAAAATGTACTTCTGTGTAAAAATCAGTCCACCTCAGTCCCTCAACAAGCTGTTTTCCACTTTCTTTGATAGTGTGTTCCCAAATACAGATTGAGGTTTTTTATATGCAGGCTTGGGGACAGACTTGAGCACCACTACACAGTCAGGAGAATTACCTCCCAAAGAGCGAGAGCGGGACCGCGGCCGCACCAAGGATCGCCGTCACCACCACCATCATCATCACCATCACAGTTCTATGGACAAGGAGCGCTATGGTCCGGACCGCCATGACTATGGCCACAGGCATCCTCATGATCGCCACTGGTCAAGGTCGCCCAGTGAAGGGCCTGATGGAAGAGGTCATAGACAGGTGGGCTTCAGAGATGACAAGAATACTTCACACAACTGGATGTATAGAAAACATATTCTGTTGTTGTTTTTTTTATTTCACACTATGACACTTTTGGTAGCGTTAGCAAAACACCCAGTATTGGCACAAACACAAAGTAAATGCAGTTGAAAGCTATAACAAATCGACCACCAAAGTGGCATTTTGAAAAGCACTTGCTACAATTCCTAACCATAACTTTTCACCGTCAGCATATATGAGCAACAGTTCAGAGGTATTTTCATACTCTTACTTATGGATATCAATCTCTCTTTTTTTGTTATGCTTTTTTTTTCTTTTGTCGCTGTTTCTATCTTTCTATTTTTCTTCAACCTGACGTGTTGCTTCTTGGTGTCAATTTGTTGCTTCATCACTGCGTTTTTGAATAATTTGCAATGGTGTTTTCTACCTTCTGTCTGTCTATCTATCTATCTATCTATCTATCTATCTATCTATCTGTCTATCTGTCTGTCTGTCTGTCTGTCTGTCTGTCTGTCTGTCTGTCTGTCT
>BSAI01000009.1:71154-114923 GCA_036245035.1 Adrianichthys oophorus | reverse complement strand
TCTGTCTGTCTGTCTGTCTGTCTGTCTGTCTGTCTGTCTGTCTGTCTATCTATCTGCTGAATGTCGTTGTGGTGCATTTTGATTTTCCTTGTTTACATTTTGCTGTAGGGCAGTAGTTCAGTGAGCGGTAGTCCAGTCCCCTCTACCTCGGGGACCAGCACACCACGGAGGGGCCGACGCCAACTGCCGCAGACCCCCGCTGTCCCACGTCCGCATGTCACCTACTCCCCTGCTGTTCGCAAGCCCAGCTATGGCCCCCCCGGGCAAGGTCGACTGCGGTCTCCCTCCCCCCGTCACTTCTCCCCACCGGACCATGACAGAGGCTACCACCATCGGCCCTCATCTCGCCACGCCTCTCCACACCACGTCGGGTCCTCATCCCGGCACGGCTCACCCCGCTCACCCCGGCGTCAGTCCCCGCGCTCGCCTCTCCATGGGTCACCAAGGTCCCCTCACAGGAGCCGCTGGAGTGGGCCCCCGCCTGGCGACAGCCTAGAGGGTGACGGACCATTCTATGAGAGAGATTATGAGTACGAGCGGCACCATGAGCCTCCAGCTTACGAGCAGAGTCTCTCCCATGGCAACCCTCACCCGCATGGGGGGAATCCTCATCCACACCCACGCTCACCGAGGACTGCCCGTCATGGGCCCCTTCCACCCCCTCACCCGCATCCGCGTAGAGTACCCAATGGATACCGTTCATCCTCACCTTCCCCTCAGCGACGGGGACCACCAGGGGCACCACACCATCGGCCTCCCCATGCCAGAGGGCCCCGCAAGGGTCTGCACGAACCCTATAGTGAGACGGATGAGGATGACTGGTGCTAGCAATTACAGAAAAACCAATAGTAGACGAGAACAGCCACTTCCAATGCTCTGGACTTGACTATCAAGACTTTTCTTAAAGCAGTGGTCATGGGTTTTTAGGAGGGGTTGGATACTCCAAAGCCCTCTACCTTCACCCCTAACACTTAAAATAAGTTCAAGGGTGGGGAGTAGGGGTGTGAAGGTGCTGCAAACAGCCTTTTACTCATTTTGTGTAAGAGTAAAACCAGCAGCACTCGGTTTAAACAGGAGAAAGCCAAGAGAACTTGGGTAAGAACCAGGGCACAGTTTACCTCCGTCTCTCTCTGACTCAGATAGACACTTCCAAGAAACGGCCTTCACTGTCAAGGTCAGGCTGTGAGAGGAAGGCAGAAGCGTAGGAACAGAGAGCAATGGAGGAGCATGAGTTTAGAGGAACGTGTCGTATCAGTGAAGTTGCATTTTTTCCAAACTGTAACCAGGATGCTTAGATGTTTGCTGTCTATTGTTGGCCAGACTTCCACTGTAGGATAAAAATAAGATGGAACGTGGAGTCCACCGATTTGACTCTGCTCCAAGACTGACAATGCTTAGAGTGAAATCAAATAAAAAGCCAGGATCCCATAATCCTTACATGCCAAGCTATGCCTCCAGAAAATCAAACTTGATCAGAGAAGAAAATAGTATGACTCTAATGGTGAAAGTAAGAAAGGGAGAACACCTACTTTATCTTTAATCTTTTTCCTTTCCGAGAGACAGAATCAGGAAGCTCCGC
The DNA here is from genome assembly GCA_036245035.1 of Adrianichthys oophorus. NCBI lineage: Eukaryota > Metazoa > Chordata > Actinopteri > Beloniformes > Adrianichthyidae > Adrianichthys > Adrianichthys oophorus. The sequence goes on along the minus strand of BSAI01000009.1, from coordinate 113,344 downwards.
CTACACTGCAAAAACCAGCCAATCACAGGGCTGGCCGATATTTGATGAGTTTTATCATCTCTGTTTACTGTTATGGACTCAGTGCTGATGGAACTGCTGTGACATCGCTACCTGTCCGCGAGGAAGTGGCAGTGGGTGAGGCACAATGTGGGCTCACTTCCTGTTCAGGTGCGCTTGAAGGACGGGCTCAGGTAACAGAGGAAGGTGACCTGACAGGAAATGACATCACACGGTTGATTGTGCTTAAGGAAAGGAATGGAGGGATCGGGGGAAAAGAAGCTTCTTTAGTATTTCTTCTGTCAAATACTTCTTCTTGTTCTTGTTGTTCGAACATTGGAGCTTGGTTCTTCTGTTGCATTCGCTCAGCATCCTTTGATCTTTTTCGCAATCCAACATTTGATGGAAACCTGCATGACTGATAAAATATCTATTAGAGAGGAAATTTAAGTGGCGTGGGTGGGACCTGGGGCTTTCTAAAAAACTTTAGACATAGATCTTTAAAAGAAGTTCCCTTCTGTCAAACTCTTTCTCTACTACATGTCAAAAGTTTTTGATTTTTTTCAGTATGAACTGGGCAGTTTTGTTTGTTTGTTTCAGTTCTCTGCAGAATGCTTAGTTCAAACAATCTATTAGGAGGCTAAAAAAAGCTGCACGCTCACATTAACGCATCCTATGGTGCTTGAGAATCAAGAAGAAAAAGTGGAGAGAAGCAAACCTGCACCAAACTTGATTTAGTGTTGATAATGATGACAGTTTTATGAATTTAAATGTCAATGCAAAATGATGGTAACAATGATAATACTGGTGATGATTGACTGAATTGGTAGAAATGTTACTGTAGACTTGTTGTCATGTTAGCTGGAGTTCAAATATGCTATGTTCATGTTGTTTGCATCCTTTATGTTGATTTTACCTGTTCAATGACGTTTACTGAGTTTCTGATGCCTTCCTGCAACGATTTGGAGCAATGGGCTTGGGAACATTCACTCTAGAAGCATTGCGTGTTGTAACGCAATTCTTACAATACATTTTCTCTCTAGAAATGTGGAGGTGGAGGTCAGATGAGTCTCAGCGTATGACCTGCAATGACCCTCGTGGTCAGTCCTCTTTTCAAACCAACCCAAAGATCTCTAACTCATGTTCACAGCGAGGGGTTAAACCATTTCGAAAAGAGAATTATGACCAAAAAGAAGGTGGTTCGGTCTGTCTCTCTGCTGGGCTCTGAACTTATGAAGGGAGATCAGTTGCCAGCAATGGATCTCCCTTGCTGGTACAGGGTTGGTGTCAGACGATGTTGTTTTTGCCACCTGGGGCAGCATTTAGCCCACCCTGTCTTCCCCCTCTACAGTTCAGTCTCTTGGCCACATCCTAGAGCGCGGTCCTGAGGTGAAAGCTAAATCTTATATCGTTGTAAGATATAAAAAAATCCCGCTCCTAGCCAGGAAACCTGGATGTGCTCAGAGAGACCCCCCACATGTATCTGTTTATCAGTCTTCTGTGTGCCTGTCTGAGCCAGTGCTGACCCACCCCCCACCCAACTCCTTGACCCCTTCTTTATAGTCCCTCTTTTTTCTCCAATCACTCCAACTCTTATCACACGAAAACCTACTCTGGTATCCATAACCTCTCTGTCTGTTTTTTGGCTTTTTAGACAGTGACACTGAAGACAACGGGAACACTTTACGGCAAACAGACCTACAAATAATCCTTTTATTCTTATCGAAGGGGGAATTTTAAAATTCTTTAAAACAAAATGATAAAATATAGATAAAGATTATTTATTACAGATGACTAGATATAATACTGTAGATGTAGTTATAGATGTAATACAGCATATAATTAGAGTTTCATAGATTTATTTATTTTGCCTACTGATCACGTGTTAAAGTCAAGACCTCTCATCAATTTCTTTGCGGTATCATAAGCCAGCAACCAAACCCCAGTCCACATATTTTGACTCTATGCAGACTTCACAAGCACCTACAACATATTTTGAAGGACAACACTGCTGTGCTGTGGTACTGAAAGACACCAGAGGTGTACGAGAACCTGCAGGTTTAAGGTAATGTTAGGATTAACCAGACTTTTGCACAAGTCATGTGACCATACGCCGCCCTGCAGGGGATTTTTCATATTCGGGACTGTCTTTTTCCCTCCCTCCTGCATCTGATCCTTTTGCCCTTGACAAATTTCTCTGCTCTCCTGTGTTGCCTCCAGGCTATGAAGTCAAGCATAGCGAAAGGGAAATGGGGGGACGGGACACTTTAGTGATGATAGATCTGGCATAAGCAAAGGGGTGTGTGCAAGCAAACCTGTCCGGCCTCACCTCGCATGCAGAGAGCTTGACGGTTCTTCTCCAGAGCCCTTGTTAGAGCCACAGTGCCTTCTGTATCCGAGTCACATCCATCACCTCGCAGTCTCCTCAAAAATAGTGTCTCTTGCCCATCGGTCCCCTTGCCTTCTGTAAGTAGTTGTGTTCATCCACACAACGCCTTAAAATACAGTCCCACAGGCTCTTGAGCTAATGTACAACCAAGGAGAGTGCAGATTCAGAGAGAGGACTGTGGTCAGGAAACAAGTCAAGAGGCTAGTTATGATGCAGGAAATCAGTATCACATCCAAGTCCCCCATCCAAACACATATTGCAGTATTTGCCAAAAAAAAATCACAAGATCCTCACAGTTTGAATCAGAACCTTTTGGTTTTGACTTTATGCGACTTAATGACCTTTATTTCCAAATTGTGCCAACAGGCTAGCAGTTTTTGACTAGCTTTGGTTTGGCGCTTTGGTAAAGGCCATTCGGTGCCCATGTGTACCTAAAGGGGGTTTTAGTGAGAGGTTTACAGAGGTGTGTAACTGTTTGCTTACTTCTCAGGTCCCTCTACTGTTAGGTAGCTAGTTTAACAATGTATGGAATCACCAGGTTCAAAAGAAGATCGTCTTGGACTGAGTTATTGTATGGTTTTACTTGACATAGCATCAGACATACTAATTTAACCCCACCCCCTTTTTTCCCCCAACCCAAGAGCTCCCCACTTCCCATATTGCCACAAACGGCCTGTTGAATGCACCAACCCTCAACACCAACCGTGTTGACTGAAAGAAAAAGAAAAAAAGTCTCGGCTCCACAACACCACTCGCTCGTCCATAATTGTAACAGCAAATCCAAAATGGCTGAACTCACAGTGCCGCCTTTGTGTGAAAGCATGTTGTTTGTGCACTTTTCAGAAACTGACCCCATCCTTTCAAATGAAAAAAGGCTTCTGTTCTTTTGGTTTTCTTTACTCATTCTGTGTTTTTTGCTCAGTCATCATCTTCTTCCACCTGCTGCCTTTTTTCCCTTTGCTGTCAACGTCTGACGAACCATTTTTGGTTTTCTTCTTCCCTGTGGCCTGAAGGAGAAACTCATCACTCATCAGCTCAGTCGGCTGTGAAATTGTGTGAGTGAGTTGGTTGTGAGGCAACGTGTCGACAAAAACATGAAAAGGGCTCTCTTTTGAAAAAAACAACAAAAAAAAACTACACATTGGGGTATTAATGTACAGTAGGGCTGCCAGAAGTTGTGCTTATGTAGCTAAACCCACGCTGTGGTCTCCCCTTTGTACAGCACTAAGTGTGTGCATGCTTGTGTGTGATGGGGGGCGGGTGGGGTTTAATGGAGACGAATGTCAGGAGTTTAATGAAGTGGGGACAATGGTGGGGTTAGGACGTGTAAGGTTTGAGAGGGCAGCAGAGAAGTGTTTTTAATACACAATTTCACAATGGCACTGGATCACTTTTCAGGTTCCTTCATCTCACCTGCATTCTGCCACAATCTGAAGGGGCGGGGCTATTGCTGCCACAGCGACATTTTACTCTGAGTATGTGTGTGTCCGTGGACGTGCTTAAGAATGTTTGTTTTCTGTCTGTTTTAGAGCTAAAACTGGTTGAACCACAAAAGATTATTCTGACAATGTTAAAAACAGTTGCATTTTATTGACATTAAGCTACGTTCACACCTGCCTGTGCTTTCAAGCGACCACTTTCAATGAAAGGTCGATGTAAACAGTGGGAATAGCACGTTTCTGACTTCAAAACTTCCATGCGTTACTGCGCATGTTTCTACGACCGTTTTCAGGCTCTAAGTACAAAACACACGGTTGTTGAACTCACATTCAAATGTAAACCAGGTCGAACTTTGACCAATCGGAAAACTCGGATTTGGTAGTGACTTATGGATGGCGTTTTCCTTAGTTCACGGAAGTGCCAACCGTTTGAAAATTGATCATGGAGGTGAAATTAATAATTGCAGTTTGTGCCTGGCCAGAATTAGATGATACCGACTAAATTGCTTCTTTATTCTTACAATTAAGCACCAAAAGAGTAATGCCCCTGAAATAACACCCCATGGAAACCAAAGAATTTGCCCCTCTTGTTTTGCGCTTGGTTTGATGGTTTCAGCTCTAACCATGTGTGTTTGTGTGTGATCTGCCTATCCATCGCCACGTCATGTGTACTCAAGTGTGTCCTCCTCACACCGTCAGCTACAGTGGGTAACCCTTAGTGCCTTACACTGTACAGGGCATGAAGATTCCTCCAGCTACAGGAATCAGTGCACACACATCAGATGTCCTTGTCCCCCTCCCTCCTCGAAGCCTGAATGGGGTTGTGTGTGTAAGTGTGTGTGTGAAAAGGAGAGAGTGATTTGGGGGTTTCATTGAGAAATCATCTCACTTGCCTCACCCTGTGACCTCCTCGTGTCCTGTTCCATCGGATGTGTGTTTTGGTTGTGTGACTCTTGTGTACATATTCCATAAAGTTTATGAAAAACTCATTGTGTTCATATCTGATTGTCTCGCCGTGACTCATTCTTCCTCCGTGCGGTTGTGCCAGCGCACAAACTTGTCATACCATGTGTTGACACGAGGCTGCAGGATTGAGCTGCTAGCTTCTTCATCAGCATGTCCATGTGGGGGGGGGCGCTCAAGAGTCCGGCTGTCATGTCAGCCACACTAAAACGTGTCTCTTTATGGAGCCAAGTAGGTTTAAAGAGTGAGTAATGATTTCTGCACAGCAATCCTGCATTTGCTGTCAATACAGTTGAAGACAGTAAAATGTTTTCAAGCAGATACAAATTATTGCTTTGGGAAGTTGTAGATGTAGCAAACACAGCTTTGTAATAATATTACCTAAAATAAATGCAACGATATGTACCTCTCAGAAAACAAAGCATCTGTTTGTAAAACTTTTTTTTTAGAAACCTTAAACCCTGCTTGGCTCCAAAATGTTTTTCTAAATTTTTAATAAAATCTCAGAATCATGAGTAAAATGTCTCCTGTCGCTATTAGAACCCCTAAAGCCCCTTAATTTTTTCCTTTTTTCTTGCATTCTTTCACTTTTTATCTTCTAACCTGTCTTTTTATTTTCTCTCAAACTTGTAGACACTAGTTTCTTTAAGGGGTATTTGTCCTCAGCATTTTTCTGTGAAATAAGAATTATAGAAAATATTCAGAACTCCGCTTAGTTTGCAGCTGAAAATGATTGTTTTTGTTCCTACTTTTCCTCAAGTGTATTTAAAAAAAATTAAAATCACTGTATATTTTATTAGATATGAAAATTATGTTCACATTTTGCTGTTTATTACTTAACATTAGTAAGAATCTTGTCAAAATAAAAATAAATGAAATTTTAAGGAGAATGAATCTACAGTGACCCTGGAATAAAAAGGGCAAATCCTGTAGGAGAAAAGCGCTGAGGAAACTCTTTAAAGCAACTACCAGCCATCCATCTCATGATGACCCACGCCATCCAACACTCGACCCAGCAGAAACCAAACCAGTGCCACAGTAGAAAACCATACAGGATTCACTCAGCAAGATTGGGGGAAAAAGAAAAAAAAAAAGATAGACATACATGGCAATTTAAGATAAAAGAGAAGTATTTAAAAACAGATTTGCATGTGCAATGTGCATGCCAATTTGTGGGGTAACAAGTCAACTTCAGGAACTTAAAAAATAATAAATATAAAGAAAAAAGTATATATATATGTATGTGTATATATATATATATATATATATATATGTGTGTATATATACATATATATATATATAAATATATGGATAGATAGATACATATATATATATATATATATATATGTAAAAATATAGAGAGAGATAGATGTTTTTAAGAGCGACGTGTTTCTTTTTCTTCTATTTTTAAAAACAAAAAACATTTTAAAAAATATGTTTAAAAAAAAGAGTAAAAAAGTTTAAAAAAAAAGAAAAGAATCATGCAGACAAAAAAATGCTGATGAAATCGAAGAGTGTTTGTTACTTTCACGGTGTAAATCCGTGGGGCAATTTGGATAGAAAACACTAACTCACGATACAAGAGGGTGGTAAAGATGATTTTCCAAAGGAGACAATGCATCCATAACTTTTCCTTGATGAAAAACAATCCCTTTGAAAGTAAAGAGCTGCCTGAACATGAATCTGATGATGTTATTCCCATTTATTCTGGCTATGAAGTCCCATCCTTCTCTCTCCCCCTCTCTTCTCTTTCTTTGACCATCCCTTTCTCTTCTTCTGTTTCTTTCTCTATCTCTGCTGTTTCTAAAAGTGCATTTTGTAATTTCAAACTGAATTCTTCCTAAAGAAACTGAATAAACCAGAGAGAATGCATTCTAACCAGTATCTGCATCTTCATTGGTTCTGCATCCACTTACAACCATCAGGGCATGTCTGTCAGCATGACTGTGATGAATCTAAGAAACATATTATTAGTCTGGGCAAATGCCACTTAGAAAGAAATGGTAAGCTGCACCTGTGCAGGGATTTTACTGACGTGCATTTTATTATCTAGAATTTTAGTTTTCTGGAGAGAAAAAAGGACTACATCAGAGCTCCTGAAATCAGCTTTTGTGAAAAAGCCCAACATGCACCGGGATTTACCGACCACTTTATTAGATACACCTGTCCAACTGTTCATTAACAAAAATAATAAATCAGAAAATGATCAGAGTGGGACTTTAATGACTTTTGTGGATTGTATCAAAGTGACTCTATTACAAATGCAGACATTTTACATCAGCTATGGTTGCATTACGCCAAGTACCAACCCTTTTTCACAGATGACAATAAGCGTGTATGTGGGCAGTGTTATGAGGCCTTGTTGTGCTACAGTATTTAGGGAAAGTGATGAGACAGTGTGTTCCTACTCATTTTGTCACTTTGTCCACATTGTTAGTCAAATAACAAAAGAAAGAACTAAGAAATAACACAAAATTAAAAGTTAGTTTAAAGGGTTAGATTGGAAAATACTGCTTGTTTTTCTGGATAGTTTCTTATGAAACATCTCCTGCTGATCTAACAGAATACTAGTAAAATGACTACTTACTCTTTGATAAGCATCAGATTTGTTTTCTGAGATGTCTTAAACCCCTTGAGTTTTATTCTGCCTGTCTAACCCTATTCTATTCTAACCCTAACCCTGAAACCAGCCACTGTTGGGCAAAAGTTGGGGTACATCCTGAACAGGTCACCAGTCTGTTTCAGATCGATAAGATTTCACCTTAAAGACCCACTCAGATGAAATCTGAGTTTTTACTGTTTTTAACATGTTCTTGTTGCATTTTCACCTAATAGAGGGTAAATATCAAGACAGTTAAGCTTAAAAATGCTTGTTAAAAATTAATACAATAATTAATAATAAATAATAATAATAAAAAATGTATGCAAATCGTTGTGAATCAGAATGAAAAAACACAGTTTGAAGAAGAGCTCATTTGTGATGTAGTAAATATGCTGGGCGGACCACAAGCTCCCTGCTCCGCTCTATACTGATGCATCCACTTGTAGACAACTAGATCCATGTGATCCATTGTTTTCCTCGTGTGAGCTGGAATCTGGATCAAAACTGGACAGCTGAATAGCTCTCACATTGCGTGCCATTTTTGTTGGACCGGTAATGTTAGGTTGGGGCTTTGAGGGGCTGTAAGATAGTGGGAGAGCATGTAAACAGATAGAAGACGGGAAGTGGGACGGGCTTGCTTCGCACCAACAACCGCACCCACAACTCAGAGATGAATTTCTAAGAAGCTCCTGCCGCTCTGCAGAAACTATGTCCTAGAAAACGGCACAGGCTTTTTTATTTTGGCTAAAAACTGCATCATCCTAATGAACAGAGCACTGGGAGTGATTTTACAATAGTTGATCGGAGCGGGACTTTAATTTAAAATAGCCATACTGTACAACGTAGAATCCCTTTTTAGTGACATTTCAGAAACATTTTTCATCTGAGTTGCAAACTTCATCTTCATGAAGTGTTGATGTGACTTTTTGGCATCTTTGTACACATACTTGATCAAACACGGACCTTTTCACTGACATGTGAGTGTGGACGCCATACTTGTACAACTGCTTCATTGGCTGTGTTCCATCAAATATTTAGTTGTTTATTCTGTCTAATTGCATATTTTCAAAAGGAATGACGATCCCAAACCCTAAATAGTTGTTGATGACCCATCAAGTTCAAACTTATAGGTCAACTAAAGTCAATGATTTGATCAGCTCCTGTTTTTTTTAGCTGCTCCAAACATCTGAGCAGTGAGCATCATCTGACGGACTTCCTCCTCCTCTTCCTCCTCTCTGTCTGCGTCTGTTTTGCACCAAGTCACTGATGAGCGCTGTGAAAAGCAACCCGCCCTACCTGCATCCTCACGTGTACCTCTTTGCTGTGTTTTTTTCAATGTGACTCCTTCTATTTCCCTTGCGTCTCTTGCTGCAACCCTACCCCTGACATCTGTCCGTCCTCCTCCAGCTCTGTGTGTGTCTGTGTGACAGTCTGTTCTCCATCTTCACAAACACACTGACACTCTCACACAAACAAAAACAAAAACAACAAGCAGATCTTGGGAGAAAGGGAACAAAATCTGCAGGCTTGAAGGTCACTAAAAGCTTCACCTCCAGCAATTACAATGTGCGCATGAACGGCGAACACACTCCTCTGCGGCCAGATGTATCCGTATCCTTCTGCAGCAAGGTCTTAAAATAGCCCCCACCTCCACATTCTGTCGGCCGCCTGCATCCGTGCATCACTTCCTGTCTGTGCCAGCTCTGCTGCCAGACACACTCCGGCGCACACACGCATCCACGTAAGCACACACTCACATTCATCACCGCCACAGTCTGATCTCCTGCAATGATTCATGGAGACAGAGAGAGTGAGGCGCTCAGTTACTGATACCTTTGACATGTGATTGTTTGATAGAAACAGAGCACACACACCCTCCCACAGAAACACAATGACTGATGATATTTATGGCTTCCTGTTCACTTCAACCACACAGGCAAACTTACATTTCTGTGATCAATATAACTGAGGACAATTAGACATGTCCAGTTTTACAACTGGACTGAGGGAACTCAGAGAAATCTCCGTGTTTTATATATTTAATAAACAATTTCAAAAAATGATGACAATAACATTGGTTTGCCAATACTTTTCCGTCTGCACATTGATCCAAAATATAAGTCACAGATGCCAAAAAACGCATACAGTAATAAGGAAGAAAATTACATATAAGCCACAGTTTCGGGAGAAACGTATTTAACAAAATCCGGGACCAAGAACGGACATTTTATCTTGAAAGGGAAACATAATAAAGGAATAGATGACAATATGTAGCTTCATGAAACACGGGAGGAGTCTGGTATATTAGTGCAATATTTGAACAGTTATTCAGATAACTGTAGCCTAAAGAACATGCTAACAAGTCAACTAAACTATTTAAATCACTTTAAATCCCTAAATCCACTGAATAATCCATTGTTCATCATCTGTGTAGCATTTGAACAATCTTGCCGAACCCGGTTTTTAGACTGTTTTGTTGTCAGTAGCAAATACGGATATACTCACCGATGCTTTTTTTTTTCATTGCCACGTTCACACTGGGCATGTGACACGTGTTCAAGAACACGTTAAACTCGCAGTCTTGACTGCGCTTCCAGCATGTGGTGTTCACACTGGACGAGCAGAGAGAGCCTCCGAGTAGTTTTTCTACTGTTTACTAGCATATGTCCGCTACCTACAGCTGAAGCAGGTTTGGTGCGAAATGTCAAAGCGGTGCAAATCTCGTGAATCTGGCTCCAGACATTTTCTTTCTCAGCTCTATTCTGATATAGGAAAGACTTGGTGTCATATCATTTCTAAAAATGGCTTCATTAATTTTCAAACTGTTGGCACTTCTGTGTGTTAAAGGGGACACCATCCATACAACCAAATCCAAGTCGCTGATTGGTCTCTGGTTTAACTTTCAATGCGCTTTCAATGGCTGCGCTTTTGTACGTAGAGCCTGAAAACAATCATAAAAACTTGCGTAGCAACGTGTGAGCACGTGAGTTCTGAAAACAGAAGCCCATTTACATAACAAAAAAAAACGGACTTAGACTGTGTGTAGTCATTTTTCACTGTTACATAAAAAAGACATTTATTCTAATTCTATGTTTTAAAATGGATCTAATATGCATTTACTTATGCCTTATAATCAAAGAAATGGCAAAAGATTTGCAAACTTTAAAGACCAGTTAGTGTTTTTTTTCATTTCAAATTAATAAATTGAGCATTTTTTGCTTTTTGTTATCCATGCAACAATAGGATGGATGGATTTGTGTCATTATGTAACAATTCAAGTTTACCACCCAGAATCACTCTTATCTATACAATTCATTATTCATTTTGATGTGTGATGCATTCCTAAATACGTACATCTGCACATGACTCACCCTGAATCTCCTCCCATTTTATCTGCCTCCATCACCGGCAGCATCACCGCGCTGGATGCATGCATGCATCCTGTGACATTTCCTGCGTGCTTTTTATAGCTCTGAGAAGCAGCAGCAGCAGCTCTGTGTCACCGAGGCTGTCTGGAATCTCTGCATCTTCCTCACATAACCTCTTTTGTAACCTCTTTTCTACAAGGTTCACTAAAATGCTTGTGGCAGAAGTGGAGGATTTTCGTCTTAATTTCGTCAGGAGAAATCAGACACAGTTTATATTCCACATGTTTGTCAGAGATGTTGCTTTCCAATTGGAAGTCTTTGAAATCAATTGATAAATAAACGATTCATCAAATAGGTCATTTTAAAGGTAGTGCCAGAATCACCTCATCCAGCTTGCAGCTGCAGCAGAACCTGTTACATAAAAACACTGATTTCACCCTTCAAGAACTCTTTGTATCTGAGGCTCTGAACATTGCTGCTCTTTGTCTCAACCCAGTCCCATTACATCACTGAAGCAAATGTGGATTCATCTGTTGCTTAAAATAGCTGCATCAAATGCAGCGTTTTGCTCGGTTTGAGTAATCTCTGCAAAACTTCAGACTGAGGGTCAGACTCTTTAACTGTTTGATGGGATTTTAGACTTTTGGAAGCCCCAAGCAACACAAAGAATCTTTTTTGTTGTTGAAAAGTCAAAAAACAAACAGCCATTGGGCAGGAGACGGCTGCTAGAACAGCAGTGTGGAAGATCTTTGACACAAATTTGATGTACACATGCAGATCAACTCCATAATGGACACTTCTTTGAGAGCAAAAGGCTCAATCATCCCAAAGCAGCAGTCTAGCAGATTTTGGTAGCGACAGATGGGAAGCAACAACATTTTGCTGTTTTTTGGGCAGTTGACCCTTTTAGTTTGTAAAATGTAAAATGGTAGGAATAGATACAGATTGGTAATTTCATCAAAAAGTGTTCTTGTTTTAGTTTAAACCAAACAGAAACTTTTAGTTTGTAAAAATGTATTACATATAATCCCACATTCCTGATCATAAACTGGTCTGTCAATCTTGACTGCTGTCTAGAACATCATTGGCACCCCAAACATGGAAGACCCCAAAGGTCACAGAAGCCGGCTGTTCAGAGTGTTATATTTAAGCATTAATGGAAAGTTGGGGGGATGAGATTCACAAAAAGGAAAACTGCCGCCTTGAGAGAAATTTGATGACAATCTAAGTTAGGAATTTGGAGGAGTTTCTTCGAGAGTGGAATGCTGCTGCAGTCAGAACTCCAAGAGCCACACAGATGGTTCCAGGCGCCGCATTCTTCAAACCTTAGTCATATGGACTCATATGGGGTGATAAATCGTACAAATGCTGCAGGATTGTTTCGGTTGTAAGAACCCGTGGAGGGTCATTGAGAAGAAGACCTGTTCCAATGAAAGTTGTGTTTTTGGTATTTTTAATATGTTCTTGTGGCGTTTTTCTGATGATGATATAAGAAAATTGTTGTTAATCAGGAACAGAAAATAATGTAAAGATAGCTTATTCGTAATGTAGATGATACAGTGGCCGGGCCACAAGCGTCCTGCTTCACTCCATTCTAATGCATCCACCTGCAGACGACTAGATTCATGTAGGTTATTGTTTTCCTCATCTGAGCTGAAATCTGGATCAAACTTGTACGCCTGGATAGCTTAAAATTCCTCGCCATTTTTGTTGCACTGGTAATGTTAGCTTGGGGACGTGAGGGGCTTTAAGCTAGCGGGAGAGAGTGTAAAAAGAGGGCTCTGAGTTAGGGGCAACAGGAAGGAGGGGCGGGGGTTCCTCTGCAGCAGCAGTCCCACCCACAACTCAGAAGCAAATTTCTAATGAACTGTTGCCGCTCTGCAGAAACTTTCCTAGCAAATAACACAGGTTTGTTGATTTTTTCTAAAAACTGCATGATTGTAATTAAAAGACCGTAATTTTTCTGGTACCTGGTCATTGAAAGGGACGCACGTTGCAAGCTCTGCCAGTGATCTTCAGCTAACGGCAACTAGAAACCTATTTTAGCACACAATTACGGTCAAAGTAAAGAAGTAACTCCTTCTTTTTTGGGCACGTGATGGTTTCAGTGTCTGTGGGTAGAATACACATCCAATATGGTGGATCGGATCTCCAGAACTTTCATTCATTTTCTTAACCTGATGGATCCCTTTCGGGACAGCAGAGTTTCTTGGATCCTTCCTGCTACTGTTGGGCGACAGTCTGTCGTAGGGCCCATGGAGCTGGAGCACTCACGCTGGCTACTGGCAGATGAGCTGGTGGCCATTGTCAGGGTACCTGTCTTTATAAAGAGACTAACCCTCATGAGGTTCAGTTGACTTGTGGTGACTGTGTTTAGTCCCATTCAATGTAGTTTTTGTCATCGAAAGTACCCCGGGTTCAAATCCCGCACTCAGCTTTCATAGTTCGTTGAATCTTTTTTACGCTAAATTACTTAACACACATAAAAATAAATATTAATAAAAAAATCAGGATAATTCTTTGGATTTGAAATGTCATTGGAATGAATTTTTTATAGCCATGAGTTTTTTTAGTAATACATAGTTAACACAAATAAATGCAGTCTTAAAAACCTTTAGTTTAAATTTTCTTGTTGGTATTAAAAAGATGTTCATGGGAATTTAATTTTTAAAATGATGTATTATTTATGCTTAATAAAATGCAAATATACATTTAAAAAGTAAAACATAAAAACACTGAGATTTGAACCTGATTAGAACAAAAATGGTGGGATAAACAAGCGCCACAAACACAGGTTTTTATAAAGGAGTGTTTGCTATTTGATGACTGAATTTAACTTTTTTTTTGTGGGTAGATGGTTTATATATTCATTAGTTTATGGCCCGTGATCTACATGGAAACTTGATCACCGATGTTTTTGAAGAGCTCTTCGAAAGAGAAAAAAACTGATCTCTAAACATTATCTGTCTTCTATCCATTGTAAATGAAAGATAGACAAAGCTTCATGTAGGGATCAAAGACATTAGCTGCTAGCTCCTCCCACATGGTGAACGAATCACGAATCACACTCGGTGTGAATGCATCGTAAGGCATAAGGTTAAGACACTCTTTACTCGGGCAAATATCAAAATCTCACCAAGTACAGGATGCCTGTCTCATTTTAATCAAACTGACCTTAACAATAAAACACACGGCCAAACAGGTCATATTTTACTGAACCAATGGCTTGTTTTCTGAAAATACATCCTAAATGTAGAACACTTAGAATTCTGACGGTGCACTCACACCGAACGCAATTCGCGTGGCGGAGGCGGCCAGTTTCAATGTAAAGTTAACGGTTTAGACGCGAATTGAGGTTCTGTGGTGCGAATTGAGCGTGGCACGAAAGTCTGGAAACCGCAAATTGAGCGGTGCAAGCAGGAATTGAGCGGCCACTGAGGCTGGCCAGAGTTAAAAAAAAAATCTGAACTCTGGGGAGGTGGCTGCGTCTCCTCAACCAATCAGGGACTCCACTTCAGGCATGTGACATTTCAGTGACAGCGTGGAGAAAACATCCAATATGGTGGATCGATCCATAGCTCTCCTGAACTTCCATTCATTTTCTTAACCCGCTGTGTCCCTTTGTGGGCAGCGGGGTTTCCAGATCCCATCCCGGTTACTGTTGGAAGAAGGCGGGCAAACTCCAGAACAGGGATCGGTAACTCCAGGCCTCGAGGGCCACAGTGTCTGCATGATTTCCAAATATCCAAGCCCTAATCATGACTGATTACCTGCTTCAGGTGTGTCCTGCCAATAAGAACATGCAGCCCTCGAGGCCTGGAGTTGCCCATTCCTGCTCTAGAGAGTCTGTCACAGGATCTATGGAGCTGTAGTGGACACGCTCACTGTGCCGGCTCCTGGACAGACAGAGGGCCGCTGCTGGATGGGAAAGCAGTCTGCTCAGGCCTCCTGAACTTTATGATGTTTTTTGGGTTAACCCTCTCGGGTTAATGCGCAACATTTATGCATTTGAACTCAGTCAGAAAGAGACTGAAACACAGCAGAAACGGCCATCAATCAAACACAGCAGCAGGAGAGAAACTAGCTGTAGCTACCAGGAGACTAAATGTTTTCATGAACCCAAACATGGAGACGTGATCACCGATGTTTTTGTAGAACTCTTCATAATAAATAAACTCGATCTCTAAGCATCATCCGTGTCTCCCATGCAATGTAAACGAGATAAACAGACGCCGCTCCAGTGAGCAACCAGGCTAAAAACATTAGCTGCTAGCTCCTCCCACACGCGGCAAGCTACGGAACACATTTTTGGCCATGCGGTGAGCAGCGAATTCTCAGCGCAGCGAAGAGGGGTGGGACACGCGAATTTGCAATAAATTGGCCATAAAATAGGTGAACAAATGTGCAAAAGGAGTTCCTTTTATTTTCACTTTCAACTGAGGTGCAGAATGTAATTACTTTAGGGTCTGACACAGAGGGGTTGAGACAGATTTCTCACTTAGAAGAAATCATCTTTCAAAGTTGCGTTTTGTATGTATGTGTTTTTTTATGATTACTATTAGTTTGATTATCTAAAATGTTTTAGAATGACGCATCAAAGAATAGGAGAAAGGGATAAGTGTTATTCAAGAACTCTGTGTCCACAGACACCTACACACACGTACCAACAAAATCCATCAATGATGATTGCTCTCAGTGTGCTGAAAACTCTGCTCAGTTTGTGATAACTGCTTTTTGAAGCCGCAATGGGCCTTTCTTCCCATATGTGTGTAATAGTTTTAGACTGGAGCACATGCACAGTGCAAGGACACGCCGCTTCCTTATGTGTGGAACACTGTTTACCACTGCTGTCGAGCATGACTGTGAATAAATCAGAGCTTGGAGGCGAGCACTGAAAGTCACAGCTTTGAGGCTTTTCTGAGCGGTTTAGCCAAATCAGTCCAAATCTGTGTAAATAGGGACTCTTTTTGAGTGGTGGGCAGTTTCAGAACGAAATTTCCCTTTGGCTTCTGCTCCAAACACGAGCATGATGCAAATGTGAGAGCAGATGAGTCGTTCCGAGGACTTGGGTCAGAGCTCAAAAACGTGGCTGCCTGATAAAATATGTGAAGTTTTGAGGGTATCTGACGTGTCACCACACTTCCAAACAATCTCCATCAATGGATTTTAAAGCACATTGTTCTACACCCCTCACTCCCTGTTTTCCAGGATGACAAATGCCATCACTTTCCAAAATTCCATACCCAAACCGTTACTGTAACCTAAGAGGATTTACGGGTGAATTTGAAACACAAACAACAACACCCTCCCCCCCAATATGGCTTGACCCAGATCCTAAAGTTGTTTTGACATTTTAAGCCAGCACTGCATATGGCAGAACAGGGTCAGTGTGGGAAAACGCTGATCCCCGGGACTTCAGCGGTCATCCATGTTGATGTCTGTTGGTTAAAGCTTTTACACTCGACTAAAGCAACAGATGACACTTGAATTATGAAAACAAAAACAGTGGGTAAAGTTGTGTCAAAATGTGAATTATTTCAAATTGTCGCACACAACAAGCAAGCTGATTAAAAAGACCAAAAGTTTAAAAAAAAACACTCTCTACTCTAACATGTGAATCGGCTACAAAAGATTCTCTTTTATTTTCCAGATTCATTTTTAGAATCTACTTTATGTTTATGTTTATATTTATTTGGTGACAGAGATGACGGGTATACCAGGTAGGAAATTTTCAGTCCTGATGGTTGGTATCTCAGAAACATAGATCAATTATTGTGTAATAATAAAACAAAGAGAATGAAAACAATTTAAAACAGAGATTAAGACAAGGATAATAAAAGGGCTAGGCTGATGCTAAAATGCTGTAATGGAGGACTAATTCTTTTTTAAAACCCCCCAAAAACATGACCTCTCTAAACTTTGGATGTAGCTCCTTATCATTATATTGCAAGTATCACCCCTGGGGATCAAACCCAGGGGTGTGCTTAACCATCTGAGCTATTTTCTGCGTACCGATCTTGCACTTCCCTGCCGCCCCTGCCTGAATGATGTTAGTAGCTCATCATTATAATATTCCGGATACTTTGTGATCACAAATTAGTATTTTGTGGGTACAAATTAATATTTGCTATGTACAAATTAGTATTTTGTGTGCATACTTGTATTTTGTGGCCGGGAATTAGTATTTTATGACCACAAATTAGGATTTTTTTGTGCACAAATTAGTATTTTGTGGCACAAATTAATATTTTCTATATACTTAGTATGTTTTTGGCTCAAATTAGTAATAGTATTTGAAGAAACTTTTTTTTCCTCTTAAATCAATAATAATAATTTTGTGGCAGCAAACTAATTACATTTGTTGATTAAATTTAATTAGATTAATTTGAGTAACAATTTCTTTAATGTCATGCCTAAGGCTCTGTACTTTATCAATTCAAAAACTGAGGATTTTTTTTTTCAGCCTTCCCATAGAAAAAAACTGTGACCAAGACTAAAAATCAAAACTGTAATACTCTCCAGATCCTCAAACAGCACCATTCATCTGCTGTGCCACTGAATGACCTTAGAAACACTGGACCATTGTGAGCAAACACAGCTAATCGCTGCAATCATCGCTGGAGCGGTCATGCAGGGAATAAAGAAGAAAAAGTGGATTCAGTAGCTGCATTTGTGTGTCTTGATCTTCTCAAAAGGAGTGAATGGAATAAGAAAAACTCTTTTAGGTTGAAAATCAGACACGTGGTCTATAGTTTTTGTCATGATGGACCTGCGCATGTCAACAGCAGGCCGTCTAAACCTTCTAGTGTTGTGAAAACAAAAAGGTTTATTGCTTGAATGCTTTTTTCAGATCACTTGTAACCCTTTTTGCTTGAGGGGATCTTCTCGCTGTCATTCGGAGTGGATTTTTTTCTTCTTTTATTTTCTCACGGGTTTATCTTCGTTTTGGAAAAAGGTTAAAAATTGAGTCACAGAATGACATTCAAGCTGAACCAACCTACAACCGCAAGAGCGATGGCAACCTGAGCAACCAGCACAACCTGATCTGGATCTTCAGTGTCTTTCAGGAATGCTCCAACACAGTGCAGGCAGATGTGATCACACACACCTAGGGCCTGCATTATTCAGACGTGTGTTTGGCCTAATCGCTGTGGGGATGTTGCATAACTCCTTTAATACCCCTCCTTCCCCTGATCGAATCAGGTCATGCTGGGATGACGTGGGATGTGATCCAGAATTCTGTCGTAATCCAAAAGAAGTGGTACGATGGCGTGTAAATAATGAGCAGCAGATTATTAGCCCTAACTTGTGCCAACCTCCCACCTTAATACTCAAATTAGACCTTTAATTTGACATTTTTAGCTCATTTCCTAAACTTACTGGTTTGTTTAAATGATAACAATAAAGACTTCAAGACAGATGAGCATTCCAACAGATTTATTACATTGTTACCACAGAAATTCACAAAGAATTTGAAAGCAGCTTTGCATGTGAGGTATGTTATTTCACAGAACAGGAGGATTTCACACACACACAAAAATCATTAATAGGTTGTCCAATGAGGACAAAGCACCATCTGATCAGGGTAAGTAGGACAGCTCCCCCAGCAGTAGTATCGATTGAACAAAGTCCACAGCAGCAGTCAAATGTGTAAAAGCCACAACTGCTCTTCCTCTTTCAGTGTTTGAAGTCTGCTTTCCGGTCATGAAGATCAGAAATTCCCAGAAGTGCCTGTCACATGCGTGTGCGCGTCCGTGCGGCCCTGTGGTCGACTGTTTACCACTTTGATTGGCTCTCTCTGCTGATTCACACGATTTGACTCAGCAGCAGTCACTTGTCTGGACTCATTGAACTGACATGAGTCATCAGCCGGCTCTTCCTCAAACTTTCCGGCTTCAGTAGATCTTTTTCTCCTTCTTCTTCTTGTTCCGCGCAGGGGCTTTCCAAGCCCGGTAGGTGCGCGGCGCTCTGCGCCTGGAACCCCTCCGCCTTGGCACCGATCGGCCGCCTCGTGCGTAAAAGGGAACCAAACCGCCCTCGGTTTGGACAAGGAGTGAACAATCCAGTTTGTCCCCTCTTCTCCTCAGAAGGCTGGAATGGCCTGATTCAGAGAAAGGGCGCTCAGAGAGTCCCCGAGCCCGGTTCGGCAGCTGCCCGGCGGGGCCGCGTACCGCTCCTCCCCGGGCTCCAGCCTCGCCCTTTTGCTGGGGAGGAAGTCGGGCGCCGCTGACGCCTTGCCTCGGCGCTTCCTGGACTGCTTCGCCGGGCTCAGGTTCTCCTTGTCCTCCGTTAAGTCACAGTCGCTCTCGTCTTTGTCCGAAACCTCCGGGGCCATGTCGGCGGAGGTGTCCGCCGGCTCTGGCGCCAGCCGGGCTTGTTCTTTGGGGTCACAGTTGGTGTCCATCGGCTCCTCCGCGGCCGGCTGCTCCCCGCTCGGTTGCTCGCTCTCCCGGGAGGAGTGGTAGATGTCCCGGGCGGACCTCATGACCATGGAGAGCAGGAGGCTCCTGTGGAGTCGCAGTCCACCTCTCTGGCTCCTGGAGGCGTACAGCTTGCTGATCGACACAGCCAGGATCCGCCTGGCTTCCACGTTGACCTCCATTGCTGTTGCGAAGCTCATTGTTCTCGTGTGGTCGTTGTTTTGGTACTTTTAGAGCTTAAGTCGAATAATTGATTTGGTTATTTTTGCCCCGAAATGTTCAGGTGTCCTTGTCGGGGTCGTGCTGCTCGCCCAGCTGTTACGCTCAGAGAAATGAGAGCTCGGTCGGTGTCCGAGAGGCTTTTATCTCCTCCATGACGTAAAGTCAACTTCAGACTCAAAGGGTGACAAACAGGCTCCGCCCACACCTGCTGTATAGGCAGCGCGCGCGAGCACATCTGTTCCGTCTGTCCACCACACACTTGAACTCTTTATTGCTTGCTTTTAGATCTGTAAAATATCACTTTTTTTTCTTCAGAATGCATTTTCACACTTTCATTATTTTCAATTAAACAAACATAAATAAAAATAATTATTATTTGCTGATTGATAACTCTGATCTCTAAAATAATAACACATTTATCATTCTCAGACAATTATTATTATAGAGAATTAGAACTTTTTAATAGAATTTTTTTATTCTGATGCTAAATCACTAGTTTAAATGGCTGTGTATGACATTTCCTACAGTGTTGTTTTTTTTTTTTTTAACAATGCGGCACATTTGAAGAAAAACGAAACAAAAAACAAGGAAACAAGCGCTGTCGGAGTGCTGATTCTGGGAAAAGTCCAGTTTTCCCAGTTTCAGAGCGGACCCGGGACTTTCTGCTCTGTCTCGGGTGGTGACGTCACTCGCGCATGCTCGCGGAGCTTCCGTATATGGATCTTCCGGTTGTAAAATGTGCCCTGAGGGAGGAGGGAGCTCTGTGGAAAAGCCATGACGCGGTCAGCGACCGCAGGGCCCCTCCCTCCTCGCGCTGTCCACGGGCGGGCGGGGCGGTGATGGCGTCATCTGCACTCCTTATTTGGAGTTGTCAGCCGGGTCGACGAGGTTACCAAGCAGCGGAGCCGCAGAAGTCAGTACAGTGGAAGTGGTTTGAAACATCCAACCTCCTTGGATTTACTGGTTTTGTTCTTTAAAAACAAAAAATACAAAAAAAATCTGAAAATCAAAACTACACAATTGACAGCTGGCAAAGGAAAATTGAAAGTAAGAATAACAAGATACAAGTTTTGACCTTTGCCTGTATTCCTTCCCTGTGTTTTACAGCAGTAGCCCTGTGCTGTAAAAGCGTTCATTTATTGGACCAACTGAACCTGTTATCAACAATGCTGCAACAATCACCACTCTGCAGATGAATGAATGAATGAATGAATGAATGAATGAATGAATTTAAACATGGCCTAATAAACATGCACATCCATGAGTGAGACAGGAGTCTGCAACAGTTTGGCGATGTCAGACTGTTGCTCCATCGCTCCAGTGCTGGTGGTTGTAGTGATGCTCTTTCAGATAGAGACTGGAAGGAGTAGAATCAACAAGGAAGTAGAAGAGTAATGATGTATCGAAAATCCCAATTACATCTCTGCGAACCAACCAGACCAATCTGTCTGAAACAAGTTTTTAATCGAATCAACATATAAAATTATAAAATCACTTCATAATGAAATAAATCGATTATATGGATCTTGGAGAACGTCGTTTGGATTACAGTTTTTTCATCACTTTGACTCATTTCTTGGAACAGAAAATACATTCTCAAAACTACCTGAACATTTCTCCAAACTACTTGGCATTTGTTCACAACAAATCCAGTGTCATTCATTCAATGCATGGGATTTAAAATGCTTTTGTGTTTGATTGCAAACGATTAACCACAAAATCCAACAGTTTGAGTGGTTCTTTAAAGGGTCACTAAACAGTAAATCATCTTTTTTTTTGCTGTTGATGACTTGTATAACTGGGGCTTTAAAATCGCTGACTGTTGGTCCTTGCCAAATATTTGACAATTTAAAATAAACTTGTTTAATTCTTGAAATTATAGTATAAAAACCGACTGTGTGCTTCCCCCTAGAGGTTGCAGTGAGGTAGCACAGTTGAATATTGTGATTGGACAACTGGTGTAATGTAAGTCTCACATTATTTCATAAGTTTCACGTCATCATTCTCTGCAGCTCCAGCATAAAAGGCCCACCCATCTTCGAATGTGTAACCGTCGGTAGTTATGTTAGCTTAAGCATGGCTCGTATGTGCATTACCTTCAGTTTTCAAAAATCTACTGGCTTGCACAACTTTCCAGTGGACTTGGAAGTTAGGGAACAGTGGTTTTGAGCAATTGGCATTGGATACAGCAAATGCTGCCCTGGTGATGGGATTTGCAATGAACATTTCACTTGGGATTCTTTGCTTGATACGTTAGCCTTTATTAGCTATGATTCTAGCACAATTTTGCCACTCAGACATATGGGTCCCCTTCGGTTCTGCAAAGCCTCAGCTGTGCCGGGTGCTGTGCCAAGATATGTATTCCCTGCCAGAATGTGTATCCCCTGTCACTGGCCTCGTTAATTTGTTGTGACACTCGTACTGCCCCGCCGTCGAGTATTGCTGAGGCAGCGCCTTGAGTCAGCGGCTCGAAACAATAAAGCTCAGGACCGTGAGCCTGCCTCGGGTGAAGGTGGAAGAGAAAAATCCTCAATCTCCACAGAAAGTTCTGTGGTGAAACTGGCATCACTTGTATCACTTTCCATCATTGAAGATCCAGCGTACACGACCTCAAGCTGACCTCACTGTCATAGATTGAGACCAAACGTCCCCTCTTAGTCCCGCCCATTTTTTTGCATTTTTCAAATCTGGGCTGAGAGTGGAGTCAGCCTCCAAGTGTCCTGTTGTGTTACCCTTTAAAAGAATGAGTCACTTCTCTAGGGTGACTGTCATTTCTCAGTCAGATGGTTTTACCCACCAAAACATGTCAGTGTTATCTTCATGTTTTAGTCATTCCAAGCAAACCCTTCACTCAACGTTCAAAATGTTTCATGAACACCAAACCATGAATGAGAAAACACTTTGATAATTGGAATGCCCCTCAAAATTAGATGCATTGCTGTAATTGAATGTAAGGTCAAACTACCCACCTCCTCACTCTGTGTCCATACCCAAGAAGTTGCTGATTTTCTTGGATCATCTATTCAGATCTTGGTTCTGACAATGAGAGAGCTTTTGCTGGGCTTCACTTGCCACAGACTTGGCGTGGGATAATGTAAACTTCCACCATGTCCCACATTCTAAGAAACTGGTTCCTCAGACATCCTAGAATGCTGAATGTGTTCCTGCCACTGTACATGTCATTCCTCAACCCTACAGGGAAGTTGATCACAGCTTGGAGGTGCAAGGTCTACGAGTTTCAGGATCAAAGATCCAAGCAATGGATGTGCTGGTGAAGAGATTACAGCAGAAGTGTAGTGATTCCTTGCCACATGTTTGTCGGTACCTCCCTTGTAGCACTACAAGGGAGGATATTCAGTGTGATGTCCAGAATCTGTGGCCAGACAGATGTCAGAGGGAACAGAACACTAAACGGATTATGTATTTGAGGGCACTGACACTTTGAATGAGCCAAGAACTTAGTTTAGGAGTATAGATGAGCTGTTTCGGGAGAGAGATGCGCTTTTGCTGCTGATCCATGCTGATGTGCTGCAGGAGACGGGTTATTTTGAGGAATGACTTGTTTGTTTGTGCACATATTTAATTTACTGCTATGAATCATGCAAGCAACCGGAATTCATTATATGAATTGAATTGTTAAAATGAATTGTTACACCCCTACTTGAAAGGCTGAATATCTATAAGTAAATGCACTTAAGGTGTTGTGCTCAAAACTATGATCTTGTGTAGCTAAAAGCCTCCATGTCCGTTGAAATGGAAATGCTTGAGTATGAACTACCTAAGTAGAAACACTGTTTGTAAATTAAATCTTACCTTTAAAATTAACAGAACACCTTTGTATCACAGTTTTAGTGCCACCAGTGACTGTATAAGAGAACTGGACCAAGTAAGTGTCATGTCCCCATAGAAATGGCTTACTTCTGGCTCCAACCCAATGAAGTCAAATCAGTTGCCATTTTTTTCCTGATGTGGACATGTTGGAACCAGATGACGTCAGTAAGCAGTGACTGGTCTAGAGGAGTGGGCCAAAATCTCTCCTCCAGTTTGTGTAAACCTGGTCAAAAACTACAGTGAATGTTTGACGTGTAATTATTAACAATGATTTTTTTTTAGGTGTTCAAAAACTTATTTGCAGCATTAGCATACAAATATATCATTTTTAAAAACCATTCAATGTGATTTCCAGATTTTGTTTAGATTACGCCTCTCACAAACTTGCAAAATCACAGGGAGTTCAAATACTTATTATCCTCACTGTACTTCCTGTTTGGAACCTGAAGGGGAAGGGGTCACTCACTCCAGTTCTCTTATATAGTTAATGTTTGCACCAGAGTTCAGTTTCTACGCCTGCCAAATGAACCAGAGTATCTGAATGAACTTTGATGCAGACCAGTGTGAAAGTTGTGATAAACTATTTGGGGTTTTTGGCTTGATGCTTCCATGAAAAAGGTACAGGTCTTTTTTCCAGTGACAGAAGGAAAAGAGTCATCAGAAAGATGAATAAAGACATTTGGATTTATATAGAAGGGTGGCGCAAACCAGCAAAAAATTTGACAAGACCATTGTTTTTCCTTCTTTTCAACTTCCGACATTTTAGACATTTAACCTTTCTCTGGTGCACCAAACACCTTTTAAAAAGCTTTTTTTTGCCTTGTGTAGCGCTTTAGGCGAAAAGAGCAGCAGTCGTCTTACTTGCGAATACTTTTCATCTGTACCCTCCACTGAATATACCGTAAAGGACAACTCCTTTCAAGCCTGTTGCCTGCTTGTCGCTATAGAGACAGTGTTGTGTGTTATGACTACACTTATGTTGCCTTCGTCTGAAGCCAATTGGGCGGTAGTGTGTGATGACTGCCTTTGAATATTTCTGTGTGATTGCATGCAGGAGGGTGGAGTTTCATTCTTTAACAGGGAGAATTTTTCTTTGGGATAAACAGTTGGTGGTCAGGTATGGCGAATGACCTACTTGCAAGAACCCTTTAGGAAACATAAGCAATAGAAAAACACTATATCTTCAGAATTTGTATTCAATCATTTATATTTTTATTAAATAAAATAAATAAATAAAAAACAATAACATCAAAAGCACAATAGCAAGCGCTTGTATTTAGAATATCCATGTTGATCTTTTTTTTTCTCATGACCTCTTTTTAAATCACTGACAACATAGTGTTTCATAACATATCAGATGCACATTCTTGTGGTTATTTTTTCTGAACTTTATCAAGGTGAGTATAAACAGAAAAGCTCCAGGAACTTCCTTGAACAAAGAATCCAGATGGGTGTGTTCCTACTGGCCTGGGGAGTAATTAAACAACCTAAAGCTTATTTGTTTCTATGGTTACAAAGCCTGCTGGTTTAGTTTACTCACAGCACTTCCTTACCAAACTCCTCCCAAACAGCTGCACAAATGAAGGGTTTCAAGAGGTTTTTCTGTTTCCTGCCGTGCTGGTTGCATTGCTCGCAGGTTGTAAAACCAAGTAAAAGCTGGTTTACCCAGTTCCTGCTTAATGTCAGGTGATGCATAAATAAACTGAAAGCTTAACATGAAAAAGTGTGCAATAATCAAACACAAGGTATTTGAAATGTGAATTATAGAACAGTTTTAGTCACTGCCCTCGACAAAGCAGATTCAAGCAGCCACTTCAAATGAAAAGTCTATGTAAACGGCCTTAAATGCACATTTCGGGCTGCCGTTTTCAAAATTCTTGCATTCACTAGTAGCTACACAAGTTTTCTGGCTCCAATTACTAAATGCCATTGAAGGTGCGAAGGTGAAGATTTGCACCGCATTGATATTTCCGACAAAACCTCTTCCAACTGTCGGTGGCGGACATGCGGTAGTAAGCAGTAGAAAAAGCAGAAGAAGCTCCTCTCAGCTTTTCCAGTGTTCACACTGGATAAGCAGGCTGTACATTCATTACTGCACAACGTTGATCATCAGTCAAATGCCTGGTGTGTCCTTAGCTTTTGGAGTGAGTTGGTCACATATATTCAGATGGATTTTGAACACAAGACATATCTTATCAGTATGTTATCTAAAGCTGTGATGTAGAATTTCCTGCAAGTTTTGCTTTATAAATAATTTCCAAAGCTGAAAATGTGGGTCATCTGTGCAAGAAGCACAGAAAGCACCATTAGAGTAGAATGGTTTATTTTTAGGTTCAGAACTTCCCTGTTTTGTGTGTTGACTCTTCTTTGCCTTCTTTTGTCATTCATTTAGCTATGGTATGTGGCTCAGTGCCAATTAAGTTTGTCTGCAGCGGAGGATTTTCCACTCACATCACTCTATCTCTCGATGACTCTAACCCGCCTTTAAAGGTTCCTAAATATGTTCTGACATGGAAAGTTGGGCAGAAATGACAGAATCTGTAGTGCTGTGAAGTGGAGGTGATGGCCAAGCATGAGTTTGCAAAAAGAAGAATAGCTTCTTGCTCCAAATTGATCAAAAAGGGGAAATTTTGAGTTTTTCCTCTCTCAGAATAAAACAGAGGCTGTTTTGAGTCAAAACGCCAAACAAAAATGGTTTTAAGTGTTTCAGTGTCAGCATGAAGTAAAGATCCTTTTTTTCTTTACATGCTTTATAGATTAATGTCTCAGTGTTGTTGTCAATCAAGTCAAGCTTGCTTTCACCTTCCCTTATTTCCTGGTTTTAAATTCAAGTTCTTATCTTCTATTTTTAAATTCCAATGGAATGCTTACTTGTTTATCAATGTGTTCTTGTATTTTTGTTGCTTTTGTGCTTCCTTAACTCTGACTGTGTGCTGTGTACACCTGTGGAAGGTTTCATAAACTCTTGGGGCCTGCTGGAATAAAATCAATCAACAAAACAGCTAACCTGGATTGTGATAAATGTAATCAAAGGTGATTAAAGGTGAACACAAAACAATTTTTGTCTTCAAGTTAACAAAAAGCAAATCTTTCAAAGTTTATTTTTTCAGCAGCTTAGGATGGAGAAAAGTTAACACTTTCTTTATCTTTATTGAGAATGCACTGCATTTGCAACAAAATGTAAAACTGAATCTTTATTAAAAATCAAGACTTTTGAATCACCCATCCATCTTCCCGCTAGATCCCTTTGACGGTCATGGGATTGTTGGAGCCTATCCTGTCTAGTGTTGGGCAAAGGCGGGGTACACCCTGGACAGGTTGCCAGTCCATTGCAGGGCGCACAATCACTCCCACACACACAAAGGCACACTTAAGAGTAACCAAGTGAAACTCTTGTGTTATCCTAAATGTTAACGTTGGGAATGTGGTCATCTGGAACCCACAAGACAGCGCTCTGAACTTAAAAAGTCACTAGTGACCCTGGCAGACATCAAATTCTGTGCACCTTTGTCAGGGCAAGGATAACACATCAATGTAAGGGTGGGGTCATCTGGACCCCACAGCACAAGGTTAACCTATGGAGCATGTTTTTGGACAGTGGGAGGAAGCTGGAGTGCCCAGAACAAACCCACGCATGCACGGGGAGAACATGCAAACTCCACACAGAAAGATCTCAGCCAGGATTGGAACCAGGACCTCGACGCTGTGTGGTGACAGCGCTAACCGCTTTGCCACTGTGCAGCCCTGAACAACACCATCGTAATTCAGATACAGAGTGTCACAAATGTATACAGATTTGAGCAGATCAAAAAGGTAAATGTTTTGCATTTTAAGAACAAAGAAAAGCTTTAGTTACTTTACAAACAAATCTGGACAAAATTTGGATTACTATTATGTTCTAATCAAACCATTTTTTAAAATTTATTTTATTGACAGAAAACTGTAGAATTAGTTGTGCTACTATTGCTCATTTAGCCTCTTAAAACAAAGTGCCAAGTAGAAATGTGACAATTCTTGATCAAAAGCTAGATCGTATGTTCCACCAATAAACCAAATTGTGGGGAAAGTGAATCGATGCATCCCTACAGCAGACCAGTATGTTAATATTGAATGTGAAAAACAATTTTTGTTCTAAATTTAGGAAGGATGTAGTATTCATTGTTTTATTACAGTTGAACCAGTCTGTATAAACCAACTGAAGGTTTTTCTTCATTGTTACTTGATTTTTTTAGCAAATTAAATTTTTTTTTTCAAATTTGTTGTTCTTTGTTGTTGTTTGTATTACAAAAATAATATAATACATCAAACCCGAAACAAAACTGTTACCCAAAAATCGAAGTTTGAGCTGAATCGAGGGGAAAGTGAATCACTGCATTTCTGCTAGAAACTGGAAGGTCAAGTTGCAAATAAACAAATAAGAGCAATAAACATTTTATGTAGAAAATGGAAATATTATGTATTGTGTACATTTTAGTTTTAAAAGAGTGAGAAACCACAACTAAACAAATTAAATAACATCTGAACAAAGATGTCATCATTTTTTTATTCAACATTTTATTGTTGTTTCTCACTTTTCCTTTTTGCTATCTTGAACCACTCTATCTTTTATTATCATTACTGTCAGGGATTGATGGTGTAGGCCCCGGAATGCAGGAGACCGGCCTTTGTGGCAGAAACTAAAACATTTAATAAATAAACTGAAACATGACAAAACCACAGAGAATCAAATGAAAAGGTGGCAAGGCAGAGCAAATTACCTGACCGGGAAGAATTGAAAAATCATACACTTACACAGGCTGGGGGCAATAAATCGAACTGAAAACAGCTGTGACTTATGAACCTAAAACTGGTGTAATTGACGAAGGGAAACCAAAAACATGATCAAAAACAACATACAACCCAAACTAAACCACTAAACTAAATCCCTCCTCAGGAACAGGCATGAAGAGGAGCAAATTCTCCTCAGGGACAGGAAACAGGAAGGGGAGCAGCCCCTGTGACTTTCCTCTGGAACAGGAACAGTGGCCAAGCTTCATGTTCCCTGTCTTGTTCTTGTTGAGGGTCGCCTGGGCCGCTCCTCTTCATCTGTCTGTTCCTGAGGAGGGTCGCCGGGACCACACTTCCTGTTCCCCGACCCTGAGGATGGTCGCCGTTCATCCCCCATGACCACTGTTCCTGTTCCAGAGGAGAGTCGCCAGGGCTGCGCCTCTTCATGCATCCAGAATCTGCCCTTTTGGAGAGGGGTACTGTGAGGTTTCCGTGGTTTATTTTGGGTTTTTTATGTTTGGTCATGTTCCAAGTTGCCCTTGTAAGTCACAACAGTTTCAGGTTAACCATCAGCTGTCCTCATTTAGTTAATCAACCTCAGTGTATTTAAGTGTCTGGTTTTCAGTTCATCACGGTCAGGTCACCTGTTTCTTTGTTGTGCCGAGGTTTTTGGCATGGTTCAGCTTATTTATTAAATGGTTTACTTTTCTGCCACCTTAACTGGTCTCCTGCATATTGGGTCCAACACCACCAGTTCTTGACAATTACCTGTTGGGACTTTGGTTAAATTGAACAAAGTTAAATATTTTTCAGGACTAAAATTTTAATTGGTAAGAAAAACCTTGTTTTGTTTATTTTTTTAATTCTTGTCTGTCTTTAAATTTATTTTGACCGATGTGTAAAAAGAAAATAAACCTTCCCTGTTTTCTTCTAAAATGGTGTCTAAAAGAGATTTTGCTAAGCTTGACTGTGGAATTTCACATAACACCATGAAAGGAAACTAAAGGGGGAGGAGGAAACTGGATGAGAACAAGCAGGAAAGGAGCTGGGCTGGACAGGATGGGGTTCAAATACCCACCCACCCACAACACACAAAGACACACACACATACAGACACACACACACAAACTCCACAGGAACTACAAATGGGTGAAACAGGTAAATGTTTAGTGAAAAGTATCCCTTAGCAAAAAGTGGTACACTAGTAGTTTATCTTAATAAATACTTGAGTATATGTTTAGCAAGTATATGATCGACCATACATGTATTGTAGGAAGTATTAGTGTACTAACTGAATACATTTTCAGACTAAACTGGAACATTTGAAGTTTACAATATATACAGTGGAAATTGAAAGTTTGGGAACCCCAGATAAATTATTTTTGTGCATAAAGAACCCAAGGAAAGATTGAAAAGCCTTCTAAAGGCATTCGTTTACTGGTGAGACATTCTTTTAATTTGTTTGAAAAAAATAGGCTTTATTCCCATAATTTAGCCTTTCAAAATAACAAAAAAACCAAAAACAAAATAAAGGCGTGTGCAAAACTCTGGGCACCCTGCAGAGTTGGTACTAAACCTTCTATGTACTACAGCTTGTAAATGATTATTGAAGCCAGCTAAGAGTCTCTCAATTCTTATTTGAGGAATCTTCATCCATTCTTCTTTTCAAAAGTCTTCCAGTTCTTTGAGATTTCTGGGATGTCAGTTTCACACTGCTCTTTTCAGATCTATCCTTAAATTAGATGTTGAGGTCAGGTGATTGGGAAGGCCGCTGCAAAACCTTCAGTTTCTGCCTCTTAATGTAAGACAGCGTGGATTTGGAGGTGTGTTTAGGATCATTATCCATTTGGAGAAGCCATCCTCTCTTCACAGATTGTATCAAGTTAGCGTCCAAAATTTGCTTCTACTGGTGACATGTTTCGTGTGCTGCTGGCTGCAATACAAGCCCAAAGCATGATTGATCCACCCTCATGCTTAACAATAGGACAGAGGTTCTTTTCATTAAACTCTGGACCCTTTCTTCTCCAAACGTACATTTGCTCATTGTGGCCAAAAAGTTCCATTTAAACCTGGTCGGTCCACAGAACTTGTTTCCAAAATGCATCAGGCTTGTTTCTATGCTCATTTGCCAACTTCAAATGTTGAATTTTGTGGTGAAACTGTAGAAGAGGTTTATTTCTGATGACTCTTCCATGAAAAACCATATTTGTACAAGTATCTCTTGACAGTAGAACAGTGTATCACAACTCCAGAGTCTGCAGGTCTTTCTGGAGGGATGGTGCATTCAAACGTAGGTTTGGACTTGATTTTCTCACAATCCTGCGAGCTGCTCTGTCTGAGATTTTTCTTGGTCTTCGAGATCTTACTTTAATTTCCACTGTTCCTGTTGACTGCCATATATTAATGACATTCTAAACAGAGGATATTGACATCTGAAAAGGCTTTGCTTTCTTCTTACAGCCTTCTCCTGCTTTGTGAGCATAAACTATTTTCAGTTTCATTGTTGTGGACAAAAGAACCCATGATGCTGATTGTTGGGGCGAGGTCACATGACTCAGGATATTTCAAATCTTTGATATTGAAATCACCTGATCTTTACAAACGATGATTTTGATCAATCCATGACACTGTCAGGTTTCAGCTTTTCCAAAGGGGGCGTTGCATACTATCAATTCTGCAAGGTGCCCATACTTTTGCGCAGGCCATTATTTTGTTTTCTATTATTTTGAAAGGGTAAATGATGGAAATAAAGCTTTTTTTTTTCATATTAAAAGAATGTCTCATCTGTAAACTGATGCATTTGGGAGACTTTTTAATCTTTCCTTGGGTTCCTTACTCACAAAAATACAAGATTTTATCACTGTAAATAGTAGGACTAAATAAAGAGTAAACTTCAGATGCTACCTCATTTTTAGTATACTAAGTATACTTAGAGTACAAAAATAGACTAAATTTGCTCAGGATTAAAAGTAAAATCTTTAATTAAAAAATAAATGAATACCGTAAATAAATAATATAATACAATGAATTTAGTCATAAAATTAAATACAACAAATAAGAGCTTAGTAATCATGCTTTTAATGAAATCTTTTTTTATTTTTCTCTTTTCATTTTTAGGGTTTTTGTTGGACATGAGACTAGTATTTTTTGTGTATTTTTTTTTCTCCAGGTCAATAAGGGACATATTTATTTTATAGCAGGTATAACACCAGTGTCCACCCTTAAAGATTTTTTTTATTTATGTGTTCATTTATTTATTATTATTAGTTTGTTGCATCTCTTTGTTACGTCTTCCTCAAAAGCAAATTACTACTCAAGCTTTTGGTGGGCTGTGTTTACGTTCCGGATGACGTAATGACGCTAAAGGAGACGTGCGCAGGCGCACTGCCTACTGAGGAAGAAAGCAAAATGTCGCTAGAAGACCCATTTTTCGTTGTGAAGGGGTGAGAAATTGATACAAACTGAGTCAAAAAATCAACTTTATCCAGATCTCGTTGTTAAATATGTAACTTTTAAAGATACATTACAGTTGCGTTTTGTTTCTTTCCGTGCTTCTTCTTACTGTAAGTTACCGCAGTTGAAGCGAAGTAGCACCGATGCTAGAGTGAAGAGTAGCGTTTCAGGCTGTCAGTGTGCTCATGTTTGAGAAAACGGATTTTCTTCTGAGGTTGAACTGAAGTTGAAGCAGCACAGGCTGCTTCCAGAGCAAGGAGACGCAAAGGAATGCGTCATTTTAACTAGGACACCCAGAGAAGCAAAGAAGCAGTGTATTATTGACCTAATAACCCGTTTGTTTGTGTTGTTTTCTGCTCTTCAGGGAGGTGCAGAAGGCGCTGTCCCGTGCTCGGGGTCTGTTTGATAGATGGGAAGAACTGTTGCAGGATGGGACACAAGTGAGCTTTGAAAGACACACAGAAACACGACTCAGCAGTAGGGGTGTAACGATTCATTTTCACGATTCGATTCACATCATAATTTATGGTTGACGATCCGATTCATAGTTGATCACTTGAATCGATTTTATATTGTTACAGGTTGATTTGATAAACAACTTGTCTCAGACAGATCGATCTGGTTGAGTCGTAGGAATATAAATTGATTCATCGCTACACCCCTACTCAACAGTGTTTAGTTTAGACTTTATATATAAGGATCACATCAGCTTTCAGCCTCCTTCTTTTTGCCTGAGTCTTCTGTTTTCTTGTTAAATGAAATGGAAGAAGTGGAAGCAGATAAGGATTTAAGAAAAGATGCCAAACTGGCAAGTGTGACAACACTCGCCTCTATTCCAGTAAAATTACACGCTCTGATTTGATAACATTAAAACAAAGGGAAGGATGCTTGATGACTTGGTGTCTGCCATCTCTCACTTCCACATGAGTTTCCAGCAGGAGGCTGCAACCCGAGGCTCCAGAGCCACATGCCGTTCTTTTATACCTCCATTGTGGCCCTTTGACATTGAAGAAAAATGTAAATAATTTGAATAAATAATGTTTTCGTAGTTTTGGTTAACGTGCTAACCAGCGCGTTCCTCGTTGATTGGATTCTTCACCAACGTCATGTTTATATAAACTGTATAAGGAGAAAAGGAGTCATAATGATCGAAAATGTCATGTTTGACTCGACTTCCTTTCATTTTTAATTTAATGCAGCAGCTGGAGGATCTTATTTGACACAGGCTGTATTTAATTTTAAAATGAGTTTTTATACAATATTATAATTCAATTATTGTAAATATTTGAAAACTACATTTTATAAAGAAATAGTTTAGTGGCCCCAAAAACATAAATAAATATATTTTTCTAAAGGTAAAGTGGGAAGTTACAGCTTTCGCTTGGTTTTGGTCAGTAAGAAACTGAACCAAATGGCTCTTTTAGTGTTAAAGGTTGCAGAACCCTGGTTAAGCTACAGTTTGGATTTTAACTACTCCTTTAACTTTCCTTTGCTAAATCTGTCAACCAGAGAACTGCAGCACCTCAGAGTCTCAAAGATTTTACTTGATTCTCGCTGTGGCTGCCACTCATACACCTTAGTACCATTTTACACATATATGTCACTTAAATAAACTGATTTATTCAAAGAGAGCCTTTATTCTTTTACAACTTCCCTTTATTTTCATTATTTGAAGTGTTTTAGACTCTCCTTGTCATCTCAGGTGAGTCGAGATGAGCTGGACTGGAGTGCCAATGAACTGAGAAACTGTCTGAGGGCCATAGACTGGGATCTGGAGGACCTCAGCGAAACTATCAGTATCCTTTTTGAACAGCTCTTTAGAGACCCACTCCAGTCATCTTGTGATCTATTTTCAAAGCGTTCCCAGTGGGCTTTTAATCATGATTATGTCGATTTTAGCCAAAATTTAAAAAATCTGTGACATTTTCTTGGACATAGTTCCTGCAGAGCGGCAGGAGTTCAATAGAAATTCAGAGTTCTGAGTTGTAGGCGGGACTGTTGGTGTGAAGTAACCCCGCCTCCCTTCCCCTCCCTCGGACTGTGCACTTTTTAAGTCACAAATAAGCTCTTTTTCAAACGGCATCTTTGCGCCTGCTCCTGATTCACAATGATTTAAGTAAAGAAATACTCAGAAATGCTATTTTGAGCTTAATTTTCTTTACATATGTCCTCCATCATCAGAGAAATGCTACAAGTACATGTTAAAAACACTATTTTCATTGAAGTGGGTCTTTAACTGTAATTGTGGGCCAGCTAGCATCAGATGGAGCTGAATAACCCTCACTTTCTCTGTGGTGAAGGAGATTCTTTCATGTTGTTGTAGTTTGTTGTCTTGTGACGCATCTCAATAGTTTATACGTTACGTTTTCTAGATTTTTAATTCTCAGAAAGGGACACGTTTCTAAATGTATTGAAGCCAAGCCTTTTTTAATACACAATTTGTAAATTACACTTTTTCATTGTTCAATTTCTTTTCAAATGTTGAATTCCTCCTTGACCGGCTCAGGCATCGTGGAGTCAAACCCGGGGAAGTTCCGGTTGGGTGAATATGAACTCCAGGAGCGGAGAGACTTTGTGGAACGGACCAGAACATCTGTCCAGGTAAGATCAACTGTTTAAATGTCACTTTATTTGCCTCGGAAATTAAATTTAAAAAATGGAACTAAAATGTTCCCCCTTTTTTTACAGGCGTTACGTTCTAAATATAAACCGCGATAGGTGAAATCAGCAAAGAAGGATTACAGATGTTTTAAGGCTGTGAAACCCCTCACTACACACTTTATACGCTTTTCTCTCATGTTTAAACTCTCAAAGTTCAAATCTTCATAGAAGAATAAGTCTAGAATTTTTTAATGAAAACAAAGATCTGAATGCAACCCAAGATTAGGTACATTTAGCAATTTAAACGCATTCTGTACAGCAGACACAGCACAGAGGAAATTAATGGACAAGTTTCACAGACAGGTCTGCCTTTAAGTATTTCTTTTAAAAAGTTGCTGCCGTGCAACATTTGGTTTAAGATTAAAATATTTACTAATTTTCCTGTGTGTAAAACTGTGATAAATCCCTAAACAGCAGTGATCACATTTGTTTCGACCAACAATATAAATGTGTTTTATGCTTTGATAAAAGCCTTTCAGGTGAGCATTTAGCAGCAGAGCCCACTGTGCAAATATTGCTGGAAAGTCCCAGATTTATTTAGTCCATTTTCTTTCCTTTCTAAAGCATACTTATATATTAAATGAAACATCTCAATGGCTGCGCTTTGATCTTTTTCATTTGAATCAACCAAAACTGATCAAATGCATCTGTCCTCTCTCTGTCTGTTTTTGTCATGGACACCCATTAGCCGTTTGAGCCCGGGCTTTTCTTTTGAAAAAACCTTAAATGTGTTTCTTCCACGATGTTTCTTCCGCTGCGCTGTTCTTAAAATAGACCGAGAAGTGAATCATCCAAAGCAAACAAAGAGCTCTACCCAGCGGGAACAAAAATCTATCAGGACATTTGTATTTGGCACAGCAGCAGGAGACGTCCTTCCTGAGGCAGTTTCCACCCGCCCACTATTAATCGGCCTCTGTAAAATGAATATTGCCTGTGATTGAAACTGTTTGTGTGTGTAGGAAATGAAAGATCAGCTGTCCAGCCCGTCCGCTGTGGCTCAGGCAGAGAAAAAGAACAGGCAGGTCAGTGAACGCTTAACCACGAAGCTCCATCTGAACACAACCCCACTGAGGAGCTGTCTCTCAAGTGTGTGATGTCTTTGTCCAGGCTCTGCTGACTTCAACAGGCCCAGACAGGTCCACAGGACTGGAGGCTCACCTGGTGTCTGCAAACTCCAGATACATTCAGGAACAGCAGGAGCAGCAGCAGGTAGACGGGTGGAGAGCAGGAGGGTAGAACAGAAGAGCACTGCAGGGATGGTGGTTAGTAGACAGGAAGCTTTGAGTGGAAGAGGGGGTATTTTACAGCACTTTTGCCAACTCAGAATTCAATTTAGGTCATAAAAACAAGAATGTCATGATGGTAAACATAAGAGATTGAATCAAACAGCACCTGGAGACGGATCTGTAGGATCTAGATCTTCGTCTGGTGTGGTTTCTGA
Source organism: Adrianichthys oophorus (assembly GCA_036245035.1). Lineage (NCBI taxonomy): Eukaryota > Metazoa > Chordata > Actinopteri > Beloniformes > Adrianichthyidae > Adrianichthys > Adrianichthys oophorus. The sequence continues at coordinate 77,791 of BSAI01000009.1, read as the reverse complement.
AAGTCTAGATTTGTCCTTGCTGCAGTGCGGGTTGACAGCTGTGTTGTGTGGTGTAACTGTGACATCATCATACGCTGTGTCACATTGTGGTTTTAGATGGAAAAGAAGAAAATGGTTTCATACCTTTCAAAAGAAGGGGTAAATTTTTAAAATACTTTTTCAGCAGTTTTTGTTCTATATTTTTATTACAAACACTGCAGATTAAATACCAAAAAATAAGTAACGTCTGCTAATAAAAATCTGTTTCTAATGGGTCTTGGAAAGACATCTTAATTAGAAGTTAGTGCCGGCTTTTGTGTTACTCTGTTGTTGGGAGGGGGCTGTGGGGTTAGTTGCCCCAGTAACGGTGTGACGGTGTGCAGCTGATCATGCAGGAGCAGGATGAGCAGCTGGATTTGGTGTCGGGAAGCATCCGAGTCCTCAAAGACATGTCCGGACGCATCGGAGACGAGCTGGACGAGCAGGCTGTGTGAGTTCATTAGCAAATCTCTAAGGAGCTGATTTACTGTTTCCTCCTTAAGAAAAAAAGATGAGGCTTCCTGGTAGAAAATAACGTTTCAAAACCATGGAAAATGCTGAGTAAGCAGCTTCTCACAGCAGTACAGTTTTGATTAAAGTATAAATGAGTTTAAATAGATGTGTATTTTTGATATTCACTTAGCCAATAATGAATATTCTGATCAATTAACTTTCAAAAAGTATTGTTAAAATCATGATTTCTTACATGAAAAATGAGCTGAAAGCAGTTTTATGCCTCTTAAATGCAAAAATTACTTTGAAGGACTATTATTTATAGATTTGATTATATTATAAGTAAGAATATAGACTCATAGATTCATTTTTTTCTTTCTTTCTTATAAACCCTGCCCCAATATTTCATACATCTAAAGTGAACAACCTGTTCACCGGAAGAAATACTCTGTGAAGGAAATCTGTCATTTCATAGCAACATAGTGGTGTTCACAGGAGCAGAAAATCCTTTAAATGTTTCCTCCCAGTTAGGTTTCTCTTCACGCCTTTTTCCTCTCCATCAACACAAACTGCAGTCTGTCCTCTCTCCTACTTTTCACAGTCATCTGTCCTCTGCTTTGTTTACCCCTCAGTATAGCCACTGCCTCGCTGCAAAAGACAGCTCTAGGTTGCTTTAATGTTTTAAAGTCCCTCTCCAATCACATTTTGGTCGATTGTAAAAGTGTTCCCAGTGGTCTCTTAGTGATGATTATACTGTTTTTAGGCAACAACATTTTGAAAAAGTCGTTTTCTGGGACGAAGTTTCATCACAGCAGCAGCAGTTCATTAGAAAGTGTCTGGTTGTGAGAGCTCTCTGTTTAACTGCTCGCTTCTAGCTTACAACCCGTTACACCGCTAGCTTAACATCAAATTGGGGAGCAATATTGAAATTATCCAGTCAAACATTTCTGATCCAGATACCAAGTCAAACGAGGAAAACAAAAACCGTTTGTGGGTTTTTCTGTAAGTGGATGCATCAGAATGGAGCGGATGAATAGAGTAAAATATATATAAATACATTTAAAAATAAATAGATAAATAAACACAATTTAAAAAATAATAATAACATATTTTTTAAAATAATAATATAAAAATACATTTAAAAAAAAGAATGGAACGGAGCAGAGAGCTTGTTGCCCACTCAGCGTATTTTTTATGTGACAAATAGAATCTTTTTCAAACAACATTTGTATTATCTGCTTCCGATTCAATGATTTAAATAAAGACATTCTCAGAAATGCAATGTTGAGCTAATTTTCTTTTTATATGTCCTCCATCGTGGGAAAAATGCCACCAAGAACACCATTTTCATTGGAATGGGTCTTTAAACTCAACCAATTTTTCCACAAACAAAAACAAAAGTTTCTCCTCTTATGTTCTTCCCATTCATGTAGGATCTTGAGTTAAAATGTCAACATAAAATAGTGAGTTTTGTAAAGGAAGATGTGATGAATTTTATCTTCTTGTCTTCCCTGTTTAGCATGTTGAATGATTTTGGAGATGAGATGGATCAGACGTCGTCCCGTATGGATTCGGTCTTAAAGAAGCTGGAGAAGGTGTCTCACATGACCAGCAGTGAGTATGCAGATTTAGAACTCTACAGCTTAAACTGTGTAAACATCCTTTATAAAAGCAAACCTGAGAGCAAAGATGAGCTGAATGAAGATACCGGAGTTTCCACATTATAGGGCGCACTGTCAATGATTCATCTACTTTTGAACTTATGTCATATATAAGGCGCATTAAGAGAGACAGAAGAATCATGTTCCGTACATCCCATGCATGTGGTAAGCACGTTAAATATGGGTTATTGAAAGTGCTTTTGGTATTCGATGTTCACACTGGACTGTCACTACCAGATACTAGCGCATGTACTCACAGTTGGATGAGTCTTGGTGCGAAGTGCCAAAGCGGTGCAAATCTTGGTTCAGACTGTTTCTTTCACAGCTCTATTCCATTATATGAGAGATTCAGTGTCATATAATTACAGCCGGGCACAAACCACATTTATTAATTTGTTCTTTCATGATTTATTTTCAAACAGTTGGTACTTCCCTGAATTAAAAAGGATGCCTCCCATAAGCCACCACCAAATTCAAGTCCCTGATTGGTCAAAGTTCAACCTGGTTTAACTCTCAACATATGTTCAATGGCTGCATGTTTTGTACGCAGAGCCAGAAAACAGACTTAAAAACTTGTGTACAAAAGGGTGACCACGAGAGTTCTGAATGCAGAATCTGGAAATGTGCGTTTACTCGCATTTACATAAACTTTACACTGGAAGTGTCTGCTTGAACACGTGTTGCTAAGGGCGTTGTGCTCGTAGCGTCAGAGGTAAGTTCAAAACAAACGTTACTGTGACAACACGAACTCCCAAGCATGTTAGGAACCAGAGCTCAAGTTAGTAACATGTAAAAAAAAAAAAGAACAGTCCAACGTTGTTACATGTTAGCCACGTTATCATATTTACAATAACACGTGTCTGCAGTGGAATTGTCACAATGTTTTTATTGACGGATCTGTCAAAGGTCAGTGCTTCACCAGTGGATGAGCATAAAGTCTTGGTTGTTTCTGACGCTTCGGTCTTCCCTTCAGGTCGGAGGCAGTGGTGCGCCATCGGGGTCCTGGTGGTCATCATGATCGTGGTTCTCATCCTGTTCTTCGCGCTGTGACCTCGCACACCTCATCTTTGCTTACAGACTCCTCCTTGTTAGGATGAATGGACACAAAGACCCCCTCCCCCTCTTTCGTCACTCCTGTTCCTCATGCTGAGGAGAGCCCGGAATCCTGCAGAGGGGGTCTTGTCCTCTCTGCTTTTAATGAATCTAGTTCCAGGGCGGGGGGGGGGGCAAGTTTTTAAGCAGCAAAGCGGAGCGTGAGGGCAACACACATGGTATTATCTGTTTTATATTTGTGCATTATTTTTAGAAATGATGGACCGCGAAGATGTGCTTTGGAATGAACAAATCTGATCTGTAGGTTTATCTCAAATCAAGTTGTGATGTCATGTTCTCCTGAAGGAGACGCTGACGCAAGCACATCAGTCCCACCTGTTTCCTGCCAGGCCTCAAAGCTGCATTTATTATTCTCCATTTGGGCATGTTAGAGTAACGTTGCAGTCAACAGGAGTAACACAGGAGGGTTGTTGCCTTAAATATATTTTTGTACTGTTTTTGAAATGTGATGATTGGTCAGGATTGGAAAGAAGCAACGGTTTGGTACGATGGTGCGTCTACTGGCCGACGGTCTGCAGGTCCGTTCAACGTTTCTGTTTATTAAAAAAAAAAACAAAAAACAAACAGTTGCAGTGGTCAGAACAACAAGAAAAAGTCTAAAGTTGCCAAACAAACGATTGAATGTACCCCAATGGCGCTCCGTGCCAGGCGTGCGGCCTCACGCCCCTACAGCCGTCTGAGCACGCCATTGGCCGGGGTTCTGTTGCTGTCCTCGGGTGATGACAGACAACCTTAGCTTGTAGCGATTGGCTTTGCCTCTTTTATTGAGAAGCTTCAGCTAATGAGGAAAAATAGTTGCTGGGCAAGATGACTCCATGTGGAGCCCAGGTTTAAGCTCGCAGCGCCCTCTGCTGGACGCTTTGTGTGATATATTTGTATCATCATGCAACACTAATCTGTCAGTGCTGTATATTAACTACCAAAAGCTTTTGTTTGTTTAAATATTATTGTGCAACAATGTTACCTTGCCTCCGTCTTTTTTTTTGAATCCATCTGCTTTGGTTCAAACTTTATTTCTCACTCCGACGAAAAACAAACTTTTAGTCGTAGATAATCCCAAATGCAGATTAGGGCCAGGAATTGAGGAAAACCTCGTGTCAGGATAGAGATTCATAATTATTTTCAGTGTTCATACAAGGCCTTACAGTTTAGAAGAAATAAAAAGAAGTCTTGTTGATTTTTTTTAGGAATCACTAATAACTTTTCTGTTCTCCAATTTTGGTGCAAAAAACTGACGGATCATCACAACTACCTAAAGTGAGGAGGGACAAAGTATACCATTTTTAAATGATATTTTAAAATTAATTATACTTATTTTTCAAATTGAACAAAGTGTCTTTACTTGTTCAGCACCAACTTGTGACTTTTAATTGCAACGCACTCCTAAAATAGAAGCATCCCATCTTCCTCCGAGAGCAGCAGGTGAGATTAGGATTGAGTTTAGCTGCGGTGAGCAGAAGTGCGGTTCCTTGGTGGTTTGATGAACTGTAAGTAGTTCTGAAAATAACCTGATGGCAGGAAATAAGAGACTGGCGCACTGAAACGCCACAGAGGCTCGTCCTGCCTCAACAAGCTCCCTGCTCCTCTTCATTCTGATGCATCCACTGGCAGACAAATAGATCCATGTATGTCCTTGTTTTTCATGTCCGAGGAAAGATTTTGGCTAAAAACGGCATAATTCTAATTAAAAGACCCCTGGGAATGCTTTTACATCCTCAAAAGAAGATCAGAAAGGTTTTTTAAAGGGTCTTTTCTTCTGTCATTGACATCACTGTTATGATTACAACACAAAAAGTTAAAAGGTTTGTCAGCTCGCTGAAAATAAGAGCTTAAATCTGTTACAAAATTATCTATAGATTAGTTGCGTGTTGGTTTTTAGCATAATTTCTTCATGATTTTCCCTGAAAGATCCACATTTTTTACATGTACTCTTGATTTTGAGTAAAATGTGTTGCCTTGCTAAATAGTTTTCTTGAGTTTTTCAGTTTTACTAGTTCAGGCAATAATCTTGGGGCGATGGAAAAGCATGTTTTGTCTTTTGTTTGGAACCACTTGGGGTCCAATGATGGGCTGCTCTGGGAGACTGAAGAAACACACACGCTTCCCTGAAGCACACGATCAAGAATCCCTCAGCCGTCTGGGCATTCAAGATGACTATCGCTGTGTAAAGTTCAGAAAGTTCAGCTGCAGACTGGATACTCGGCGTGAGTTGAGTGTGTGAAAACGGGACTGAGTGAGTGTGACATCACCCGTAAAAATTACTTACATGGATCCCACGAAATGAAGTCAATTCAGTCGCCATTTTTTTCCTGGTACATATGTCACCATGTTGGAACCAGACTTCATCGATAGCATAGCAAGAACATAAGTCAACTAAACTCTTTATATCACTTCAAATCACTAAATCTGTTGAATTCTCTATCGCCTGTATCCCTTTGGAACAACTTTTGTGTTGTCAGTAGCAAATACTGATGCACACACTTACAGTGCCCTCTAGAGCAGGAAAATAATGAACACAAAAGTCATTTTTTGGCCAAACTATGCAAAAAAAAAAAAAAACATGATTTATTAAAAACACGGTACCTCCTGCTTGAAATGTGACGAGAGACTCAGTCCAGTTCTCATCCAGCCAATGGGTAATGCAAAGAACCTGTTGGTAATTTATCCAAACACAAAAAAAAGCAAAGCAAAGTTTGTTACAAACTTTTTATTAAGATATTCCGTGTTTGTTTTATTTTTTCCTCATTTTTAATCAGTCTGGTTTCTTTTCTCTTTACAGTAGTTAATGTGCAATCACCTTATTACTGGGTCACAGTTAGGAATTCACAAAGTTATTGGCACTTGAAACACATGAGGGGAAAACAGGCACGGGGCAGGGCGGGGGTGAATCGGGTTTGGTTAGAGGTATGTGGTGTGTTTGTAGCGGTGAGGCTGTTATTCTCTTTCAACAGTAGATGCTACTGCCTTATTCTGATATATAAATTTTTTACATTTTTTTTTCTCAAAAGCTGTTAGTTTTCCTTTTTCTGGTCTATGAAGAATAATAAAAGGATAATAGCTCATGCTGCGAGTGCACATCTAACAATCTTTCATAGTGCTTCTATTTCTTAATGTACATTTGACATATTTATATATTTATAATGAAAAATGAGAAGAACAGACTTTCGTGGGGTGATTTCTTTTTACCTGACAACACCAGAGACAAGAAAGTAAAGTAGTCGCTAAATAGGCGCTATGACGATATGAAAGCCCCGCCCCCCATGAATCTGAGGTAAGACTGTTGACGCGGACTCTCTGCTTGTGTAAAAAAAAAACCTGCACTGTGTATTTCAATGGCCTGAAAGCGCTCAACTGAGGCTTCGTAGAGTAAGCCGTGCTGCTGCAGCTGCTGC
>BSAI01000009.1:3913-67613 GCA_036245035.1 Adrianichthys oophorus | reverse complement strand
AAGCTCTGATGGTCAGATGTACACACACCCAAAGACGTTCATATTTGCATTCAAATAGCACACACACAGGTATGGGTGTATTTGGCAGCCCCAGCCACTGTCGCAGACAGTACACACACACACACATACACACACACTCTCACAGACACACACTTAGAGGATGAAGACATACAGTGCAGAGAGTTTGGCAGGCATTCTGTGAAGAAAATGGAGCCGAGACAGAAATGAAGCAGCACTGCGTGGAAAATGACGGTTCTTGTAATGAAGCAACAAGGGACTGTCAGTGTTTAGCTCCTTTTCCTCTGTGTGTGTGTGTGCGCTGAAGACAGACAACCGACAGACGTGTTTGGGGAGAAAATGCAAAGCACAATAAGAAATGTAAACATAGAGGAAAAAACAAAGAAAGGTGACAGAGAAGTGAGTTGAAGTTTGACTGCTCCTTGGGGACAACAGTGGTCCCCTCCTATCCCCCTTTCGGCCTGCATGCAACTTATGCTATGTTTACATCGGGCTCGGAAATACGCATTCAAGTGACCACTACCAATGAGAAGTCTATGTAAATGCTTGTTTCAAGGTTCCATGTTCAAAACTCTGGCATTCATGCAACGTTTTTAATCCATTTTCAGGCTCTACGCTCAAAACACGTCGCCACTGAACATGCGTTAAACGATAAACCAGTTGAACTTTGACCAATTAGAGACTCAGATTTGGTATTGACATATGGATGGCGTCCTTTTTTATTCACAGAAGTACCAGTCATTTGAAAATTGATCCAACAGGATAAATTAATTGCGTTTTTTTGCCCGGCCGGATTGTTATGACACCAAGTCTTTCATATATATCGGAATAGAACTCTCAAGAAAAAAGCCAAGAGCAAGATTTGCGAAATTTGCATCGCTTCAACATTTCGCAGCAAGCCTATTCCAACTGTAGGTACCGTATGCATACACTGCATGCTAAAGTGCATTAAAGAATGCCCATTTAGTGCGTTCTTGAACGCAAATCACATGCCCAGTGTGTACGCAGCTTTAGGCTACGAGCCCAACATGGAAACCGCCTGCTTTCGTGGTTTTTTCTAAGAATATGTGTTGTGTGTTCTGGACTGGAGCAGATGGAAGCATGAAACATGGCTGAACGATTTTAGCACAGTGTGTAACTGTGGAAATGCAGATGTGTGAGCGTGAGCAGAAAAGTATACTTCTCTCTTGGCAAGCTAACAAAACAAACAAAGAAAAAAATCAAATAGCCACTCATCTAAACCTCTGTGTACATACCACCCACTCCTTCACACACACACACACACACACACACACACAGTCACTGATATATGCAGACCTTGTGGAGCTGAGCACCAAAACCACCCACACAGTCGCACACATGCGCAATGACTGCATGTAGCCAGACACACACATATGCAGCACATAGATCCAGACGCAGCCCAAGCCTGGCACAGGTCTGCGCAAAGCACAAACGCGCCGTCTTTCTTTCTGGGGAGGCGACAGACATTACCATGCCATAAATGCAGATTAAGTGAGACGAGAGAAGAGAAAAAAAATGCAGGCATACATTAATATGCATTCAGATGCATTCATGCAGATTTAACAAATACCTCCCAAACACATGCGTGCGTGTGTGTGCTCACACCAAATTACCCAAGCTCTCGAGCTCCTGCCCCTTCCTCCTGCTCCTTCATTTCCATTCGTCCCTCCTCTCTTAGAAGGCAGATTTTAGTCTCTTCAACCCCCCCACTCACATTCTTATTGCCTGTTTTCCCCCTTCTCAATGTCTAATCCCATCAGTCTTTAGGAACTGTGGGAGTGTCCATTTCCAGGTGTGACACTGTTCCTAGCAAACAGGAGTTTTCCCAACGCTCAACCACCAAGCAGCTTCTGTCTACATAGAGAAGACTGCAACATCTCTACTAAAGATGCTTCAAAGAAACGCAGAAATGTGTGCTTCAGAAAACCCATCAGGCATCTAAGGTGACTGCAAACACTACAACCGACTCAACAAAAATGACTGTTTAGACGGTTCAGATTTCTCAATTACAATTTTTTTTTACTGTTACTCATCATACATTTCCTGCAACATGGAAGCAGGAAATCCAATTTCCCATGAAACAAGACAAAACCTGCAACATAAAATTCCGATTTCCCACCAGTCACTGAACGCACCACAAGGGCCAAACTACAAAATCTGAATTATTTTCATTAATCCAACTGAAACTCTCAGATTATTTCACACAGCAGGAGAACTCAGGAGCCACTGAGTGTATTTTTGTGGTTCTGCAACGGCTCTTTGGCCTTTTTTATGAAGGGGAGGGGGCAAAAACATACTTGTCGCAATAAAAGCATCTGCTTCGACATGAAACAAATCGCCTATCAGCTCATGAAGCCCGATTTGACTCCACATACAATAAGGTGCTTAATATTTACTCTAGTAAGAAACAGAAACATGAATGATAACAATACTGCCAGCTTCTTATTTGGATTCAAAATACTGAGGACAACATTTTTATTCAGCGTTTGACAGAGGTTCACTAAAAATTTCACAGCTGAAGATGTTACTGCTGGAAACTAACTAAATATGTGGGCAGGGTTCATAAAAAAATGAATATCCTCTTGTTTTTAAAGAAACTGCTGCATTCTAAAATTTAGGAGAGACGTTTTCATTTGGAATGGAGTTAAATAACATAACCTTACAATAAGTAGCATTATGCTCTGTAAAAAACAAGAACAATCTGTTCCCTTTAGAACTCAAACAGCCAGTCAGTCACTAAAGGTCTACAATTTACACATAAAAGAAAACCAAATTCACCAAAATGTTCATATCTGTTACCAAGGACCAACAGGAAATAGAAAGTTGTCATAAATAAAACATTTACAAGCTGCCCTTTAAACAATTTGAATCTTTTGTTGATATTTTAACTTAAAAAATAATATAAGGCAGAAGAAACTTTATCCAAAAAATGTATCAAAAACTGTAAGGATCCTTCTGATAAGGTAAATGTGCTGCGACTTTTGCTAAAAAAACGTCTACAAGTAGGTTGACTTTAAAAACGTATCATGACTCAGGCGAAAGCCTCCCACCTCATAGTGAACAGGAGCACAAAGCATTTCATCAGAAGGGTTTAGCGGACGTGAAGCCGCGCTCTGAAGGTCGTTTTTTTATTTACTAACTGAAGAGCAGTAAAATACTGAGTTTTTTTTTCTAGAATTCAACCACTTGTCTGCCAAGTTCTCAAATCTGACTGGGATTAGTTTCAGGGTTCTTTAAACTTTTTTCTGACTTTTTTTTTTGCCAACTTTCTAGCAAATAGAGAGAGCGTTTAGGTCCAGACTTCTGGGAAGCTCTGCAGCTCACAGAAACACAAACCGTGATTGTTGGTGTGTACGACTGTGTCACAGGTGACTTCGGGTATAATTACTCTAATTTCCACGTTGCTTTCGGTGCCTGAAGCAGCTGACGGCGCCACAACAGGTATCACAGTTGTGAGGGAATCGTGTGAAAACAAGCCGTCTGACTTCCCGCTCATGATTTGTGCGACTAAATTGACGAGCACAGACCCTTACAGAGACGCTTCCCTCGCCATATTAGCCGTTAAGTCGACACCAGGACAGGCCAGAGGAGAGCTGTGCTGTTACCACTGAATGCAAATATTCTCAGGGAAAGAATTAAGAGTGGAGCTGAACTGAACTCGTACACACAATTGGTGACCTCACAGGAAGAAACTCGCTGATGGACAACACTTTCTTTCTACTTTTCTTTTTAAAAAAAGTGTGATAAAAATCAGATTTTAGCTTCTTTTAGCTTCTCTTTTCATTTTTCTAAATAAAAGCCTTTCTCTCTTTCTGATACGTACAAAAACTTAGTTCGATTGTACTCAGCCGGCAAGAAATAACACAGTGCATTTATGTCACGCAAACTCTTAGACAACCATTAGTTACAAATTTCTTTTATCCCTCGGGAGCCTAGGAAAAAAAATCACACAAAAGACAAAAATAAAAAAGTAAACACATTTTTCAGAAGTAAAATAAGGGAAGATTCTGGTCATAAAGCCAATAAAACCTGCTGAATCAGCAGCACCTCTGAGGCCTGGGGGGGTCATTCTCTCAGGAAACCCGTAGGAGGATTTTTGGATGCTCCTCCAGGTCCTCTTGGAGCCCGCGCTCTCAGGAGAGATCCTGGAGCGCCAAAACAACAAACAAACTTAAAGGGCTCAGCACAATCTCACGCAGGCGTCTACCGTTCGGATGCTCCGCCCCCGCATACATTCAAATATCAAAACAACAGTGTTACCGGAGTTTCGGGGAGGAAAGGGGATTACCGCTTCTCTCCCCGGGGAATGTCTATGATTGATCATGATAAGAAAACGGCCTACAGACAGGCTGAAGCGAGAAGTTTGGAGAGAAGAGAAGAGTTGTGTGTGGGGGGCGGGACTTCTTTAAACTCTTTGCTCCTCTACTCTTCTCTGTGTCCTTTTGTCGTTTTCCATCAGAAGATCAGTCTGTAACAGTCCCACCTGGGAGACCAACATCTAAGCATACCAGGGAAGGAAAACACAACAAAGTGATCTTGGGAGGTGAAAAGAAGAAACAGGTCCCCAAACTGTCATGGCGACCAAAACTCCTGACTCATCACCATTCTTACTTCCATCAGTCGATTTTTTTTGTTTGTTTGTTTTTTTGTCCGTTTGTCTGATCACTCACTCAAAACAAAGTGCTGCCATCCCCTCCTGCCCCCTGGATGCTGTCTGCTGGCACGGCTCCGCTTCCCGCCTCGCTGCTGCTGCTGGCAGCTGCCGCCGCTGCAACAGCTTCCAGTGAGGCGGGATCAAAGCCTTGCTCCGCCCCCAGAACGTCAGCCTCCATCTTCACGCTGTCAGCCAGGAAGGCAGAGTAGGCGTCGCTGTCGGCCATCAGCAACTTGAGCTTGGGGATCCAGCTCTTCCGGACGACACGGCGGGCGTTGGTGCACATGTCAGCTGCAATGGCGTTCATCTCGCTCTCCTTGAAACTGGGAGCAAAGTTCTGGCAGTAGACTGAAAGAATCCACAGATGAAAGAAATAGTCATTCTGATGATCAGAGGGGCAGATGTAGGTTTGGAGATGGCGTCAGAGTATGCCTTCTAGTGTTGTGCTCACATTTGACAGCATGCAGCACTCTGTTGTCCAGAGGTTTGCGACTGGGGTCATTTGTTGATGAGCGGATTCCAGTCCCACAGCTGTTAGCCAGAGTGCTCCTGGAGGGGAAACAGAGGAGTAGCCATCGAGTGAAAGGATTTTAACATAAATATATAATGACTCTTTTTCGAAGTTCACTTCTTTTGCCCCTCTAACTATGCTCCCGCTGCAGAACTGACTTTGAGAACATGTACCACCTTACAGCCTCTCACATGATCACTGTCCGCTGCAATGATCCTGACAAGCAGGAGTACTCTGATCATCTTTTGTAAAAGCATTCCCACTGACCTCTTAGTTATTATAATGCGGCCTTTAGCCAAAATCACAAAACCTGTGACGTTTTCTGGGACATAGTGTCTGCAGAGCAGCAGGAGTTTGCAGAACTCGCAGAAATTTCGCTCTGAGTTGTGGGCTGAACCATTGGCGCACAGCAACCCCACCCCCTCTTCCCCTCCCCATTGCAAAGTACAGTAGAGCAGGAAAGCAGGGAGCATCTGCTCCGAATTCACCGAGATTCATCAGAGTTGATCTTTAAACACTAACAGGAGTCCACCCAGAGTTCTGACTCTTAAAGCAGAAACTGAAAGGCTCCAAACAGAATTCAATTCACAGGATTAAATTACCCGTTTGACACAATTCCGTTGAATATTGATATATGCGTCTAATTTCCATTCTAAAGTCGTTTTGATTTAAATAAGAAAACTTTTTCAAAGCAGCTATTATCCTAAACTGAACAAATATTTATCGATGCGTTTCATTCTTGTGTTAAAAACTACAGACATTTGTCTAAAAAAATAGAAAATAATCCAATCAACTCATGAGTTTAATGAATCAGAGTTTTCTCTGTAAAGATTCATTCAATTTTGATGACTTGCTTCAATCAAGCCAAGTTTGTGAAACCAGTTCCAGCGTGACCCAGTTAAAATGGAGCTCAACATCACAGAACCCCCCCAACAACTCAATGTGGAGGCTCTGTTTGCCCCCCCATCAGCTTTAACAACTCAGTCTAGATGGAAAATCTGAACTACTTGTTATACACATTTGAAACACAGTATTTTTCCATTTGGTAGCATCAAATTAAACGTGGTGCTTTTAGACTCAGTCAGATTAACAGACATGTTTGGAATGTTAAACACATAAAAGTGTTTTCCAGACGCAGCCATCATTATCATTTCTGATTGACAATGTAAGAAAAAGAAATGCTGACCACAGGCTTCCTCCTCAAGGTACAGCTCTGCTCGCTCTGATGTTCCTCAAAGACTCTGGCTGTTCATTCACTTTCTGTCAATGTGTCCGCCGCATCTGTGCCTTTTCACGCCTCTGACATACTTTGCTTATTTTTCTGCTAACAAACTACAAAGCGATAAAAGACGTGACAGAGTGGCGCATGGCAGTGATTTCAGACACCGACCTGTCAAAGAAAGCCGCCAGCAGCCGTCTGAGTAGCACTTTGTGGCGGGTGCCAGCGCTGACGTGGCAGTTCATGAGCTGGGCGCGGGAGATGAAGACAGACGTGCCGCTCACCAGCTCCAGTTTCTCTGCAGGGTCACCTTCCTCGTACAGCTTTGGGTGGCAGCGGTTCCCTATCTGGTTGATGAGCTCTGCGGGCAGCGAGGCCAAGTCCTGCCGGGACCGGCCCCCTCTGCCCCCCCGCCCGCTCCCTGAGTCAGGGGCCAAATCTGGGAGAGCCTCCACCCGCTCCCCCACCACTGGAGCCAAGAAAGAAATGGATTTAGTTCTATTAGGAAGAAAATGATCTGATAAAAAAGAAAAAGGTTCGTGCTGGTGTATGTGTAAGCAGCTACCTCAAGGGACATCTTAAAAATAGTGTATTGTTAAGTATTTGTAAGGATATTGTAATGTGCACGTGTGTCCATGTGTACGGAAGACGACGGTGCCTTTACGTCACACTCTAGTTGATAATGAAGTGCCCGTACTGGCTACTTACTGACCACACACAAATGCTGCTCACACGGGGTGTGCACGTGATCCATGATTGACTGAAGGACCCTATTCTGATTGTCTAATTTCCTAAATAAGAAAATTTAGAATGTCCTGTTTTTCACCGCCTGCCTGTATCCATTCATAAAGCCTTATAAGTGATGCAGATTTCAATATTTTATGGTCATCTCATCTGCATTTTAACAGGCGGTTACTTCTACTGCATGAATTAACTTTAAAATTTTCTTTTAAGAAACCAAAACTATGCAGAGTTCAGAACTGTGACCTCTCCCTCGTTTGTTTGGAACATGATTGTTGTCAGCATCGCAGAAGTTCTGTAAACATCTTACTCTCAGAAGCTCCACCCCTCATTGGTTTCTGCCTTGACGCACCTGCTGCTCCGGCGTTCAGCATGCTGTACATGGTGTACATGTTGCAGATCTGCCTGTATTGCTCTTCGGCGCTCTCGTCCGCGATGTCGTCCTCCTCCTCGTCGTCATGGTAACTGATGGGTGAGTCGCTGGTGTACATGCTCAGTGTGCCCGGGCTGGTGCCCTCTGGCGTCCCGCCGCTGATGTGGTTGCTGCTGTTGTGGTTGTTCAGTCCAGGTCCTCCCCCTAAAGAGACACCACCCCCACTGCCGCCACTGCCCGCCATGGCGGCATTGGCTGTTGCTCCACGCCCCAAACCATCCTGTGTCACTGTGTTGGAGGATGAGGAAGAAGAGGAGGAGGAGGAGTACCGTGCAGCCTTCCTCATTCCACCTCCTCCTCCTCCTCCGGACCCCCCTCCTCCATCTCGGCTCCCCCCCTCCCATAGGCGCTTGGCTACAGGAGTGCAGACCACAGAATAGGGAGAGCCCTCTTGCTGAGGGGAAAAAGAGAAGAACAGGTCAAAGCAGACGAATAACGAAGGCTCCTAAAAATCTGACTCTGAAAGCAAAGAACTGACAGACTTGATTTAATGAAACAAACATTGACTGTATATGAAAGCTGGACTGAGTGACTTCTCCTCCCTTGCGTTCCAAACAGGAAGTACCTGCTGACTCCAAGAAGTCAAAATACCAAGGACTTCTATAGAGAAATAAACAGCTGTTACTCAGTCATTCTTTTTGTCAGAATAACCATTCTTGTTCTGCTACCTTTTTTAAACACGTTCTTGTCAAAATCCTATTTTTTTCATATAATTTTTTTTTCTGTAAACTGGCTCTAATGGGCCAATCAGATGCCTCAATAAAAGTATGTGGCTTCAGGTCGAACATTTGAAATGTATGATTGATAGATTCTGACAAGATTGCGATAAACTGGCAACTGAATTGAATTTATTTTGTTGGAACTGGAACTTAGACATTTTTATAGGTGACAACACACTCACTCCAGTTCTCTCATACAGTCAATGGATCCAACAGAAACTAGCTGTGCTGCTCTCAATACAGTTTTATTAAACTTTCAGAAAGATATTGTTTTCAGAGACTTTTTTAGCACAAAGTTCATATTTAACTGTCATTAACTATAAGAGTTGATGACATCACTGATCCCAGCCTGCATATCCTGTAACCTGCTCTTTCAATTCTGGTCTCTCCTCACAAAGAAAAGTAAACAAATGTCAACTTTTAAGCCTGAAGCAAAATTTCAGAAAGTTTGTTTTGCTTCAATGTCAAATAAACAATGTCTGTTCTCTACATGATAAACACGGATGGAACCAAGACTGGCTGTGCAGCTTTGTTGCAGACAACGTGGTCATCACCAAAGGCACACACACTCCTGGAGCAAAATTTCCATTGGGTCTTTTTTTTTTTTTTTTTTTAGAATGGCACAGCTCTTTGCTTAAATATCAAACTAAGGAAAGTCAGGAAGAATGGGAGGATCTGTGTATGATCTATCTCATCTATGTCATCTGTCAAGATAAGACCTGTCACTTCTCTACCGTTTTAAAACAGTTTAACAAACAAACGGATCCTACATCCACAGGGATGAGTCAGGCATGAAGAGGAAAATGTCTATTCTAGTTTTAACCCTGAACACTTCTTACTGCAACATTAACAAAAAAAGCTTAATTTAAGGGGAGTAAAGCTGTGACATTAAACTGCCTTTAGAACTTTTAAATAAACAAAAAAAATTAACAGTGACATATAAAAAACAATATTAGTGATAACAACATACAGTTTATTTAAGTCTAACCCCAATCATCTTTTGAGTGACAGTACAGGCCCCAACATCCCCAACCTAACATATCAAGACTATCCAGCCGTACAGTTTTGAACCAGATGCCAGCTCACACGAGGAAAACAAAGACGTACATAGACCTGTTTTTCTGCAAAAGGATGGATGCATCAGAATGGAGCGAAGCAGGGAGCTAGTGGCCCATCCACTGTATTATCTACATAACAAATAAACTCTTTTTCAAACTGAAACTTTTGGTCTGCTCCTGATTCACAACGATTTTAATAAAAGAATACACAGAAATGAAAATGTAAACTTAAACATGTTAAAACACTGTTTTCATCAGAACAGGTTTTTTAACTTTTACACAATAAATAAATAAACCTAGATTGCAGTTCGCTGACCTTTAAAACCATTTAGGGCTGTGAGAAAATCCTTCATTTTGTGTTATAGAAGTAAAACACATTTAGGAAATTCTTCTTTTTATAGGATTTTCTCAGTAAATCTAACTTTGACTCCAGTTTCCATACAGAAAAAGAAGATCCACTTTGTCGTACCTGTTGCTGTGAAGCGGGCTGAGGCGTGGGGGCTCCCTGTTCAGTCTTCACTTTGGACACCAGGGGTAGGGGAGTCAGGCAAGGGGCGGGTCTCCCCACAGACACAGCAGCTGAACTGCTTCCACCCCCCCCAGCTGTTTGATTGACAGGACTCTGAGGCTCAGAGGATGGAGCCTCCTCTGTGTGGAGACCCTGGGAGTCACAGCTTGGAGAGGAGACCTGAATGTGGAGCGACACGAGGAGACAGTTTTGTGAAAATGCATGTCATTGCAGGTTAATGCGCTTCTTGGATGTTGAAATGTTTCACCACAAGCAGCCCTGCTGTTTAAGTACTGCAGGTGAATTTTTTTCAGATCTACCTGCTAAAAAAAGTTAGCCTCATTATTCCTGCTTCATAAACAAGAGTAAATCAGAGTTCTTCCATTTAGAAATCCAGCATTAAATGGAATGCACTACAAAAAAAAAAGACTGATATTTAAGGTTCAAAAAAATTGTTGTGTTTACCTGTACATCATAGATGTATACTATTTAAAATGGGTAAATGTAATCTAATCAGTCAATAAATACATATAATGAATATAATAAATAAATAAACAATACATTTTAAGTTATATTTTTAACATTAAACTGTAATTTATTTATTTTAAGTAAAAAAATTGTAATATATTTCTGTTGGGAAAAAAAGTCCTCTGCTCTGCTCTTAGTTTTTTTTGGGTGATTTTAGGCCCATAATCTATATTTGTACAAGTATGCAAATAAAAAAATCAAAACAAGGCACAGATAAACGTTTTTTATGGGGAAAAACTAAAAGTAAATATACAAAAACAGCTGTCAAACCCTGGACTCCTAAAGGTTACAAAAGCACCTAAACATTTCTCACTCTTTTCTCTGATAGTTATGGGAATAAATGCACTCATATGATCATTAAATGAAGTGTGTTCTGTCATGAATTGAGTTGTTTTGGGGTTTTTTTTGGTAAAATGATTAGTCTTTTGCACAAAAATTTTGTCCTTTTTGACAAAATGCTGTGATCATCAAGAAGCAGACATTTAATTCACCTTAAAAAATGGTCTATTTTGTATTTTACTTTACATTGAAAACAATGTTAAAGTTGACTTCAGGTGATGTTCATCCGAGATAAAGTCTGTTGTGCACATTAGTGATCTGATTTATGCCGCATTGTCCTCTAAATCTAATCACATCATTTGCAACTAGGAAAGAAATCTGTTGTTGCATTAAGCCGTTTCAATTACTAACGTCACAAAGTCATATAAAAAAACCCACATACATTAACTTTAATGAAATCCCATGATGTGTTTAGCACAGAAACAGAACACTGAAAAGCTTTCTTTTACCAGAAGCGCTTGTGTTTTGTCGCAAACTTAAAGGACTCTAACTCTAAAATGCTTCATTACCTTGAGGAAAAACTCTGTCCCTTTCTCCATTATCTGCTGGATTTGGAGGAAGCCAGCGGTGTACATGAGCAGAAACTGGTCTCCCACATTCATGCTGAGGCGGCCCGTGTAGCAGAAGGCCAGGATCTGCTGGAAGCTCTGCAGCTGCACGGCTGGAGGCAGCTCCACCACAGAGCTCTTACCAGCGGCATTGAACAGATCCCGGAAGTAGGAGCTGCTGGCCGCTAGTACTGCTCGATGGGCCTGATGTAAGAAAACACGACAATATTTATAAAGAGTACAACGTTTGACTATTAAATTCCACATAAAGCAACAACTCTGACCTTAAAGGCATGTCCTTTGACAACCACGGAGACGTCGCAGTAGAGACCCTGCAGCCGCTGCTCATTCAGACACTCCAGGACGTTGTTGCCAAAGTTAGGGATTGCCATCTGCAGCGTCTGAGCCATAACGCTCTGCCCAGCACCACAGGATCTGCAGAACATAGAGGTGGTCTCACTATTAAAAATGGAGATGTATGCGAGATGCATAGAAAAAAGATGACGCTTCAGTGGATACATTTGTGGAGAGATTTGTAGGAGAGCAAACATGGAAAGTTTAGTGATAGAACATAAAAAAATTAAAACAATATAGAGGAGGTGAAATCAATATAGTACAAGCAGAAGAGAAATCTGTTCAGGATACATGAAGAACAAAAGAATGAGTTTGTTTCAGGAAGAGAGAACAGCTGGGTCCGTTAGGAATGCAGTGATAAAAAATGATGGCATTTGTTTTTGATGAGTAACTCTTAAATAAAGAAAGCCTCTGACAATCAGGAACAGTTATAGTCCTATAAGTGTCTTTATATGTGTCTGATTCCAAAATAATAAACTATTTTAAGCCTATTTGTTTCAGAGTTTTCCCATCAGATGCTGTCTGAACTCATGTTTCACTTGGATTTTTTTCAACAAGGAAGCCCACCATCAAAAGAAAAGAGACTTTTCCAAAAGAAAACAAACCAAAGAAAAATTAAATCTGCTTCTAAGGTAATTTATGATGAAAGCTAAAGACATCAGAACCATATTGACCCTTTTTCTCCTGTCCAAACGCCACAACACACTCCACTGTTCTCATGCCAAGTACGATGCAACAGAAGTAAACAAATGTGAGTGACTCACAACTTTACTCAACAAATATAAGCAAGATCCTGACCTCAAAGCAATGGATGCTAGCCAATCCGAGCTGACGCTGATGAGTATTTGGAGCGTGGCTGCACTAAGAAAAGATAATACTTTCCATCTTGGCTTGCCTGCCTACAACCCCACGAACAAAATATAAATAAATGAATTAGCTTCCCTCTGCCACTGGGAAGAGGAAGCCTCTGATAAAAGTTGGTAACCAAAACAGCAGACTGTATGATCAACCCAAACCCAAGAAACTCAGAGAACAAAGATTCAAATGAATCAAAAGTTTTGCACCTTTTACAATCAAACATGTCTGCCTAGTTCAGCTGTACTGCAAGACTGCAAAAAGCCTAACTTGCTTCTGTTGGATGTATGTGAGACGTGGACCGAGTGAGTGTGACATCACTCATACTAAAAGACTTACTTCAGACTACAACGAAAAAAAAAAAAAGCCAATTCAGTTGAAATTTTTTCACAACACGGGTTCCGCCATGTTGGAGCCAGACGTTGTCAGTAAGCAGTGATTGGTCCAAGATGGTCTGCGTCACCGTTTCTTCAGCAACCACTTTTACCAATCAGGAGCCATCCCACTTAATGTTTGATGAGGACGGGGAACTCCCTGAATAGGCCTGTAGTCTGCTACAGGGTCACACAACCACATGCACGCCTAGGGACAATTTAAAGTCACCAAACAACCTATGAAGCATGTCTTTGGACTGTGGGAGAAAGCCGGACTGCCCAGAGAACACCCATGCATGAGGAGAACATACAAACTCCATGCAGAAAGGACCTAGCTGGGATGTGAACCAGAGGCTTCTCACTGTGAGGTAAGAGCACTAACCCCTACTCCATCGTGCAGCCTAAGATGGTGCTGGTAATTCCGTTTTTACAACATCTCCTCTAAGGCAGCAATACTTTGGTTCTAACATCAACTACCAGCAACTTTAAACAAAAAAACAGCTAGCCTTAAATAACGGGGTATTATTAAACCTTCTCTGGCTTTAAGAAATGTATGTTCTCTTAAGCAGTTACAATTCATCCGTGTGAGAAAGTAAACAGACAAAGTGTTTGAAGCTGTTTTCTTTTTCAGGCTGTTGAATAAATTCATTTTTTTGCTTGCAAAAATGCTGACGATTTATTGATACTGCTATGCTATCTTATAAAAAAATCTTAAATTTTGTCATTTTTATTTTAATTCAGCTAGTGTGTTTTCAGTCATTTTGCAGGTCACCTTTCATCTGCATGTTTCCTGCCTTCATCCAACCAGACCACTGAACACTAAATAGTATTTTCAGCAACTGTGAAATCACTCATAACTAAACAAACATCTGTGAAAGTTGCCTCTACAAGGTTATACAGCGCTAAAACCGCATGTAGAGCCCAAAATTGGAACCAGCTAGGACATTATTTCAACTTTATCTAACGAGAATAGTCTCGCATTAATAACATGGTAATAATGGTAATAAATGGCCTCATGAGGCTCTTTGTTTGTTTCAGTCCTATTGCCGGATTTTACAAAAGAATGCTCTTTTTTTTTAATTGTTAGATTTTCTTTGATATATCAGCAGAAAAATTGACAATCAACGTCACACATCAAAAGATTTGATTCCAGATGCTAACTCCCATCAAGAGCTCACTTCATGCAGCCCTTAACAATCCAGCTTCAGCTCAAACAGTTCAAATCCTGTTTTTGTTGCTGCTGCTCAGTAACCCTTCCAGTTTTGATTGAATTTTAATGTTGCCAAGGAAACTCTTGAGATGTAATTTTAACTGATTAGGTCAACCCGAGGCCGTTTAAGCAGAAAACTGATGGCTTAAGAGTCTCTTCAGAGTACTTTGATTTATCTTCCAGTCACCAATCGATACGGAACGGCAGCAGATACAGCAGGATATTCAAGCAAGTGGCAGGAAAGAGCAGCTTACAGAAGCACTGTGGACGTGGAAGGGAGAAGCGGGCCGTGATTCATTCCATCAAGTTTGGACAAAGAAAGTCAGTCACTCTATGATCACAACGCCTCCACTCACATCCATTATCTACACTGGAGTATTAGGACCCCCATAAAAGTAAGTAAGTACATAAATATATGAGAATAAAGTCGTAAAATAAAGAAAAAATAATAATTAAAAATGTAAGATTTTACATGAATAATACCATACATTTATTTTTTAAAAGTCCAAATTTGAAGAAGAAAATGTTATAAAGAACAACGTTTTAATTTTATGAAAATAAAGTTACATGTACAAAAACCTTTAAGCAGATTTTACAAGATTCTTGAGCAGCATGATGTCCTGTAACATACACTAAACAGATAATGTTCAATTGTCTCTGTGGAAACATTTCGTAAGATTCCCTCATAACTTAACAATGTCTTTCTAGTAAAATTTTGACACTTCTCTTATAATTCTATTACTCTATTTTCATAAAGTAAGAATTTTTCTGATTTTACCACTCTATTCTGATAAAATTTTGACTTTTTCCTCATAATTTTGCGACTTTATTCTCATAAAATTTAGACTTTTCTTCCAAAGTTTACAACTTTAGTCTCCCAACATTTTGCCTTTCCTGTCATAATTTTACCATTTTATTCTCATGAAATGTTGATTCTTCTGTCAAATTTTTCAACCTTATGCTTGTCAAATGTATACATTTCTCTAGTAATTTTATTATTCTCACAAAATTTTGACTTTTTGTTTAAAAATTTTGTTTTGCTTTATTCTTGTAAAATTTAGACTTTTCCCTCCAATTTTACAGCTTTATTCTTGAAATTTGTTTTACTTTTTTCTCATAATTTTATGACTTTATCCTGTAAAACTTTGACTTCTCTCTCGTATATTTGCCACTTTTTTTCTCATTCATTTGTTTCATTTTCTTCTTTTAAGGCAGTACTAATACTCAGACATATTTATGTGCTATCACCCAGAGCAGAAAAACCTTACTAAACATTGACCTGTTCTGCCACCAAACTTCCAAATCCTGAATTAGAAAACACATTTACAGCTTTTTATGTTAATAAATAAGTTTTAATGAATTAGTAAGCATTTGTGACATGCTAAAGATACAATCATTCTTTGAAAATACTTAAAATAGTGTGCAAGTGTTTAAATGTTTGTAATTTGTTTGTTTTCAATTAAAAAAAAAAGTGTAATTTGCCCCACATTACCCCAAAAATACAGTTTTGTTTTGACTAAAGGAACTGCATTACCACTAGACCTGCACAATACGTCGAAAGTGTATTGACATTGCGATATCAGCTTGTGCAATGCACGTATCGCAAGACAGTGTAAACAGCGATAAATAGTTACCTGAAAGATTTACAAGCATGCATAGACACAGAAATCATTATGTTGATAAAAGCGCACACTACCTACATTGTTCTTAATTGTCGTTCATTTTAATTTTGGCTAGTAAAACCACAAAAGTAGATCATTGTTCTGTGGTGTTTTCCTGACATTCAAGTTCATACCTGTCTTCTACTGAGATAAATTGTAGTACAAAGTATTTGACTTTATTTAGAATAAAACTGTTGCAGTGAAATGGAAATTATGTCAAATCATACCGTCATTCCCATGTTAATCAATAATATCACCCATCACAAGTTTTCCTCATATTGGGCAGCCCTAGTTACCACTTTAACTTTTTCATAATTATGGACAATTATGAATTATTGTTTAAAATGTACATATTTTTATTTGTATCAACTACAAATATTATGAATCATCATAATCTCTTACTTGTTGGGTTTTTTACTTTAATCAGAGACGTTCTAATATGTAATATGCTTTATTACTCAATAACAAATTAGTACAAGATACTTATTTATGCATAGAATTCTAAACTGTATTAACCTGCAGCTTTAACTGAGTCTAAAAATCAGAAAACTCAGAATAATGTCTCAAAAGAATTTGATTAAATCCACAAGAAGAAGAAGGAAGAAGACAAAACTGATTATAAAACACACACCTTTTCACAATTCTGGGGTTGATTTAAAGTAAATAAGACAAGGAAATAAGAATTTTCTACAAGCACATTCAATTACTGTCCTCAAATTAAGTACAAAATTCAACAAGGGCATATGAAAATATAGTTTCATTCAAACATCTCTCTGAAGAGGTGCTCCTTGACCAACAGTAAAACACAGTGGTGAGAAGCTTCCAGGTGTATCTGCAATGCATGCTGGGCAAACATTAGCCAGCTGAAAAATAACCCTAACATCCTTTAATTTCTATTAGAGTAGCACTGGAAATGCATAAATTCATTTAATTCAGTTTCAAGTTCATAATTTAACATAATGTAACAACAATTTTTTGTCTATCTTCATTACTGATAGCTTCAGGCATTTTTTTTCTAAAAAGGTGTAAAAAGCTAAATAATGGCAAAACTATTATAAGAAACCATAAAACAGATTTAAACAATGTATAAACTATGCGAAAAGTTACATTTTAATCTTCACCTAGCCAATTAATTTAACTGATTTTTTTTCTCTCAACTATGTATTCAAAATATTTCCTCCAATTAAGAAGTCTGGTAGGGCTGCACGGTGGCGCAGTGGTTAGCGCTCCTGCCTCACAGCAAGAAGGTTCCCGGTTCAAGTCCTGGCTGGGGGACCTTTCTGTGCGGAGTTTGCATGTTCTCTCCGTGCATGCGTGGGTTTTCTCCGGGTTTACTCTGGCTTCGTCCAAAAACATGCTTCATAGGTTAATTGGTCACTCCAAATTGTCCCTAGGTGTGTATGTGTGTGTGCATGGGTGTGTGATTGTGGCCCCTGCGACAGACTGGCGACCAGTCCAGGGGTGTACCCTGCCTTTGCCCATGAGTAGCCGGGTTAGGCTCCGGCAACCCCGTGACCCCGAAAGGGATACAGCGGATTGGAAAATGAATGAATGAAGAAGTCTGGTCTGCACCACATTGTATCCTTAACAAACCTAAATATGTCATTGTGGCCAGCTATATAAGTATGCATTATTCCAGATAACAGTGATTATTGTCTTGTTGAAGTAAATACACACAGTTTGAAATTAAAAAGTGATGTTACCCACTGGCAAAAATACTAGAAAAGCATGATGGAGTGGTTACCCGACATCTGCACTTTCCATGGGTGTGAGTGTGCACTTGCACAGACAGGAATCCCAGTGAAGCTGCCAGGTATAAATATGTGAAATCATAGAAATAATAACCAAGCAGCTGTTAGGATATAGCATGCACGTTAAAACAAAAACACCCCATCAGTATGCAATGACACAATTTAAAGATTGCATCCACATCATAGTCGAAGGTCAGCCGCTGAATTATTCCCTAGTCACAAGCACCAATACGGGGGTTGACCTGTACGGGTGCTACAGGTCTACCCCCTATAGGTGAGTCTTGCAGTTCCCTTAAGGCTCATGTGACCACACCTCATGAAAATAGAACGGACGATGATTGCGTGTGGTAAGTGTATCGTGAGGTATTTGTAAGTATAATGTAAGTTACACGTACTTATAGTGTACGAGTGATCCTGTCAGACAATGGCCTTTACGCAGCACTCCAGTCGTTAGTAAGGTGCAAGTACTGGCTCCTTACTGACCCCACGCAAATGCTGTATGCACGGGGTGTGCATGTGATACTTAAGTGCCCGAAGGATGCTCACACGAACTACACTCTAATTTCCTGTCTAACAGCCAGGCTGTGCGCAAAGGGCCACAAGTAGTGTGCACCTTTCATTTGAACAGCACCAATAGCTTCCTTACGAAGGGTTCAAAATTATACGACGAGCCTACGTCTCACCTACTTCACCCTCACTTAGGCTTATGTGTTGCTTCAGTGTTTGCTACAACCTGTCGCTCACAAAATGTCCGTAGAAAAAAACATGCATGAACATTTACGGCCTATGGGCTCATCGAGTGATCTACGACGTTGATATATGGTGCGGGCTAGCCATGTGCCTCGTACAGATTTATCCACCTTTCACCCACAAGCAAAACGTACCCCCCATAAGGGCAGATGTGACTAATGCTTTAACTGGGGCTCATTAAAAACAAACCATTTGTGGTGACTATTTATTTACTAGAGTTCAACTTATTTACTTCCTTCACCATAAATACGACTTCCTTCTGAACATGTGTTCTCCATGATTGATAATGTTTTATAACACTGTGTGGGAGAGTCCTGACATGTGGTTTTGTAGACGTCCTAACCCAACACCTCTTTTTCCTCGCCGCAGGTCAGAGGTCAAAACAACTTTCAAGATGCATAAAGGGCAGTCATTCACACCACTTGACCCCTGCCCTGCAGTCAAAATGTGCCCCATTACATGCTCTGACACGATGCTAAACTCTGGGTAGGCATCTGTGGGTGAATTTTACCAACTTTAACAGTTTTAGCTTGCTCTGTTTTAAGCAGATTAACCACACTAGATAGGAACTAGCTTATTGCAGTAGACTTTGTTGCAGAAAAAAGCTGTATAAATATATATATGAGCTTATAATATAAACATGAATGAATCCGTATTTAGGTTCAATTTCCTGGTCCGAGAAGGTTTAAGGTGACCTGTTAGCTAGCTGCAAGCTAAAGCTAAAGCTAATATGAGATATAAAACGCAAAATACGCGAACACAGAAGCCTTTAAAAACGTTTTAAACGCCACGGTATAGACTCCGACCTTTAATGTGGGGATTTAGCCTCGAAGATGAGATTTCTGTCCCCACTCATGGGTGCAGGCACAACAACGTGGCTTCAGCGTAGTCTCCTCTGAGCACAACTGGAGCAAAAACTCAAAAAAAAAAAAAAAACAAGAACTAAGAGTCGATTATACGCATCAATAATGCATCCATTAACCCCGCGCGAAACAATTATCGCAGTCGACGGCTCGAGCTAGGAGGGAGACACCCGCGCCGACGGCGAGGGCTAGGACAGAGCAGCCGGCCGGGGAGCGCTGCGTAGCCCCGCGGAATGCCAGTCTCCATGCCCGGTGAGGGTCGTCTGCGGCTGGCCCTGGAGTGTAACAGAAGGGTCGACAGCAAGCTCAAACTGAAGACGTGTTGTTAGTTTGGAGACGTCTGCTGTCCTCTAGGACCCGATGGAGGACATAAAAATGACCGGTTTCGACCCAATTCTTTCCGTCGCCGCGACTCGGTACAGGTCAGCCAGACATTCAACATAAAAAAGCCTAAATTTGACATCGACACTCGTTTGACTGCTCTGAACTACGGTTCCCGGCAAATATGTCGATTACCGGGAAGATGAAGCGGGCTCTACAACGGAGGATAATCCCGGGGCTTCATCTTTACCCGACATCAACAGGTCATTCCGGGACACAAAAACGATGCAACTGTGGGCGAGACGGAGGGATGGATCCGGCATGGCGAGAGGAGAGCACAGAGGAGGAGAGGAGGGGACACCAAACTAAAAAGAGGGGGCCGGCTGGGAGAAAAAAAAAAACCTTAACCCGTTTACTGACAGTCAGAACAGCGCGCGGCGAGCCGAATCGCCCACTGCCCGAACGGGCCTCTTTTTGCAGATGCGGAGGACGTTTTAACTTCCACGCGTCAGTGAGTTTTTGGCGCAAGTTGAGGCATGCCGGAGGGAGATGAGCCGAGAACTCATGAAGTCTCCAGAGGGGGTCGGTGGGCACTAGGAGGTACGAAGCCGGTGTGAAGTGGTTAAAGTTTAGTCTGTCACCATGTGCCCATCCCCCATAGAACCCAACAGAAGTTTACCTACCACACGAAAGAAATGGGGGGGGGGGAAGGGACCGTGCACCGCATTTTAGTCACCGGCCCGAAAACACGAAGACACCCCCCAACACCACCACCACACACATACCACACACACACCTACCAAAACACTCAGACCGTCGCGGGACATCAAGGCCCAACCGGACCAGAACCGTCGCCGCATTGAACTCACCCCTCGGTGGTATTCCGCGCAGAAAAAATAAAACACTTTCAATGGAGGAGCGGCGCGCAGAAGCGGACTAGTGTCTCCCTCCGCCTCGCCACAGACAGTCATCCACTGTGAATGCCGCGAGCAAGGAGCACGCGCACGTTTCATACAAACCAACACAGTCCCCTCGCGCGTGCGTGAACGCGCGAGCGAGCGGGTCCTGTACCCAGGCGAGGATGAGAGCGCAGAGCGATCGAGGAGGGGGGGGATCTTTTTTTTTTTTTTTTTTTTAATCTTTTTTATTATTCTCTCCGGAGCCGCAGAAAGACCACAGAGCTTCTGAGCTGAATGATAGTTTGGGAAAAATCAAAATAGCTTTTAATATCATGAATTAACATTTTTGATAATGCACATTATTTTTTTCCCCAAAAAACAATTTCTGAAGAAATTCGATTGAGTTTCGTTTAAGGCTGAAAAAAAAGAGAAATATTAAAGGTACATTTGCCAACTTTCACTTTCTGTCTCTGAGACGCATAAAAAGTCCAGTGTTGTAAAATATTGTCATTTGTGCAGAACATGAGACGCAAGGATGGGGTTGGATCAGATGTGATGGAAAACGCGCAGGAAGCAGGTAGGAGGCTGCGTCCTGAACCGACCCGGCCGCCTGAGCCCCACCCACCAGTCCACCCCCTCACTCACCGAAGTGTCTTCGGCGGCGGAACCCTTTCCCTCCTGTCCAACGCGGCGCTGACCGATGCGCCAGGGGCTGTCGGCTCGATCCCTCTCCGCGCGCGTCTGTGTCTAGACTCCGGGCAGGTGAGCCCTCCGGGGCCTGCAGGCGCTGTGCAGAGAATACTAAACAGGATGAGACTGCATTCAGGCACAGCACTGCGCTCCCCGCTCCCTCTCCCTGTCATGCTAAATACTATTAACTCTATAATTCTCCTGTGTCAGATGTATAGCGCCACGCTCTCTGGGCCGTCATTGTCACAGCGCCCCCATCCAGGTGTGCAGGCTGGCAGCAAACAGCAATGGCTTGAACTGGTGCGCTCACCCGAATGTCTTCCTTCTTACTTCAAACGAATGAAAATGATTTGTGTTCACTTGTTTTATTTTTTAAATGACTTATAATAAGGAAGGGCCCCTATCAGAATAGCACCTCTGTCAGTTGTTTTTGCAGTGGCTTACTTTTCTCCATTAAACAAATGCAAAGTGTCTTACAAATTATTGCAGTGCTTTTTTACTTTTTTCTTTACAAAAGTGTAATATCCTATTATTGTTGTCCATGATGAGTATGTGAATTTCCTGTCATCCCTTATTTTCCTCTTCTGAAAAATCCACTGAGATCATCTTTTGTTTCTTATTTTTTTTTAAAGTTCCCAGTGGTCTTTTACTTATGAGTTTGTTGATTTTAGCCAAAATAATAATAATAAAAATGATTTGTTTTCCAGGACATAGTTTCTGTAAAGTGGCAGTAGCTCATTAGAAATTCTCCTTTGAGCTGTGATAAGCCTGCCTCCACTTCCCATCATCCCTTTGTTTACACTCTCTCCAACTAGCTTACAGCCCCTCTACAATGTACAACTGGATGCATCAGGATAGAGCAGAGCAGGGAGGTTGTGGCCCGCCCAGCGTATTTTCCACATCACAAAGTAAGTTATTTTTCATATGGTATTTTTTGTCTGCTGTCTGATTTACCACAATTTGAATAAAGAAGTCCTCAGAAATCAAATTTTAATTCTAATTTTCATTGTTTATGTCCTTCACTGACATGAAAATGCCACAAAAGCATGTTAAAAACACCAAAAACACTATATTTTTTTTGTCTTTATTTTGTATCATTGATTGAAAAAGGTTACTGGATTTTGAATTGATTTATTTCAAGCAATAAAAAAAAGCAAACAAAAGACTAAAGAAGCCACAAGCTCCCTGCTCTGCTCCATTCTGATGGATGCACTTGCAGACAAAAAGATCCATGTATGTCTTTGTTTTCCCTTTTTTAAGTTAATGTGCATGACGAAAGAGGGAAAATAAGTTTTTCACTTGCTTCATAACAAATTAAAATCATAAGGGGCAGGCCGTGGTGAAGTGGTGGGGCAGTTGACCCCTGATTAGAATATTCCAGGGTTCAATTATCACCTTGACTGCCCATGTGTTGAAGTGTCATTGGGCAAGACACTGAACCCCACATTGCCTCTGGTGGAAGTTTGGCACCAGTGTTCAGCAGCAGAGCTGCCATGGATGGATGAATGGGACATGAGTCTTTTAGAAGGTAGAAAAGTGATAAATAAGTATATGCCATTTATCATAGTACTTTTACTAAATTCTTATAATTGACCTAATCTGATGCTCATGCACTAAACTGAACTGCTGCACTGACCTGAATTGACCTTGTAGATAAATGCGTCTAAGAGTTTATGGTTAATCTCTTGGGAAATGCCTTGCACTCTGAATATTTTTCTTAAAATATATGTATTAGTTCTCCACGTTGCAGTAAAATCCTGCAGAAATGTCACTGATTGCTTGACCCGCTTGTCCATAATTTCTGACGTCACGCTACTCTGATAGAGGGGTGGAGTTTCGACACATTTTCGATCTTTTCTGACCCTGCAGGCTTCCGTAGATGGGGTCGCTAACACATCAGTTCCCATGTGCTAACGCCACTTAACCGGAACATTAGTCGTGTTGCAGCCAAACAAAAGGCTACTAGAGGAATCGTACAGACTGAGTTAAGTGGAAAAAAACAGTGTTATTGAGGTGGGAATGTTTTCGGTAAACTTGTTAACCGACGCTTGTTTTGGTCACGCTAACCAACGGCAAGCTAGGTTGAAGCTAGAATGTTGCATGCAGCAGACAGCTTCTGGAGTTTTAGGTCATGATTATGAACGTATAGGACTTCTATTTTTTTTGTTTTGTTTTGTCAGACTTTTATTAAAATTAAACGTGCAAGTCGTTATAGGGGAGGTTAATTAAACATTTAGTCAAGCTAAACGTTTGCCATCCTGCTTTAGTAATAAAAAAAAAACAAGACCCTAATAAGCATCAACAATGTCTTCTATGTGGTTACTTGCTGTAAAATCCTGGACATTAGCTCACAGAGGAAAATTGAATCATCTTGATCTGAATACAC
Organism: Adrianichthys oophorus; assembly: GCA_036245035.1. Lineage (NCBI taxonomy): Eukaryota > Metazoa > Chordata > Actinopteri > Beloniformes > Adrianichthyidae > Adrianichthys > Adrianichthys oophorus. Next base: position 44,202 of record BSAI01000009.1, on the reverse strand, counting down.
TGCAGTACAAGAGCATCACATGTATAAGTTAAAAGTTGTTAAAACATGTTTTGTTCTTGCATGTTGTAACTTTTTTCTTGGAAACACAACTGATTTAACCTAATGTATATTAATTAATTGGTCTTATTTAGGATGAGCCCAATAAATGAAAGACCCACTCTGAAAATCAGGTTTTTGGTGTTTTTAACATGTTCTTGAGGCATTTTCTGATGATGTAGGACATAAATAATGAAAATTAAGTTCAGAAGTTCTGAGTATTTCATTATTTAAGTCATTGTGAATCCGGAGCAGACAAAAATGCAGTTGAAAAAATAACTTATTTGTGATGTAGGAAATAAATTGGGTGTTTCACAAGATCCCTGCTCCGAGCTCTCATCAACGGGAAGGGGAGACGGGGTTGACTTCCGCCAATAGACCCACCTACAACTCAGAGATTAATTTCTGCAGATCACTGGGAATGCTTTTAAAATTGCTCAGAAAATGATTGGAGTGGGTCTTAAAGCCACAATTAAATACAATTATTGTTTAACTTTGGGGTTAAACAAAAGAAAAAAAACAGTACAGACATGAAAAAGAGAGTTTTTTTATGTAAATGTACAGACTTTTATTTCCAGATTTATCATTTTAGCTTCACATTTTGAATTTTATGCTCTTTACAGTTTCTGTAAATAATAATTTATAATTGGATTATTAATTGGTGTCTTGATAAAAATACAAATTGTACTTTTTGTCATGGTTGTTGTGAAGATGAAAACGTCATTGTATTTCTGTATTCAGAAGAATAACCTCTATTTCTGCATGTCTGTTTTTTGCAGCCTGTTTCTGCATGTTGGGGCGGCCATTCCTGTTCTTCTCTTGTCGCCTGTATTCTGCTTGTACTCGATCCGTAAGGTCGAGTCTTTGGAATTCGGGTGCTGCTGCCCCCACCAGTAAAAGGCTCAGATCCATGGAAGCCGAGGTTACAACCGCCAACCCTCCACCCACACCTGCTGCATGTTCAGCTGCAGACATGAGTTCTGACACCACAACAGGAGCTCTGGAGAAGACCGCCACTGTGGAGCTGTTACCTGGAGAGACGGTGGTCAGGGAAGGGAAGGCGGCGATCTTATTTCCTAGTGCCAATGAGGTGTTTTACAACCCAGTCCAGGAGTTTAACCGGGATTTAACGTGAGTAAATGAGAAGACAACAAGGCATTTGAAAGTGAGCTGATTTGGGAATTTGAGTGTAAAGCAATGTTTATTCTTCACTGTTTTTGCTTCAATCTCGACTCATGACTTTAAAATAACTTTTTTTTTTGTTGGGGGAGGTCATATAATCACCAAATCAATAATCATCTGATACAATTAAAAAAAGCTAACTAGGGATTCATCTTTATAACTTCTCCCAAAGCACATTAAAGTCATTCATTCATTCATTCATTTTCCAATCCGCTTGATCCCTTTCGGGGTCACGGGGCCGCCGGAGCCCAACCCGGCTACTCATGGGCGAAGGCAGGGTACACCCCTGGACTGGTCGCCAGTCTGTCGCAGGGGCCACAATCACACACCCATGCACACTCACATTCACACCTAGGGACAATTTAGAGTAACCAATTAACCTGTGAAGCATGTTTTTGGACGGTGGGAGGAAGCCGGAGTACCCGGAGAAAACCCACGCATGCACGGAGAGAACATGCAAACTCCACACAGAAAGGTCCACCAGCCAGGACTTGAACCAGGAACCTTCTTGCTGTGAGGCAGGAGCGCTAACCACTGCGCCACCGAAGCACATTAAAATAAAATGGAAACATTTTGGAGGAATTGCAAAGAATCTGGTGGAGGTAGATGAACGGATGCAAACGTTGGTGGATCGAGTTGTCTACTAGTGGATGCATCAGAATGGAGCAGAGCAGGAAGCTTGTGGCCTGTTGATTTTAGTTTTTATGTCACAAATAAGCTGTTTTTCAAATGGCATTTCTTTCGTATGCTCCTGATTCATAAAGAATAAAGAAATATTCAGAAATGCATTTTGGAGCTTAGTTTTTTTAATAAATGTTCTTCATCATCAGAAAAGTGACACAAGAACATGTTACAAACAACATTTTCATCAGAGTGGGTCTGTAATGATAATATTTCAGATTTTATTTTCTTGGCCATTCTGTCTTATTTGTGTTCTCATTTAAATCTAGCAGCAGTCAACACACATAGACACACACTAAAGCAGCTCATGTCGTTTTTCCAGATGTGCCGTGATCACTGAATTTGCAAGAGATTTGCTGAGTCAGCGCGGAGTCAAGGTGGTGGTACCTGGAGAGACGGAACGGGTGGTTGTTACCCTGTCAGACGACAAAAAGGAGGCGGATGTCCAGACTGAGCAGGACAACGGTGCTGAGGAGCCTCTGCGTTCTGTAACGGCGGGGGAGAAGTGCGAGGTATGCGAGGCGCTGTTCCCTGATGCTCTGCAACAAGTTTGACTGAGACAGATGTCACCAAACTCTCACTGTGACGAGTTAAACTCAGTTAATGATTTAGTCACAACTGGCCTTACAGGAACTATCCAAGTTGTAGACCACTTGGTGAGCTCGTAGAGTGAAAATGTTCATACACATCTTGTTCTATGGGCATGATGGGGATGACAGGTCTCAGCAAGCACTTACACAGCACGGACGGGACAACCTGCAGTACTCCTACAGGTCAACCCTTCCGCACACGTCATGTTACTTAGGCTTAGACCAGGCAACTCCAGGCCTCGAGGGCCGCAGTGTCTACATGATTTCCAGATATCCAAGCATCTAACGTTACTGAACTTGAACTCTCATGGTGTTTAATCTGTAATCACTGATTTAAATAATCGTATGAAATACTAAAAGCACTGAAACTCATTTTAGACTTCTGCACCGGGTACTGGTGATCTAGGAAGACTTGGCACATTCTTCTGACCTGACTATCAAAATTTATGTGAAAATAATCTCCGCTCTTTGTTTCTACTGCTTGTGCGGAGCGGTTCAGACATCACTTCATGACATTCCTCTCTGGCTTCTGCTGTTCTGCTCAGAGGTAAATAGAACCAGAGCAGGGAGAACAGGATGTTCTTTGCTTTTCACGTTTAGCACACAATCACGGCTCAAGAGTTTCAATATGCTAACGAAGGAGATATGTCTGGATACACTCCTGAAGTCCAAGGCTGATCTGGTTTACTTCAACGGATTTTAATAGATCAGCATGAATCTTTCCTCACTTTGCTCCTAAATAAATATATCACTAGATTATTGTGCAAGAAGAAGAATGGCCTTTATTTCTTTAAAGACCCACTCTGATGAAAATTGTGTTTTTGGTGTTACCTGTGGCATTTTTCTGGTGATGGAGGACATATACATAAAGAAAATTAAGCCTAAAAGTGCATTTCTGAATATTTCCTTATTTAGATGGCTGTGAATTAGAGGCAGACAAAAGAATTTAAAAAAAGATTGTATTTGCGACATAGAAAATATGCTTGGCGGGGCCACAAGCTCCCTGTTCCACTCCATTCTGATGCATCCGCTTACAAAAAAGTAGATTCATGTACGTCTTTGTTTTCCTCGTCTGAGCTGGAATCTGGCTCCAAACTTTACGGCTGGATAGCTCCAATATTGCTCACTGTTTTTGTTGCACCGGTAATGTAAGGTATGGAGTGTGAGGTTGTAAGCTAGCAGGAGAGAGTGTAAACGGAGAGCTCTCCATAACAGTGATGGGAATGGGGGTCAACCCACAACTCAAAGGTGAATTTCTGATCTGCAGAAACCAAGCCCTCGAACACAACACAGGTTTTTTGATTTTTTTAAAAAAAACGGCATAATGATAATCAAAAGACCACTGGGAACAATTTGAAAAAAGATTTAAAAAATGATCAGAGTAGGACTTTAATATCAACTTAAATGTTAAACATAAAAATTGTGTTCCGGTTTTTAAACTGTGAACTTTTTATCCTTCTGTTACCCGCCAGCACTTCCTGGTTGGTCACATGAGCGATCCAAACATGAAGCATGAAATTATTTTTTTAATCTATGTTACCAACATATTGAATGCTTTTTCTGTTACAAACAAATGTTTGCCTAATTGGGAAGCAAATTCTGTAGATTCTGAATAATTTATTTACCTTATTTTAAAGATTGGATTGTGGTTTCTGGTTGATCTGTGTGAAGTATGACATCCACAGACAGAGAGCCATCAGCCATGTTTTCCTCACTAACACCAGGCTGTGCTTTTTTCTTGCTTCTATAAGTGGAGAAGCTGTTGGCCGATCTCTGCTTCTGACCTTCAGTTTGTTGTTCCAATATATATGTTAGAGACATTAGGCATTTTTGATTTTGTTTGTGTTTGCAGCTTTTTCAGTATGACTGGAAATTAGAGCAAAAACAAAAAACAAGCTGCATTCTTGGTGGCGTTTTTGTATTAAACTATAAAATGCGTTTTCCCCCATAAACATTTTATGTTTCAGGCGCTTGCCTTATTGTTTGCCACTGTTTCCTTCAGCAAGGTCTGCGTGTCTTGGAGGGCCTGGCAGCATCTGGTTTGCGGTCAGTGCGGTTCGCTCTGGAGGTTCCTGGCCTGCACAGCGTCACTGCCAATGACTTCTCCTCCAAGGCGGCGGCCCTCATTGCTCGGAATGCACAGTACAATGGAGTGGGCCACCTGCTGCAGGCCAGCTGCAGGGACGCCAGGTGACACCAGCACCACGCCATCTTGCCACTCCTCTCTCCTAACCCTTCCTCACTTTTTCCTTCTATCAACCTGTCCCACTCCGATCATCATTTGATCTATTTTTAAGCATTCCCAGTGGTCTTCTAATTGTGATGATGCAGTTTTAATTCAAAATAAAAGAAACTGTAGATCATTAGAAATTTACCTCTGCGTAGTGGGCAGGAGGAACCCCGCCCCCTTTTCCCCTCCCCGTTACTGAGAGCTCGGAGGAGGGAGCCCAGCACATTTCCTACGTATGCTCTTTTTCAAATTGAATTTTTTTGTCTGCTCCTGATTCACATTGATTTGAATAAAGAAATACTCAGAAATGCAATTTATCCCAAATTTTCTTCATGTATGTTCTCCATTATCAGAAAACTGCCACAAGAACATGTAAAAATGACACCAAAAACACAATTTTCCTCAGAGTGGGTCTTTAACTGCTCATCCATTCTCTGTGAAAAATGATACATATATAAAAGCCCAGCTTCTACTTTTCACCGTCCAGCATGCTAATGTACGAGATGCGTAAGACAAAGGAGCGGTACGATGTGATCGACCTGGACCCCTATGGCAGCCCCGCCGGGTTTCTTGATGCCGCTGTGCAGGCCGTGAGTGAAGGAGGTGAGTCTTGCAGTGTGACTTTCCAGAGCTGCAACAACCTATAGATGTTTGTGTTTGTTAGAAGTCAACTTTTAACTATTTAAAGCTAGGACAGACTTCAAAGTCTGTCTGTAAGTAGCTAATTGCCTATTTTTGAAGTTTCCTGTTTCACCGAAGGCTTGTGCTGTTGTTCGCCTTTCTCTGCCCTGCAGGTCTGCTGTGTATAACGTGTACAGACATGGCTGTGATGGCAGGAAACTGTGGGGAGACCTGCTACAGCAAATATGGTTCCGTGTCCATCAAAGCCAAATACTGTCATGAGATGGTGAGGCCTCACATGTTTTCACGCACAAACTCTCCAGCATGTTTTTCTCTCACTATTAGGAGTTCAATGAATCACAAAAGTCACGATTCGGATCAGTTTTTAGATCAGTAAAAAGGAATAAAAAGCAAGACAAAATAATATAACATGAAGCTATGTCTTGAAATACTTTAAAACAAATCTATGTGATAGAACATATATAAAATACTTCAAAAGATACATACAGAAATACCATAGATCATAAATAGATAAGGACAAAGCCAGCTGTGACATCACTCATAGAAAATGCCTTACCTTCGGCACCAGCAAAATTAAGCCAATTCACTCGTCATTTTTCTGCGATACGGGCGTAGCCATTTGGAGCCAGTCGACAGCGATTGATCTAAGTTGGTCTGAGTCATATTTCTAGGGGAACTGCTGTCACCAATCATGAGTAAGCTTGTTCAAAGTCTACATCCCGTCCATTCAAAGCGTCTCGGGAGAATCTGTCAATCAAACATTCAAGGTGGGGGCCAGTTCGCATCTGATTGGTCAGTTTATAACTTGAAAATCCTGGAAAAAAAAAAGAATTGGCAAGAACATGTTTAACCCTTTGGAACTGATGGACAGCCTCAGGCGTTCTGTTGTGCAGCTGTGAGATCAGGGTAATAAAACTCAGTCTAAAATAAACTTAAACGTATTTGTATATTCTATGATTGAAATTTTATTGAGTTAAAGAGAGACTATGGCATTTAGTTGTAGTTTTTGGAAAAAAGCTGTCTTTTATTTTAGTTAGATTTTTTTTGTGTTATCATTCAAAAATTAGTTGAATTAGTTTGTAAACAAAATTTGTTCTTCTTGTTTTTATGAAATTACACCTAAAACTTTCATTCTATGTTGTAAAAACGGTTTGTTAAACATTTTTGGGGTTTCCACAGCAAAATGAATCCCTTTTTTCCAGACAGAGTTTTCCAATATTTATATAATTATATATATATATAATTATATATATATATATAATTATAGGGGGCTGCACGGTGGTGCAGTGGTTAGCACTCTTGCCTCACAGCAAGAAGGTTCGTGGTTCAAGTCCTGGCTGGGGGACTTGAAACAGTGTCATCAATGGGGACCTTTCTGTGTGGAGTTCTCTCAGTGCATGCGTGGGTTTTCTCCGGGTACTCCGGCTTCCTCCAACCGTCCAAAAACATGCATTGGTCCCTTTCAGTTGTCCCTAGGTGTGGATGTGAGTGTGCATGGGTGTGTGATTGTGGCCCCTGCGACAGACTGGCGACCAGTCCAGGGGTGTACCCTGCCTTCGCCCATGAGTAGCCGGGTTAGGCTCCGGCAACCCCATGACCCCGAAAGGGATAAAGCAGTTTGGAAAATGAATGAATGAATATATGATTATATGTCTAGTGTGTGAATACAACAAAGAAAAATGACAACATAAAGGTAGCGTCACATAAGTGAGCTTATGTTGATTAAAGTGATACCAAATAAGCAAGCAAATAGTCTTTAAAATGGAAAGTACAGAGGTAAATTCAAAAGGAGACAAAAACAAAGTTTTAGGCTCTAGGTTCCAAAAGGTTAAAAAAGGTATCAGAGCAAGAATTCTGACAAATAGAATGACTGAAGGATAACTCTTTATTCCCAATAGAAGTCTGTGGGATTTTGGCTTCTTGGAGCCAGCAGTTACTTTCTGTTTAGAACGCTGGGTTGGGGGGGTGGGGTCACGCTGTTCAGTAATAAACAGTCTATGACAAATGCACACACGCACATATATACATTTTTAGAATTTTATAAAGAAAATAAAATAGCATAAGAGTAATATATAAATAGTATGAACACATCTTTAATGTCATCTAACTGTGAATTCAAATTAAAACAAGAAAACAAGAACAGATTCCCGATGGGGGCAGATTGACAGAAAATGTACTTGTAATGTATTTTTTAATGAAATCATGACAAAAACAGCTTTAAAACATGTTTCAGATTATTGTGTTATAAAGTAAAGTTATAAAGTAAAGATGCAACTCTGTCATGGGGGGTTTCAGCTCAACACCGGCTGTGTAATGTCGGATAGTGCTGATAAAGTTTTATTCAAAGTGGATTCATGTCTGTTATTGTTTTTAGAAATAGTTTCTATGAATGTCCCATGAATTAAGTTTGTTGTATTTATTGTTGTATGTATCCACCACGTCGTTGCCTCAAATATTGCAATGACATCGCTAGCCGCAAGCCCCGGTACCGATCTGACAGGCCGAACACAAATGGTACCTACAACGTTTTCATGTCTGATCGTTGCAATAGCCAGACAGGCTGACTTTAGTCCAAACAATGGAAGAGAAAAAATCAGAACTGGAAAAATAAAAACTCAATTTTACAAAAATGAATCTTCTAAAACAAATTGGAATTAATCGTTTATATTGATATATTTCCCAGCACTAGTTCTGTGTGTTTTGCTCATTTGTTTGTCTGTTTTTCCTGAACCAACAGGCTCTGCGTATAATCCTCCACAGTTTGGATCAGAGAGCAGCCGTGTACCAGCGGTACATCCAACCTCTCCTGTCCGTCAGCGTGGATTTTTATATTCGGGTCTTTGTGCGCATCTTTACCGGACAGGCTACCGTCAAAAACTCAGCCAGGTGTTCATGTGCACACACACACATGCGTGCATACATAAACACAACCAGCGCTTCATGACTCAGTGTTTTTATAGTAGTGATGGTGATCAGGTGCTCTATAACAAGAAATCTCTATATGCTCTATATTTACAGATACGGTGAGAATTCGTTTTGGCAGAAAAGACATCTTGTCAGTTTGCTGGATACACGAAATTCCAAAACATCTTCTAAAAAATCTATTTTACAGAGAAACATTTACAAGGGAAAAAAAAAAAACATTGTGAGAGAGTGCTTTTATGTGAGAGTTCACGTCCCAGACAAGTTTGCCTGATCACGCAGTGCAGAAACAAATTGCAAAGGTAATCCTGTGTATGGGATCACATCCGGATTATTTTTAAAGTGGATGAAAAACCAGAGTATGAATCTAAAAAAATTGAAGAAAAATTGTAAATTTCAAAATAAATGTTTACACTGTTCCCTCATTTTTCACAAGGGATACATCCATAAATATCCAGGGATAGGTACAATCTGCAAAGCAGGATTACAGATGTTTCTAGGCTGTAAATCTCCGCACTCCACACTTTTCTCAGACAGATATGAACAATTTCACACTTTTCTCTCTACTAAGCAAAGAGAAAAGTTTCAACAAAGCTCAAACTTGTTGAAAAATATGTCCAGGATTACACAAGCAAAACAAAGATCTGCTCAAAATCATTTAGATGTATGTAGCTTTGGCAGGCTGCATCTCTGTACAAGAGACACAGCACAGTTCCAAAGCCTAGAACCAACGATAGGAACGTTTTTGATGTCAGACTCTGCAAAAGCTGTACTTTTTAACATGAATGTAAAAACTCACCGGCCTCTAGTGGTTTTTTAAGGAACTGCAGTGTCTGATTCTTTTAAGATTCAACATTTGGGACTGGAAGTAGAGGCTTGTTTTTATGTCCCATTACAATCAGTGCTAGATTTGGAGGGTCCAATACGAGCATCAGGCAGTCGGATTTCAGGCTCCAACAATGTGTCAAATGGTACAGAAAGAATCAATGACATTTGGCTGATGAACAGTGTGACAGATGAATCAGCATTCTTGCAGTAACTTTATAGTAAAAGTAACTTTAGGTGGTGACAAATCAAAATACTTATTTATGTATTTTACATATTTTGTAGAGCCTAGACTAACGTAAGGGTTGCATTCAGACCGGTGTGTGCAGAGACACAAACTCCTGCATGGCACACAGAGGAGGATGCGTGCGCCTGAATGCTGACTTCATGTTTTGTGCTTCAGTAAGCAGGCTCTGCTGTACAACTGCGTTGGCTGCGGGTCTTTCCATCTGCAGAGAATGGGACGAAAAACAATCAATGGAAAAAAGTAAGACATTGTTCACCGTTGGAACTGAAACTTTTAGAAAGTTGGTTCTAAGTTGCTTTGTGAGAGCTGCAGGACAGCGGTGTGACAGAGGCTCCTCCTTCAAAGTTTTCTCCGTTTCAGTGTGAAGTATTCCGCTGCAACGGGGCCACCTGTGGGCCCCGTGTGTGAGCACTGCGGACACAGACATCAGGTGGCGCACCGACACACCACCCCGCAGACGCAGTGCATAAACACAGGCAATATGCTTGTTGATCGTTTACTTTTCTTTTTTTAACCTTTCTGCAGCTGGGAGGACCCATCTGGGCTGAGCCCATCCATGACTTGAGTTTTGTCCAAAAGGTGTTGTCTGCCGTGTCTGAGAGCCCATCCAGATTTGGGACGTCCAAGCGAATTGAGGGCGTGCTCAGCATGGTGACGGAGGTACCTCCTTTTTAACTTAACTTAAGCAAGAGATCTCTGTGCTTAAACGCATAACCACAACTTTGATGCTTTGGCTTCTGCAGGAGTTGGAGGATGTGCCTCTTTACTACACTATTGACAGCCTGAGCAGCATCGTGCACTGTAATACTCCACCCCTGCTCCAGTTTAGGTACACACACACACAACCTATGATCCCACAGGTAATAATCTCATGTTTAATTCATCCAAAACAAATAAAGCAGGTCAAATAAAAGACACTGTTAATAATAAGCTGCGAGCGGCGTTCCTTTGCCCACAGGTAGTACCGCCCCCTTTGATCTGCCCTCACTGGCTGTTTTAACCCCTCACTCTCCCCCTCTGCATCTGCAACCTGGTCAGAGCTGCACAAGACAATGTCATAAAAAATTATAAAAAACCTTTTTCAACATGCCATTACTTTTTGTTCATTTTATTTCCATAGCAACCATTTTATGTCTTGGTTGCCTTGGAGTGACGAACAGGTCTATGTAATTTTTTAGAAGAACCTGCAAAGTACATTTTTGGGTTTCCTTGGCAACAGAGGTGTTTCGCTAACCACGTCCACGTTCCAAAAATGTCGTATCATTTCATTCAGCTTGAGCCAACAATTCCTGTATGAAATTTTCTTCATATTCTAGTAAAACATTGTGTGAGTAATGGGAGGAAACCACTTTTTCCAGCTCGCCACGCTAGTAAAAAAAAAGTTTTCCTTCGGATATCCCTGACACGTGTGTAAGTCTCCTAAATTGATTTTGTAATGTAATTTTTTAATCCCAAAAACGATTTTAGCCACAGCCTGCTGTGATGTCATCATTTTTTGTGGGGAGGGGTGTCGACTACGCCCCTATGCCTGGGCGTTCTCACATCCTTCTGTCTCTTCGTGTAATCCCAGACGCCCTCCTTGGATGTTGAGATCTGGGCTCTGTTGGGGCCACGCTGTCATTTCCAGTATTTCTTGTTATTTTACTGAAGACAGTTCTTAAAGGCTGTATGTTTTGAGTTGTCATCGTGCAGCAGAGTACATTTAGGACCAATCACACACACCTTCCTGATGCACTAAAGAAACAAGCCCTCTAGAAATAAGTCAATAAAGTCGATGGTAGGGGTGCACGGTATGAGGAAAACTGGCAATGTGCGGTGACTCGCAATACATGAACAAATAGCAAAACAGAAAAGCCAACATCAATAAATGATATTCCAAATGACCCTGGTCTTTGTAAACGGGCATCTAAGTTTGGTAAACCATGTGAAGGGGCTCGTCTGATTGGTCAAATGCATAAAGAGTTCTATTTGATTTAAATACATCAGGCTACCATAATGTTGTTACAGCATGTGTGTAAACATTTAAGGTAACCGTTTATTGCTGTTAGTGGCGTCTTTTGTGCTTACATGTATCATACAGGTTGATATCGCAGTGAGGATAAATTAGCGATTTCTTGTGCAGACCTTGTAGATGGGTGTAGTGAGTCTCATTCGTTTTTAGGAGATCTGAGCTGAAAGACAGTCTGACTTCAAAGGGTAATGAGCTTTGCTGAGTTTCTGTGTTCCATAACGGCATCTACAGTCTTCATCATTCCCAGTTTCTTTTAGCTTCTTCAGAAGATGTGATGATATGGACCTGTCATCCCTAACTTCATCTTAGTTGCAGAGTTTAGTTATTCATCATCCAGTTTGAAGCTGTTTCAGTTCATTACTCGGTTTGAACCTCGGTGTGACATTGATGACCATTAGCATCTGTTTGATAGAACTGGTTGACCAAACGCTAAAGGATAATCCTATAAAATCACTGTCTTGGTGCAAGTGAACCTAACAGAACTGATGCAGATTTGAACAGTAACACCAGATACGCACTTCTCTTTTGTTCTCTCTCTTTGCATTTTGGAAATTGATCAAAATAAACAATATGATGCTATACCTGCTAAATAATATTTTTGCAGCAAAGTGTCTGTAGTGCTGCTTTTGTGAAGTTCTTTTACTTTGGTACATTCAGCCGGTCTCCTGCCTGCAGGTCCGCTCTGCTTCACGCTGGTCACAGGGTTTCTCTGTCTCACGCCTGTAAAAATGCCATCAAGACAGACGCTCCTCCTGCTGCCATCTGGGACATCATGCGTTGCTGGGTAAATAATTAAATGCCATTTTATTTCTTAAGGATTCCTCCTCCTGTTGTTTTTAGTAAAACACAGGAAGAGGAATCAAACTGTTTTCCAGAGACCTGCACAACTAGAAGGGTTGTAAGCACGCTGTTGTGATTTGGTTGTCCGCTGTAGGAGAAGGCAAACCCTGTGAAGAGGGAGAAGCTGTCTCCCACCAGCTCCGCATTCAAGATCTTGTCCTGTGAGCCCAGGTGAGATCCATGAGAACGTCCGTTTCTGAGAGTAGAAGCTCCAAAAATGTTTCTGTAACCGACAACCTTTTGTTTGTTTAGCTTTGAGGCCAGTTTCAAGGTAAGAGAGGACGCCAACCCTCAGTCCCGGAAACGCCATTTGACCCGGTTCCAGGAGAACCCTCAGGCTTTCTGGGGGCCCAAAGCTCGAGCCAAAGCCGGGTAAATGATGCCAAAAGCACATTCCCACTGCTTATTCACCTCTAAAATCTGAACCCCAACAAATCATTCGACGCAAAAACATATCAAGGATTACACGACAAATAAAATAAGAAAAAAACTAAAGTGCATTTTAGAAACCAAAACACAATTCCAATAAAATGAAACCAAGTGGACAGGAAGCATTTTGGAGAACAAAAAATATTTCCGGAAGTTAAGTTTATGGAACCCCAATTTATGCAGAAATAAAAAATATACTTGAACTTAATTAAAAAGTGGTCCCTGAATCTATATATTCTATGAAAGTTTCATTTTTTTAATGGAATTATGAAAATGAAAACAATAATGGTATTTTAATATTTTGAGGGAAAAAAACAAACCTCTCTGGCTCCCTTTTTTGTTTGACTTTTTAATATTTTATTTTGAGTCTAAGATTTTTTTTGTTTCCCTAAGCATTTAAAAAAAAAACGTTTTAGTTTATTATTTGTTTTTTTAATTGACATTGTGATCTTTAACGTGTTTTTCATTTAGTGATTTGTTGGTATGATTTGCCCTTCAGGGCCACCGTAGAATCACCCAATAAAACCGAGTTTAGTAACAAGTTGCCATCCAAATTCAAGAATTCTAAATCATAAACTTTGTACAAATACTCTGTGGGTTGAAGACAGAACTGTAGTGGCTGTGCGTCTTGTCTCTGGAGTAAAACATCAACTTTTAAACTAGCATAGTAAATGTTAAACATGGTGGTGGTAGTGTGATGGTTTGAGCTATTACCAGCCATCACAAATGCATGATTCTAGCTCTCACGATAACATTTGATCACTTTTGACTGATGTTGTTTTAGAGAATGAGGCTGGTTCCTCTTTGTTGTCTTTCTTTTGGGATACTAGCAGCTTTTAACCCTTTGCCCCCTCTTTATGCCCTCTGTAGAGGGGGGATCAGTACGGACCTACAGGATAAAAGAAAGAAATGCCAGAACAAGAGAAAGGGCCAGATCACAGACTCTTCCCAGCTCAAGAGCTTTCCCTGCAAAAAGTTCAAAAAGGTGCAGATTTATCAAAGCTACTGACTTTTGATGCCAGTTATGTACTGTGATGCTTTATTTGTGTGTTTGGGTTAGCAAGCTAACAGAGTAAAGAAATTATTTTTCATAACTATAACTAAATAACTATAAATATACATATATATTTACAGCAATGTCCCTTAACCACTGGGCAGTGGATTGCAAAAATTGCTATCTTTATGTCAAACAGTCATTTTTATTACTTTTAAATTTAGTTTGACATGCTACTTTTTCCTTCAGGGAACGTGTAATCATGGAGACCAATGCTGCTACTCCCATGAAGAAATGGAGACCAGTGAAGAAAAAACTAAATGATAGTTCAATTTGTTTTTTTAATTACAAATCCTTTTGCTTTCCTCGCTTTGAATGTTTCAGCGCCGTCCGCAAGATTTCAACAAGACCAGAAATCCTGCTACTCTATATATTTAATTTACTTTGAAGGCAGAGTTGTTTCTTTTTCAGTTTGTATTCCATTTTAAAAGTCAACTGAGACTGTATTCTGTTGTTGGAAACGGCAGGTCTTGAGCCCAAACAGGAAGTGCACTTGTAGCCGTGTGACTCTTTAACTGCCTCAATGAGGCCAAGTCATAAAAGCATTTTTTCCCCAATTTAAAAACTCTGGGTGTGTTACTTTTAAAAAAGAGTTGTGTTTAATGTAAAAATAAGTACATTATTATATATCCTACACTCGATTGACACTTGATTTACAAATGATGGCATGAGGAAAACAAAGAATTCTCTTTAAAATCTGATAACACAATTTAACATTTTATTGATTTTATGATTAAAATGGTATTACAAAAATTACATCAAGTTGGCACAGATCAAACAAATCTCTTTTAAATATTGTTTATATTGTTTCCTTAATTTCTAAAGTGCAAAATATGAAACCAGACTGTTTTGCTTGACAGAATATAAAAGTTTTGCATTTATAAAAGTACAAGAAGGTAAAAGTTTCTGTTCAGGATCTGCTTTGTGACAGTCAGCCCAGATTCGTTGAATTTCCATTTCTGCAAACTACAGGTTTCAGACAAAAAAAGACTTCCGAAACTAAAAGGTATAAAACAGCTATTTTTTTCCCCTACTGACTGACTTTGGTACATCATGAAGACACAAAAGTGGCATTGAAACCAACAGTCCACATTAGTTGTGCAAATGTCAGTAAACCCCATTTGAAGTGTGATTTTTCATCCCTGTGTTTGGGTTTGGAGATTCACACTAAAAACCAAAATTTTGTTGCTGAAAGCGGTCAAACAGGCTTTAAAGTTGCCCACTTTTTTCTCCTTTCATTTCATCAAAAGGGAGTGAATAGGTCAGTTGTAGTTTAAAGTTGTTTTTAAAAAGACACGAACTCAATTTGAATCATAAGTTTAAAATTGGGATTTAAGGTCCTTTTTTTTTTTTTTTTTAAATGTCTGCAAGTTTTAAATTCTCAAGCAGCTGAGAGTTTCTGGGCCAACCTAGTTTTGACCGTTTTGCTCATTTAAAGCTAACCCTGACCAAGAACGTTCGGATTTCCATGGGTTTCAGGGTCACCTCCCACGCTGAGGGGTTCTTGAAGGTCTTCAGGTACGGCTTCTCTTCTGAAACGCAAACAGAGCGTCAGTTGTGCAGGATGAACGCCAGTTTGTCAACATGCAAACAATTACAAATCAGCAGAGATTACAACAGGAAATAAAACCTTAGTAACCTGTCTAAAGAGAAAAATCCTTCAATTGTTTGTTATTTTAAGAACATTTCAAAATAAAAGCCTGTTCTTACAGGTTCCCTCTGGACCAAATTTGATGGCAGCAACTTATTCATTTATTTGTTCCACACCTTTCTCAGGGGTCCAGCTTAGGCGTCTCATTTCATCCTTCCACTGATTGGCTGACAGGTTAAGCTCCGACACACCAAGAACATTTAAAGTGGAAAACAGCTTCTGCACAGACAGGGTGAACATGATATCAATGTTTCACTTCATTTCATTCAGTAGAAGAAGTATCATGTTTCCCTAGCTCCAACCTGGAGGTTGACCGTGACCGGCTGTGAGTTTAGTTTGCTTTCCCAGATCTGGAACTGATGCTCCAGCCTCAGCAGTACTGAGTCTGCGTCCCACTGACTGAGTGTCAGGAGATGGACAGCAGGGGGCAGCGCAGCCTGAAGCCCAGAGAACTAAAAGGATAGAGTTTACAGGAAAGGAAAAAAACACTTTTCTTTAGGTATTTCTGTAGTAAAACAGGAATTAAGTTGAATTTTTTTACCCCCAAAGATGGGTCAGATATTGAGAGGTCAGTATCTAGTGGACATCAGCGGCATTGCACTTGAACGTAAACTTACCTGTAATGAGTTTAAGTCCTAACTTGTGCCTACACACACACTCACCTCCAGTCGAGTGTTTGCATTCATATCCCCGTCAGTGAATGATAGCAGAGGCTGAAGTACTTCCTCCTGCCCCAGGGGCCGGTAAATATCTGCGGCATTGTTAGGACGATCGAGGGAGAGCATGAAGCGTCCGCGGACCACCAGACCCTCAGGGAAGACGTCGGAGACCTCATTGAGAGGTTCTCCAACTCCACGGTAATCATCGTACAGCAGACGACGATGGAGCTGTGGAGAAAAGACGGGAAAATCCTAAATCAACCAAGCGGGCAGCTCTCAAACATCAAGAGAGGCTTCATGCATGTCCCGTTTAATTTGTGGAAGTGGCAAATGTAGGAAAAGTGATCATGAAGGAGAAAATAATTGCGGTTTGTGCATGGCAGGACACATTAAGACACCAAGTCTTTCATATATCGGAATAGAGCTGTGAAAGAAAAATCCTGTAGCAAAATTTGCATTGTTTCAAAATTTCAGACCAACTGTAGATGGTGGACATGCACTAGTGAACAGCAGAAAAAGAGGACATTGTTAATGACATGAATGTACAACTCTTAGAAAAATTAAAGACAGCGGCTTCTGTGAAAACCAGATGAAATAACAAATAGCTTTTTAATCATTTAACAAAAGAACTTTTGTTTAAAATAATTTTTTATGTCTAAATTGTCATCATGTTCACAGTTTTTTTTAGGAAAAGGCGCGGTTTTTGTCCTCCAGGGTGAGATTTTCACATCATTCTGCACTCTATGCATTCATCACTTCAGCTGTGAAAGACAGAATAAAAAAAAAAAATCCAGTAAATCACAATGCACACATTGCATTATAGTTTAAAGAATATATATATATATATATTTTTTTTTTATAAATATCCTGCAGGTCTTCATTGGGTTTGAACACACTAGCTGCTATTGGTAGAACCAGGAAGTGCTTTTTTTGCTCCACGGTATGAAGATAGAAGAAAGTACTTCTAAAAATCTGATCAATATGTGATGAACTGCTGGAGCCATCAAGCTTACACTCAACTAACACTTTATTGGACACAGCTGTTCAACTGCTCGTTAATGCAAATTTGTAATCAGCCAATCACATGGCAGCAACTCAGTGTATTTAGACATGGTAAAGATGATCTGGTACAGATAAACTGAGCATCAGAATGGAGGAGAAAGGTGATGGAAGCGACTTTGAACATGGCATGGTTGTTGGGCTGGTCTGAATATTTCAGAAACTGCTGATCTACTGGGATTTTTCACTCACAACCATCTCTAGGGTTTACAGAGAATGATCAGAAAAGGGAGAAAACATCCAGTGAGCATCAGTTCTGTGGACAGAAATGCCTTGTTGATGTCAGAGGTCAGAGGAGAATGGCCTGACTGGTTCCAGCTGATAGACAACTTAGAAAAACACTGGCTACAGTCTGCAGGTCTGCAGAAGAGCATCTCTGAACACACAACACACCTAACTTTGAGGCAGTGGAAGTACTGTGGCAGTGAGTGTAAGTGCTGCTGTGTACTGCCAAAAGAAACAGCATAATGTGTACTTTTTTTTTTCCACTGGGCAGCAACAAATATATGCATTTGCTTAATTTCTTTCTTGCTGTTTTTCTTTTTTTTTTTCCAATCGAATCAACTTTGACAATGGTTCAGAACTGTTTGACCCTTAAACACTGGAAATGTCCCTGGCGACACCTAAATCACACGCGCTCTTTGACATAGCGCGAATCTTTAACCGTTAACGCCATCAACATAAATCAGAGCAAAATCATAAAGCATGTAAACCATGGAGCTAAAACTCTGGCGTAAAAAGGTTACTTCCAAAGTAACCACCTTTGAGTCTTACCATGATCTCCAGAGAACCGTTCTGGATGCTGCCTCCTCCCTGAGAGCGATCTGTTACCACGGTGAGTTGGTCCGTGTCATCCTGACATAAAGCAAACAAAAGGATTGTTTTGAATGAACAAGTAATGCTGAGAGAAAACCTAAATGACTTCATTAGGATAAAAGCAAACACCTTAATAAAAGCTCGAGAGTTGATGGGATAGTAGTTTCCAGAAATGGGCTCCGATTGCTTCAGCTGCCAAGTTGGCCTGAAGTCTTTTCTGTTAGAAAAAAAAAGGCTGACTTCTAGTCCAAATATGGTAATTGTAAGGTAAAATAAATGCTCAAAAAGGCCCAGGGCTTCTAAGGATTAGGACAGTTTTGTAGCCATGAATGAACAAGATGAGCTTTGCTGCACTTTTTGAAAAGGACTTCTCAGAATCTCATCACCTCCTCTGCAGGATTTCTCTGCCGTTTGAGTCGGTGTAAAACATTTCAGAGGTTTTGATGCTGCTGTCCAGACGGGTGATCACCTCCTTCCCCAGACAGTCGCTGACAGACAAAGATGCAACATTAAAGACATAAAAGACATTGCTGAACATCATGAGGCGGAACAGAAGCTCCCACTCACCTCACCGGCAAAGGTCCAACTGTCCACTCCAGCTCAAGAGCTCTGCTGTCGGCATAGAGACGAACCACCTGAGACACCCAGGGGGCAAACCACTGCCTCACCTCCTGCACCACTGAGGTCTGTGGTTCCAGAGGAGCACAGCAGAAAGATGTGAACAGTTGAAAGGACAAAGAGTGATGAAGAGCAACTGAGCTCGCCCCCTACCTGAACGGTTTCAGTCTTTGCTACACGACTGATGACGAAAGGCACGGTGGAGTTGGGCCTGAAGATGTAGGCCCCGGACGGCTGCCCGCTCTCTGAGTTTTTACCGTCACTGGCGTTGTACCTGAAGCACACGGACCAGTCATGTCCAAGTGTGTGGAACTGAGCTCAAAAGCAGAGTTTAATTGTGAACCACTAACCAGTAGAAATTCTGAGTCATACTGATGCTCTGTTTGGTTTCCAGGTTGCTGAGGCCACTGATGAGGCCGGTGTCTGGGTCAAAGCTAACCTGCAGGAACTTCAGCACACAGACAAACAAAAAAGAAAAATTGATTTTCTAAATACTTTTCAGTGGAAAAACAACTTGTATCCTCTAAAACAAGAAAAACCCAAGCAAACTTTAAATAAAACTGCGTAACAACCTTGTTCTGGATGGATGTGGGGGCTGCTCTTTTCGGGGAGGCTGCTGATGAAGGTCCGCTCTGAAGCATGGACACTGAGTAGGTGGTGTAGCCCAGGGGTGGAGCTTGGACCTGGAACACCAGCTCATTGGCAGCATGGCCTCTATTCCTCCTCACCTCCCATGTGGCTTTGGACACAGGGAGCACCTTCAACACACACACACCAGGATTCTTTCAAACAAGGTTTAGGTAGAAATGTTTAACCCTTGTGTTGTCTTGTGGATAAAAAGTGACCCACTACCAAATTTAGTTGTAGAAAAATACCTCAACCTATGTTTTTCCAACTTTAAATTTTATGGCTTATCATTAGACCGCACAAGGCTTAAAGCAAAAACACTGATGCTTCCTGGAGGACTACAGTTGCATGAGGTTCTCAGTAATCTCAATAAGGCTTTTTTTGGTTGTACAAAGAAATACATACAGACCTGAGAATCCACAGAGTTCCCTTTAGCGTCTTTTACGATGTAAGCTGATCCGTAAACTGGCAGCCTGATGGGCCAAGCAACCGGCCGAGCCAGAGGGTTGTACACGGTGACTGAGAACTGGATGCAAGAAGAGAGCGGACACAGAAAGAGCGACATGAAGGCTGAGCATCACTCTATGTGGATCCACAAAAGCAAAAGTCTGAATCTGGAGTACCTTCTTGCTGGACTCGGTCAGAGGGCAAACGCTAACGTTGAGGTGGTCACAGTACATTCGTGGAGCAGAGGAGCCGCTGAGAGAGGCCAGACTGTTACTGACCAGAAGCTGGAAAACAATATTCAAACCAAAGGGGTTGCATCAATCTAATGAGGAGGTGTTGTATTAAAAAAAACAGAAGCAGAGGACATCAGGTCAGTGTTTGAACACCTGAGGCGTGAAGTACCTGACAGTGCTGCCAGCCGTTGGCCAGCTTCCTGGCGTAGTCGTTGGTGACGTGCTGTTTTGCTGTTCCTGATACAGCGTCATGGTGCTGGGCCACCGCCATGGCTTTCCCTGCAAAGAAAAGCAAGACAGTTAGAGTAAATCATTTATACTGTCAATTGCAGCCCATCATAAGTTCAAGAACGAAACCAGAACTATGCTAGAACTTCTATTTTTAAAGTTGAAGATACCACACTCATGTGTACATTGGAAATAATGTAGTCTGATTGTACAGTGATGCTTTTTTTGCTCGACACTTTTCAAAAATGTGTTCATAAACTTGATGCCCCAGGCGTAAGTGGGAGGAGCTACCACCAAATATTTTTAGCCTGATCGCTACATGGGGCGGTGTCTGTGTTTATCTCATTTACAATTCAGGTAAGACACGGGCGATCTTGAGAGATCAGGTTTATTTATCGTTATGAGCTCTACAAAAGCATCGGTAATCACGTCTCCCTTCAGAGACTCTCCCGTTACGGTGAGGTTCACCATCTGCTGAATGACGTGTGTTTTCAGTGGTTTTTCCGTCTCTCTATGACCCGGTTTGATGATTTGCTGTCCAACATTAATCCGAGGAGGGAAAAAATAAAAATAAGATTAAAATCAGACGATTTTTTTTATTGTTGTCATGATGCAGATAAGAAAAATATCACAAAGTTCAGGAGGAGGACGATCAGACTCTCCTCCGTGTTGGTTTGGACTCCATCGCTATACATCAACAAGGTATCACGGGCCAAAGTAAATTTCCTGATTGGTTAATGTGGCGCAAATTCTTTGACAAAGTTCTAATATTTGAACTAAGGAAACATTGTGTGTATTTCAGCACGCCTGTAGCCCAAATCTGATCGTGTTCAGTGTGAGCGCAGCCTGAGAGGAAAAGATCTTTGCTTGCACTTTATAAGGCCAGATACAGCGTGTGGATCAGCAGCAGTGGATCAGACTCACAACATCATCATTTTTTCTAAAGCAGCCTACTTCACTAAATGTTAAAGCTGTAACAGATCTCAAAAACTCACGATTCGGATCTTGTCACGGTTGGGATCATTTTTTGGATCAATAAAAAGGAAAAATT
Organism: Adrianichthys oophorus; assembly: GCA_036245035.1. Classification (NCBI taxonomy): domain Eukaryota; kingdom Metazoa; phylum Chordata; class Actinopteri; order Beloniformes; family Adrianichthyidae; genus Adrianichthys; species Adrianichthys oophorus. Next base: position 23,124 of record BSAI01000009.1, on the reverse strand, counting down.
AACAGGAATAAATGAGATACCAGCCTACAATATTTTTTTGAAAGGCTTTAAAACATATTTTTAATAAAACATTTATAAAGTACTTCAAAGTATGTACAGTGGGGATTGAAAGTTTGGGCACCCCAGATAAAATGTTATATTTTTGTACATAAAGAGCAAAAGGAAAGATTGAAAAATCTTCTAGAGGCATCAGTTTACAGATGAAACATCCTTTTAATATGTAAAAAACTTAGGCTTTATGTGCATCATTTACCCTTTCAAAATAACAGAAAACTAAATAATGGTGTGTGCAATTCTTTCATTGTATTGGAGCAGTGTGGGGGAAGTTAGAACAAACTCTCACTCAAAGTCTGACTGTCTCCTTCTCCAAAAGGACCCTTCCTGGAAGCCGCGCCTGCAAGGACTTCAAGCTGGTTACAAGTCTGTTAAACAGAAACGGTAAAAGAAGACAAACAGAGTTAAATAAAAACTTTAAATAGAAACAGAAACTTTTTATAATGGAGGTCAGGTTAACTGTTACCAACTAAGAGGCAGCAGGCTGGCTCTCAGCATGTATAATGCAAGGCAACCAAGTCCATCCATCCATTTATCCCTCCATCCTGAATACCTTTCAGGGTCACATAGCTACAATTGTGGTGCCATCCAAATACAAATCCCTATTATTGGTAAACACCTTACTCCAAATGTTATTTGATAAAGCTTTATTAATAATCGAATTCTGAAGAAAGTTTCATTGTAGAAAAACACTGGATTCATCCCAACACCAACTTATTTTTGGCACGTCAAGTTGTTCAGTTATGTATCAAAAATCCATCCGCTACTTTTTTAAGGCAGCTGCGGCAATCACTAAACTGATAAAAAATATATTTGCAAACCTTCTTTTTACATTAAAGAGCCAGTGAGGAAGCTTGAAAAAAAAAAGAAATCTGCATTTAACAGACAAAAACCAAGAGTCTTTACTCCAAATAGCGATTCATTGCGACAGTTGTTCCCACACATCAAAATAATAAGGCAAAATATTCAGTCTAATTTTAAGAGGATGCTGGTAATAAATTTGGTCAAATTGTGGTTTCATGTTTACTTTTCAATTTAGAAAATATTAGTTTTAGTGAACTTTTTGGGGTATTTATTCATCGCACTTTAAAAGACGGATGATGCTGAAATTGGCGTCTGATTTGCTGTTTTCCACTTTGACAGATATGGGTTACTGTAATTGAAATCACTTCATCATCCACAAGTGTACCTGTTGCAATGGCTCACTTGTTCATCTTTATGTATTAAAAAGCAGCACCTGGTGTTGATGTGGGGTTTTGTGCGCATTAAGAAACCTTCAAATCTGAATACGTTATTTGAATCTCCTGAGCCTTTTTTGACATGCCTCAGTCATTGGGTTGTTGGAAAAACAATGAGCCAAACGCTCATTAAAGCTCAAAGCACCTGCAGGTTGCTGTTGCTGATCCTCTCATAACGCTTGAGCGCGGGGCGGCTCGTGAAGTAGCCTGTCCAGAAATTATGAGCGTCATCTGCATATGGGAAGAAATCGTCCGTCTTCAAGGGCCTGCACAGACGAGGAAACATCTCAGGTCAAAGGACAGAGTCAATTTACAACTAAGTCAATTTCCATTTCACTGCAACAGTGATAAAATAGTTAAATAAAACACATACATAAAAAGGGGTGCATCAGATTGGTCAAAAGCGTAAAGGGATCCATTTGATTTGTTAGAAAGTGTCTGCTTCATCATGCAGATGAGTCACCCTACCAAGTGAGGTTGGCCCGATGCAGCTCCTGCAGGTAGCAGGACGGAGTGGAGTAGAGTACATTGACTTTACTACCCTTTGCCTGCTGGGCGTTGACATAGAGGAGGAGTTTGTCCAGGTTCTTGTACCACAGGTTGGCATTCTCGTACTGGAAGTCTGAGCCCATGGTCATGATGATGTGATTGGTCTTATACAACTCAGCCTTAGACAAGAGAGAAGTTGCGTTGATAAAAAAGGAAACATTGAGATTTACAGTTTAAAAGAAAATTCTGAAAAAGTTGATTTTGCATGATTTAGACCCTAGAGATTTACTGAAGTCCAGAATAAAGTTAACAAAAATTTTGTTAATTAAAAAAACAAAAAGAAAGAAAAACTTTTAACATTTTTAAACTTGAAAGAAATATTGACAATTAAAAAAAAAATGTAAGTCTTTTTGTTTTTGTTGATGAACTTAATCTGACTTGGTTAAGTTGCCAAAACAAAAACAAAAAAAACACTAAAATACAAAACAGAAGCTGTTTCAAATAAACATGTTTTATTTAGTAGCTGTTTTAGGTTTACAGTTTTTTTTATTTAAGTTTTCAGTTTTTCCACATTTTTCAAATTTACATTTTTTTTCCCTTTAAATTTTAATATTTCTTTAAAGTTTAAAATGTGGACTTTTGAGTTTAAAAGTGTTTTAAAGTTTATTATGTCTATTATCAAATGTATAACCTGGTTTTTCATTCACCTTAAGAGGATCCTGATTTGACCCTTTAGAGTGCGCTTTGTTCTGTGACTGGAACATATTTAAATATAAAATCAAAGCTGCATATGCAATAATTATCTGTTCTTTTTTACTGAAAAAGAAGAAGGGATGCTTGCATTTTTATTTTTCCTTCCCAAACTTTTACCCGAGGATGAAGCTCCATTTTCTTTCTATAACATTGTGAATATACAAAAAGTCAAAGACAAAAAGGGTTTTGTCACCTGGTTGTTGGCAATCTGAAGAAAACGCTGCACCACGTCATCAACATTGTAGTCTTCCAGTTCTGGATCATCTCTGATGGGGGGGTCGTTGCATGACTGGTCCCAGCAGAAACCTGCAGGAGGGTTGTAGCCGTTGGGAAGTATTCCTGTCAGAGAAGAGGGCAAAGGTAAAGGAGTTACTTCAAAGCGTCCGGTTCCCAAAAAGGCTCAGCACACAAGTCTTCTGGTCACCAGTAAATAGATCCGCCAAGGGTGCTGGGAGACTGTCGGAGGCTCTCCACAGCAGCTCTTGCTCCTTCTTTGACCTCCTGGAAGCTCGATCCTGGTAATCCAAGCGGCCGAAGAAGAAGCCGTCGTATCCCATCTGCAGCAACAAACGCTGTGGTTAGTACAAGCAGACTTTGCTTTTTTTTAATGTTCCAAAACAGTCTGTGGATCCCTCAAAGAGATGTAACAAGTATTCAAACACCTGAAAATTTGGTCCCAGACATTTGAGTATGAATATTTGTGATGTCAAAGATTGCTGATTTTTTTGAGAATATAGTCAAGTTTAGCAAAATACACTTTAACCAATGTGATTATTGCTCAAAAATTGCAGAACAATGATGGATTTTAAGTGGGACTGCACGATATGGGGAAAACTTGCAATGTGCAATTTTAGCAATCAATATTGCCGATGTGACGATATGATTTGTGATACATGAACAAAAACAAAAAAAAATTTCCATTTCACTGCAACAGTGATAAAATAGTTAAATAAAACACATAAATAAAAAGGGGTGCATCAGATTGGTCAAAAGCGTAAAGGGATCCATTTGATTTGTTAAATACTTCAAGTTGCTATGAGATCGCTTTAGCATGAGTGTAAATATTTTTGCACAGGATGATATCACGATGAAGATAAATTTACAATTTATTAACTCAGCTTTATGCGCTACTGCCACTTGATTTAAATACATTAAAGTTAAATGTCGGTGAAGCTTCTTCTTTTCAAAATAAAACTATCGACGCAAAAACGAGATTTACGCAATAAAAAAATTAAAACTGTAATGAATTATTTGCGTTTAACACAATAATTTGACACTCCTAGATAAAACATGTCTGCTGGAAACACCGTTGTCAATTTAGATGAAATAACTTTGAGCGTTTTCTAGTTATTATATTTTTGTTGAGGTATTGTGTCTTCATTTACTATCTTCTTGTAATCTGTCTACTGGAACTGTAGTCAGCAAAACTTTGAGAATGAAAAACTGTCTGATGTTGTTTAAAGTGATAAATACCATTTTGTTCTTTTAAATTCTTTGTGTTTATCTGTTATGTTATGCTGATTTTGATCTGTTCTAAACAAAAAAGGTATGAATGATAGTGTTTAAATACATATTTTTAACTCATCTGCTCACCTCAGCTGTGAATAAGTAAAATGTAAAAAGTGCTCTTAAAAAAAGGTGACCCATTATTTCATGACGAGGACTTCTATCAGGTCAAAAGTATAGAATTGATTCCTTTTCCTGTCTGTACAGAGGTTTCTTCAGTACGTTTTTTTTATAATTCATGAACGGCAACAAGAATGTTTTCTAATTCAATAACAAACCAGTTTGTGTCTTTAAATTTAGCAGTTCCACCTTTAAAAACAACACTTCCTGTTCTACATGACTGTGAGTTATGGAGACCTGCAGTTCCTGAGTCCATAGACTTTTAAACCTTGTGGCTGCAGATCTCCCAACATATAAAAGTTTTAAGTAAGTGTGTCCAATCCCAATCCTCAGAAGCTGCCGTCTTCCTTTTTTGCCCCATCCACCCCTCCTCTAACTGCTTTATTAACAGAACACACCAATTTATAGACTCAAGTGCACGGAGTATTATATTTGACACAATAGCATTTAATTGAATTCAAACATCCATGTTTTTGTTTTTCTTAAGCTAATAACTCAAAAGAAGCGTTGATGAAGCTAAATACCTGTGAAAACAGGGAGGCATGTTCACGGGCGTGGCCAAAAGGGTCAATGTGCCATGCGACCCGGGGCCGACCACAAGCTCCAAACGTCTCGTTAAGGAACCTCAAACCTAGGGTCATCTGATCAATGACAGCGCTGTAGTGGGTGGCGGCTTCGTCGCTCATGCACCAGCCGCCATTCACGAACTCCAGTCGGCCTGGAGGACAGAGTGTCTGTTTAAGATGAACTGAAACTCCTCCTTCACGTATCAAAGAGCTTCATGTACCTTCATTGACCAGCTGTTTGACTGTCTGCTGCATGCTGGAGCTCTGCTGCTTCCACCAGCGATAGAAGAAAGCCGTCTCCACGTAGATGAACCTCCTGTCTGGATTCTTCAGCAGCTGGTCCACCACAGAGTCCAGTATGTACTGAACCCCGGCGTGCTGGATGTCATTTCGGTCTGTGGGTGGACACAAATGCACGTGCTTACAGCAGAGAATGATTTACAGGGTTGTGGATAGTTACTTAGGTGGCGATAAGATTCACAAATCAATATTAACGATTCACAGATCAAACCACAATTCTTCTTATTTAAGCCAGAGACGTCGTCTGCCACAACTAAATAACGTTCTTTTTGACACACTGAAAATCTTTGGCTGTTTACGCAATCAACGTGAATCAGCTAATTCTGACAAAGTGAAAAGAGGCTTTTCATATCGGCTTTGCACCAATAGGTAACAAATTACCGTACTTGCGCAAAGCAAAAAAACATTTTATTTTTTCAGAGCTTAATTCAGAAACTGAACATTCTAATTTTTTTCCATCTATGAAAAGCCTTTGATACTTTTACTTTGAAAATGAGAGTCTTCACGGACACTTTACTTTGAAGTAGGAATGTTATTGATTTAGAGTATCTGCTGATACCAAGGCACAATCCGATACTTTTATAACACACTTAAAAAATGACGGATAAACGGATAAAACAAATGACGCATAAAAACAAATGACAAAATGAGTTTGAGTTTCAGGTTTTCCCCAAATTGTATTTACTTTTCCATTCTTTTCATAATTAACACTTCAACAGAGCACTTTTTGTGAAATAGCTTTACCAATCAAGTAAAAATAGTGCAACTATTAACAGGGAATAATAGTTAACTTGTAAAAATAGGTGATAATTAGTCATGTGAGAAATGTTGGTGACTGTGATGTGATTCATACCTCCATTTAAATCTCCTAAAAATTTAAAATGACATTCTTCCAGAATTGCTCTTGCAGCATAAACATGAGGATGAATATTTACAACTAGCTCTCAATGTATCAATTTTTTAGTTTTGGTCATTTCTAACAGAATATTGACTTTCTTTTATTAATCATTTTCCACCCAGTTCTTGCACTTTGTAGACGTTCCCTTAGCAGGCGTCTTGCTGCCGTCTCTCTGTCAGCAACATGGAGAGAGCAATTTTCATTAAAAAGAAACAAAAACTTGATCTTTTTTCTGTTGAAACGCCTTTGAAGGTCGTGGTTTGAGTTAAGACAAACCAATAGACATAATTGCTGTCAGTTCAAAATGTTTATTAAAGAGTTATTCAGACCGGAAGTATGAATCTTTCAAAATCTTGTTTACTTTACCAAACTGTTTTCGTGCGCCTCCTGCTCAAACTGCTGCTGTGCTTTACGGCAATTCATGTGGTGTCAGTTCGTGATATGCAGACTTCTAGTAGAGCATTTATCTGTAATAATAAGCTTGAAATACATAGTGCTTATCATATTAAGTAGAATTAATGCAACATCTGATTCCAATTGATTTTGAATCTATGTGTTCAGGCCTGATTTACAATCACACAATCGGATTCTGGACAAACCTACTTTGAAAATGTATTTATTTCTGGTAACTGTAGTGCATATGCTTAGTTCAGTTTATATGCCTAAAATATAACTTTATTTTGCATTTTTGAGCAATTTTCACACTAACTCAAGTGTATTTTTTACAGTGCTATATTTCCAAAGGTAGAAAATCAGCTGGGTAAAATCCAGGAAGTAGGGTTACAGATGATTTAAGGCTGTACAACTCCTTCCTACTATACAATTTATGCTTTTTTTTTTTTTTACAGACATGAACATTTTCACACTATTCTCTCTTGTTTAAATGTTCAAAGTTCAAACCTTTGTAAAAAAAAAAAAAAGTCCAGTATTACAGCTGTAATATAAAGATCTGATCGCAATGAAAACTCATGTAACTGTCAAGCTGCATGTGCAGCATCTCTGGGTTGATCACAAGGTCGACAGCCAATCAGAACACAACTGTGTACAAAACTGTGTACAAAAAGAAAAAAAGGAGCATGAAAAGTTTTGCAGAAAAACTTCACCAAAAAAGACTGATCGCGAAAGGTGAACCGCAATAAAATGGGGAATGCTTTGCTCCTTTTTTCTGGAACAGATTGCAAGTAACTGAGTATTTGGATACTTATTACAGCCCTAATCTTTTACAGTACATCACCAAGGTTGATTTCTTTTGGCTTTACTTCAGTAGTAAAAACTCCACTCCCAGTCTTGCAAACTAAAGTGGACAAAATGTTCAAAATAATAAATATGGTTGGTTGTGTGAGAAGCTTGTTCAGCAACAGTTGAAGATTCAAACTCACAGGAGAACAAAACACCATGATGATGATGAAGCTGAAGGCCTAGAAACTTCAGCAAAACACTGAAGTTCCCTTTACTTTATTACTAAAAATAGCTGACACGAGTCTGAAGAGAACATATAATAAAGGTCATGTATGAGCCCTGATGCTTAAAGAGGGATGTGAATTCTAGTCAGCAAAACAACAGCCTTGTAAAGTAATCTGCTGACTTGATCACGAACCTTCAGCTGGAGTAGTGCAAAAAAACAAAACCAAAAAGAAAACAACGACGTGTTATCAGGACAAAACTGCACGTCTGCACATTTTTGCTGCTGTTTTTTACAAAAAAGAATCAATCAATCAGCAGAGGTCTCCACAGCATAGAGCTTTCTTCCACAAGGAGGCAAAGAATCTGTTCTTGGAAACCTTCAATGATTTCAGTTAAAAAAAACACCCATTGTCATTTTGTCTGGACTGTAGACTGAAGTATTGCTAAAAGTTTTGCAGACACGCCAGTTTTAAAAAATTCTAAAACAGCAGTTTATCACATTTGCAAAGCATTGTTTAAAGAAATGATCAATTATTAACTTTTAAGTTGCGTTTCTTTAAATTCAGATTAACTCCAAATAACTTTATTGCAGGAAAATGCAAGGCTCATCTTGCTTCAAACGGCTAATCAGGTAAGATTCTGTCAAATTTCAGCTTTTAACATGTAAAGGTGAAATCATATTCTGGTTTGAGACACACCTTTGACAATTAAATTGTAAAATCTGTCTTCTGCTTAAAGGTTTTGTGCTGTTTTTAGCAACAGAAGTATTTTTGACTTAATAAAACTGCAGTGCGGCTGCAGGAAACACCCACGAGCTGCTCTCCTGTTGTAGACTCAAGTGGGGCGATCGTCTACACAGCCAAAAGCAAAAACTTTTAACAACCACAATGATTATACTTTTTTTTATATTTATTGTCCTTTGATTGATCTCAAAGATGCATTTTTTTTCTCCCCTTTTGCTATTGCAGGACTGAAAATCAGCCGGTTCCTAAGTGAAATGCCTTAGTCATATGAACTGGAGGGGGATAGATCTGGACAGGTACTGTGAGTTTTTGGGTTGTCCAAGCCCGTGGAGGGTCTTAGACAGGAGCATCCACATCTTAAGCTGTAAATATGTCTTCTAAGGCTCTAATGGCCACCTTAACGAACGTCAAGAAAATTGAATGTACCATTGTCATGTGTGTGTGTGGTAAGTGTATAATAAAGGATTTGTAAGGATACTGTAAGTTGTACGTATTCATGATGCATGGATGATGCTGTCGTGCTGTGCTTTTACTCCACATTCTTCATGTACAAAACACTTGTCCATTGAACGCGCATTGAAAGTTAAACTATATTCCCTATTATACACTATTATACCCTAAGTATAATCTGCCAGTGCATACCCGGAATAACTGATGCATTAAAGAAAGTCACTCGACAGATTTTGAATTGCGGCAGAAAAGTTTTAAGCTTGTTCACTAACTTAACTGATGAATAAAGGATGTTTGGTTAAAAATGTGAGTATTTTTGGATTTATTGGTTTTTCTTTTCGAAAGCCAATCTCTACATACCTCCATAGAAGTACTGGTCCACAGTCTTCAGCCAGCCCACGTCGTCGTGTGTGTGGGGAACCAGGTGGACGTTCAGCATCCCGGGCTCGGTGGGGTGACATGACTGCACACAAACACACAACACGAACACAAATGTGTTGTTTTTAACAACACTCTAAAAGAAAGAGCTAAACTCTGTAGTACATTGAGCTTAGAGAGAGAGGGAAAAAAACATTTTTTTAACGTGAAAGCTCTGTAACGTTCTACAATCAAAAACAAAACAACGCGGAAGTGTTGTTGGCTTTAGCTAGCAGCAGGAGAATGAACCCAAAGCCAGCTAAAAAAAAACCCTGAGGCGGCAGACGACCTGGTATCCGCAGGTAACGGCGGCCCTTTTCTCCGAGACGAGAGGAAAACTTAGAACCCCGCCGAGGGTTAACGCCAGAGCAGCCACGATACGCGGACACCTCGCAGTCATATTGGAAGAGCAGCACAAAATCACATGACATATGTTTATAGCAAGTGAAGTCACGTGACAATCCAGAAAACCCCTGGGTTGATGGGATGGTTTTCACCCTCAATTTTGACTGTCAGGCAGCAACTTTAAGGACGCACTCTGATGAAAATCCTGTTTTTGCTGTATTTAACATGTTCTAACTTTAAATTAGGATTAAAATGTTATTTCTTAGTATTTCTTTATTCAAATTGTTGTGAATCAGGAAGCAGACAGAAAAATGCTGTTGGAAAAAGCTTGTAAATGGGACTTAGAAGTTACTACGACAGTTAAGCTACAACCTCCCTGCTCCACTCCATTCTGATCCTTGACTGTATGAGAAAGCTGAACTGAGTGGATGAGAGTGACATCCCCAATAGAAAATAAATTACTTTCGGTTCCAACCGATAAAGTAAATTAAATTGCTAAATAAAGTCAATTCAGTTGCCATTTTTCTGCATAATGTTTGTCACCACGTTGGAACCAGTGACTGTATATAGAGATAGACAGAGTCTGGTGTGACGTCACCCATAGAAAATGCCTTACCTCCAGCTCCAGCAATATGAAGATAATTCAGTCACCATTTTTCCACAATAGGGGCCAACATTTGGAGCCAGTCAACAGTGATTGGTCTGAGTCACTGTTTCTATTAAAGTTTGACTGACTGTCAGACTTATCTCTGACTCTTTGTCTTACTTAATACGCTTTATGGTTTTGTGCGCCTTATTTATATACGACATAAGTTTGAAAATAGACAATTTATTGACAATGCACCTCATAATTCCAGTGCCCCCTATAGAGTGGAAAATGTGGTTGTTTTCTGCTAATGAGTTGATATGTTGACTGTATAAAGGAGCTTTTCAGAAAAAGCTGGAAGGACACTGTTGATAAAGTTATGACGACGGACACGTGCTATAGCAAGACGGCTGTTTGCTAACGCGGAAAACAGGAGTAAGCTGAAGATAGTAGCTGGCTTAGCAACGAACAAGATGACGAGCAGAACCAAGATTAAGTGGCCCACATTTGACGGGAGAGCAGAGTAGTATGAGCTCTGGGAAGAAAGGATGTTGTGCTGCATGCACAGTGTGGGACTGAAGCAGACAATCCTGAATGAGCCTGCTGGACCTCTATCAGTGGATGAGCAAACACGAGATGACAAGCTAAACGCTGATGCATATTGTGCGCTGGTGCCATTACTGGATAATACCAGCTTGGCAGATGGAAAGCATACTTTTGGGTTGGCACAAGGCAGGGGAGACACACAGGTATGTCTCCTTGACAGCAACGGGCGCCAATGTGCAGTGACATTGAAGAACGCTCTCTACATCCCCTCATTTCCACAAGGACTCTTCTCGGTGAAGTGTGCCACTGCTAATGGTGCAAAGGTACACTTCGATTAAGGTAAAGATGTTCTTGAGGTGCCTGATGGCACAAAATGTAACATTCACGTGTATAAAAGGATGTACTACTTACTTAAACCAGTTGTGACGACAATGATTAAACCAGTTGTGACGACAATGATGTGTGTAATGTCAGTTATGATATTCAAACCTGGCACAAAATCATGGGTCACTGCAACTACAATGATATACTGCGATTGCAGGATGTAACAGTCAGCGTGCACATTAAAGGTGCAAAGCATAAGCTTGACAAAGAATGTGATAAAGGGAAAGTTTACTCAAACGAGGAACAAAAATCCAGCTGACAAAGTCAAAACGCCACTTGAGCTGGTGAACACCGATCTAGCTGGTCCAGTAAACAATGAATCAATAGATGGTTTCAAGTACATGCAGTCTTTTACAGATGTGTATACAGGAGCGGTGTTTGTTTACTTTCTGAAGGCAAAGAGCGAAGCCACTGAAAAATTTCTGGCTGATGTAGCACCCTATGGTACTGTAAAATGCATTCGGTCAGACAATGGGACTGAATTTACAGGAAAAGAGTTCCAGACACTCCTGAGGAAGAACAGAATTAAACATGAGATTTCCTGTCCTTATTCCCCACACCAGAATGGGGTAGCAGAGAGGGAAGGACGCACTCTTTTTGAGATGGCCAGGTGTAAGCTTATCGATAGCAATCTACCCAAGAGCCTTTGGCACTATGCGATCCAGGAAGCAGCCTACACCAGAAACCAGTGCTTCAATAAGCACATGGGAACGACCCCCCTATACAGCATTATCAGGAAAAAGGTGTGATCTGGCTAAGATGCATACGTTTGGATCAGAGTGTTTCGCCTACCAACAAGACAGAGGCAAACTAGACTCTAGATGTGAGAGAGGACTCTTCGTGGGGCATGATAAAGGCAGTCCCTCTTTTCTAGTTTACTATCCCAGCAAAGGGAAAGTACAAAAACACAGACTAGTGAAATGTATCACAAAGACAACATGTGAAAGCGAGACTCAAACTCAGGAACTAGGTCTGGACTCAATAGGAGACAATGAGGAGAGAGAAGCACTGCAGCCTAGTGCCCCCAACACAAAAATACTGACAGAAAATCCACAATCAACAGAGAATGACCCCAAAGAGCATCCCAGAATGACATCACAGACCTCAGACAGCAGGAAATACCCAACCAGAGAACGTAAACCCCCGGGGTATCTGAGAGATTATGTCCAAGGGAATAGTAATGAGGAAGACAGCATGCTCACTAGCATAGACTACTGCTACCGCACAGTTTGTGGTGTACCACTAACTTTTAAAGAACCTATGTCCTCAACAGAATCAGCAAAGTGGAAAAGAGCTATGGATGAGGAAATCAAATCCTTAGAGGATAATCAGACTTTTACCTTAACTACATTGCCAGAGGGCAGAAGAGCAGTGGGAGCTAGGTGGGTATACTCTATTAAAGAGGACAGTGATGGCCATGAACAATACAAGGCCAGATTTGTGGCTAAAGGGTACAGTCAGAGGGCAGGGGTTGATTATGGTGAAACATTTTCACCCACTGCTAACCTGACAAGTGTACGTGTTGTGGTGCAGAAAGCTGCCCAAGACAACCTAACATTACACCAGATGGATGTCAAAACAGCTTATCTGCATGCACCCATTGATCGAGATATCTATATGGATCAACCTGAAGGTTACGAAAAGGGGGAAGGAAACCTAGTGTGTAAGTTAGAGAAGTCCATTTATGGCCTGAAACAGTCTGGGCGTAATTGGAATGAGATGCTTCACAAATGTTTGACAGATAACGGTTTCACACAAAACCCAGCGGACCATTGCGTCTACACTAGAGAGTCCAAACAGAGAGAAAAGGTAATAATTGTTATCTGGGTGGATGATCTTATCCTTGCAGCCAGCAACATCAAGAGCCTAAACCAGGTGAAGTCTTACTTTCCACCAGGTTTAAGATGAAGGACCTAGGCAAGTTAAAGCACTTCCTAGGCATGGACTTCAGTCAGTCTGATGGTTGCATAAAAATGTCTCAAGAGAGATATGTTAAAAGGATTCTGAACCGATTCGATATGCAGGAGTGTAGAACAAGGGAGACTCCATGTGAACAAAAGATAAACTATTCTGAGGATGCCCCCAAGATGACTGATGTTAAAAAGTACAAAGAGGCTGTAGGCAGCCTAATCTATTTGGCCACCTGCACGAGACCTGATTTATGTTTTGTGGTGAGTAAGCTATCACAACATTTTGCTGACCCCACAGAGGAACACTGGGTGACAGTTAAGCATGTTTTCCGTTACCTCAGGGGTACCGTTAACAAACAACTCATTTTCAGGAAGAGCAGTGAGGGCCTAGGTCTCCAGGCATATAGCGATGCAGACTGGGGGGCAGACACAAATGACAGGAGGAGTACAACTGGGTACTGTGTAAATATGAACAAAGACAGCTCATTGATCTCATGGAAAACCAAGAAGCAACCCAAAGTAGCCCTATCTACTTGTGAAGCTGAGTACATGGCTTTTGCCCTAACGATACAGGAATGTATTTATTTGGAACAGCTGTTGAAGGGTATGGATACACATGAGTACATAAAAACAGTTGTCTATGAAGACAACCAGGGAACCATTGAACTCGTTAGGAACCCTGTGAACAGACAGAGATGTAAGCATGTGGATATAAAACATCATTTCATCAGATCCACCATAAGAGATGGGAAGATGTCACTTGTTTACTGCCCCACAGAAGAAATGGTTGCCGACGTTATGACCAAACCCTTTACCAAACTGAAGTTAATAAAGTTTTCAAAGATTATGTATGATGTGTAAATGCTTGAAATTTTGAGTGCTATTTTATTTATTCGGCAATGTTGAAATACAACATACAAATCGTTCATAAGTGGGAGTGTTGATAAAGTTATGACTGTTTGTAATTGTATCTGTTTGATGACCTGAAGGAGGTGCTGTTTCACTATGTATGTAGAAAAATCACAGCCTGTAAGGAGAACGTTCACTTCCTTTTGTTCTCTCTCTTTTACGCTTGACTCATGTGGAGCAAGACGTGTGTCAGTTTTCTGAGCCTGTTAATAAATATAAGCCAGTGAATGGCTGAAGCAAGACGTGGCTGTCCGTCGTAATTTCGTCAGATATATTTCCACTGCAGTGAAGCAAAAGGTATAAGCTTACACAGTGTGAGTAAACCTGCTAACAGACACTTATTTTGAAAGAGAGGAAAAAGCAGACAGAGGAGAAGTGGGTCACCAGAGTGGGTGCAGGATTTTAATTCGAATGGTCAATAGATGCATCAGCAAGCTTTTGGAGTTTGCAGTTGGGCTGACAAGTGTACCCACGCATTATAAATAATATAATGTATGAACCACATAAAAACATGTTGTATAGACCAGTTCACACATACAGCAGTTGGCGTTGAATTCTCATAGAGGTCAACAAAGGTGAAAGCCTCATACATGTGCCAAGTCAGCAATAGAAACCAAGGACCCGCTGTGTTTCTAACTGCTGTAACAAGCACTAATTTCTTGTAAAATGGACAGGAAAGGATTGTAGTTTTTCTAATTCGGTCAACTTCTTTGCCAACATTTGCAATAGAATAGCACCAAAACAGCAATTACTTACTAGTAAAGAGCAGTCTGTTCAGTAACTTTGTCATCAAGCAGTATTGACATTCACTGCCAATCAAATTTCAATGACTTTAAGGCTATTTTTGTTCATTTGTAGCAGTATGGGTGAATTCTGACAGTGTATTTATTAGTGTTGTCGTCCATTTTGATTGATATGTCTGTAATTATGGTGGATGGCCAAAGTTTCATACCATTTGCCTCACTAACTCAACCATCGTTTAAATCTGCAAGATGATCAGGTAAGTGTCTTCCATCGATGCAGAGAAGTTTCCTGTGGCATTCTGATCTGTTAAAGATGTAGAGGAATATTGTATGCCTTGAAGAATAAAATAAAGCAAATCAAAGATAGTCCAAATGGCATAGTAGTCTTCTACGAGTATGGATCACTGAGATATTAAAGTACAGTATCATTTAGGCCTATTATTGAAACAGACAACTGTCATTTAGTAGAAATCACAACTTATGAGTAAAAATTCTCAAGGTCAGTCATAAACCTGTCAAATGCTTTGCGTACATTCTTCGATTTCTCTTCTTTCCTTGGTCCGGATGATGGGTATTTGCATCTGTTGCATGGACGAGAGCCCTTGATCTGTTAACTGCTCGTCATGGTTGGAGTTTATCTTTTGGAGTGTGTGACATACCGGCCAGCAACTTTTTGTCTGTGACCGCCACTTCACTGTTTTGTTAAACTTGGCCTGTCTCAAAATGGATTGTCTGGGAGACTGATCCTCAGAGCTGGCGTCATCCCTACAATCAATCCTGATGAAGATGCCAGACCCGTAAGTAAAACATACAACTATCTGAAATGACGCAGTATAAGCATATAATGCATAGCTAATGCTACATTTCCATACATGTTGCGTATAGAAATTCTGGATGGACTGTGGGTCAAGAGTGTAAGGCTCCACAACATGCACATCCATCTTTAAAAAAGTTCAGTGTTGTTTGTTTTCATGAGCGTATGCTAGGCTCTAGGTTGACGTCATGATTTGGGCGTCACCCACGAGGAGTGAAAGGCGAAGCCTAAGAGATCGAGTCATTTTACTTCCAACTGTGAAGAGAGTCCCCAAAAATAACTAATATTTCATAAATTATTCTGTCTTTAGTGTGCCAAAGGTAATATATGATCATATTCATGGATATTGGTTACTATCAAAGGCTTCAGAAAAGTATGGTATAGGCCCTTAATTAAAGCACATAAGAGTGGAAATTTCATGCAGCCCCTGAAGGTGCTTACACACCGAATGTGATTTGCGTGGCGAAGGCGGCCAATTTTAATGTAAAGTCAATTCTTTAGACGCGAATTGAGCGGCTGATGCAGTCAAAGTCTGGAAACAACGCGAACTGAGCAGTACGGCAGGAATTGAGCAGCCGCCACAGCTGGCCAGAGATTAAAAAAAGATCTGAACTCTTGGGAGCTGGCTGCGCAATGAAGTCAAAATTCAATTTTGAGCCAACTCTGGGTTGGATGTTTGTGGTAGCAAAGTGGGGATGGATGGCAGACACCTAAAAGTCATGGTTGTGAGTCAGATATGATGAATAATGTCTCACCTGCCAAAGTGGCCAGTGAAATAGTTTTTCTACCCACCAAATAAAGGCATTTGGCAGGTATTACTTTTTTTTCTGAAATAGCCTACTGGGTGACATATTTTCCACCCTTTAACTCCTTTTCCTCTCTTTATTTCTTTTCCCTCCTTTTTTGGCTTCCTGGTTTTTAGGGCAGGTCTTCCCTCACACACTGTGGCCCTGTCTGTCACAAACCACGTACGCCACTTCCAGCAGAAGTTCAATACAGTTGGACCGAAAAAAAATATGGGGTGTGTGTGTGTGTGTGTGTATGTGTGTGTGTGTGTGTGTGGGGGGAGGGGGGGGGGGGGGTCCTGCAAAAGTTTCCAAAACAAAAAATATATATTTTGTTACCATGGATATATCAAGTACACGTTTTATTGTTCTATCTAAAATGTAGAGCTGTAGATTTCAGCATATTTGAAATTAAGTACATATATTATTTTCTAATTTCATTTTTCAGCAGTTTCTTAAGTTGCTAAGAAACCAAGTCTCTCCCCTGCATGCACAGGAGCTGGAAAAACAAATACAAAAATAGTGCTATGATGTCATCTGCCAGACATTTCAGCTTTGATGTCACATGTCATTGGAAGTCGCTTGAGTGATGATGTCATCAGCGAGTCATTTGAGCTGGAATGTCATCAGTATGACACATGTGATGTCATCATATTACACAATTTTAAGTCACTGAAAGACCACTATTTAAATCATATATAGGTCTGTTTTGCAAAAATCTACACATCACTCAACTTTGACAAAGATTTTCAGCAAAAGTTTTTTTACAAAGAAAAGACACTCAAGCCCCTAATTCTTTTGTTTTGATACAGTGAATACAGCAAACAATGGACTCTACAAAGAATTCTGACTGTCAATACCCCTCTCTTCTGATAAGCAAATCCCACATTTACCGAAAAAATTATCGTTTGGGTAAGGGAGCCTTTGGGACAGTAATCCTCTATCGACAATGGCCTCAATTTGAAAATGTGGCTGTGAAATTTTTGAGAAAAGCTCATGGAGAAAAAGAGTCAGAGATACTGGAGAAAATCAAAAAGGCTGACCCGGACAAAAACAATCTCTTGAAAGTCATGGAGCATTTTAGTGAAAAAATGCATTATTGTATTGTTTTTGAAAAACTGGACCAAGATATTTTACATTTTATGTCTAAAAAAAGCAGGAAGCCAATGACAGTGTCTGAAATACGGCCAATTGCTCAGCAAATTCTGGTGGCCTTAAAAGCTCTAAAGTCGATAGGTCTTGTTCATACTGACATCAAACCGAACAATCTAATGTTTGTAGATCATGTTCGTTATCCTTTCAAGGTAAAGCTAATTGATTTTGGTTTGGCAAGAAAAATATCTGATTTAAGTTGTGGCAGCAAAATTCAGGCTCTGGGTTTCAGAGCCCCTGAAGCTGTCTTTGGCCTCCCAATGGATGAAAGTGTGGACATGTGGAGTCTGGGATGTTCTTTGGCTTTTATGTATTTATATAGTCACCTATTTCCAAGAACTTCAGAATATGAATACATAGCTACCATTGTTCAAATGCAAGGTACCCTCCCAGATAAGGTTTTACAGCACGCCTTAAGAGTACAAGAATTTTTTACTTGGAAAAAAACTTTATCTGGACAAAAATTAAAATTCAGAACTCCTATGGAGTATTTGGGTGAAGCAGGGACAATGACAAATCTGGAGTTTAAGAAAATTGGCACACTGGATGAACTTCTAAACATTGGTCATAAGAAATATCAAAATTTCAGCCAACGTAGTTGTGAAGCGGAGCAAATGCCAGGTGCTAGTACCGGAAACGAAAGAACTCGTAAAGAAACATACAGCAGCTGTGACTCTCTAGAGCTTCAGGATTTGATAGAATTTGAATCCTTGTTAAAGAAGATGCTGTGTGTTGACTCAAAGAAAAGGATCACTCCAGAAAAAGCTCTAAAACATAATTTTATCACCATGAAACATCTTTCTAAAAGTAAAGAAGATCCTTATGTAACATCAGCACACAAACTCATGTCCGTCTGCCAAGACACCGCAAGTAGAAAATCTGATGACGAAACTGTCCATGGAGAAACTAGCACAGGTGTTTTAATGTCTACTGCAGCACGGTTACCTGATCAAAAACCACCAAAAAAACAGAAGGTTCATAAAAGTCATACTCATGTTAAGCCTTGTTGTCCTGTAGATGATCAAATTCATTACAGACCAGACACTTCTAAGACTAAAACAAAAAGAAAAGCCACCAAAGATGAAGTTGTCAGGAGCAGATCTACTACAGTTAAAAAGCAAGACATAACAACGAAGACACATTCCAATGAGAATATCCCCAAAATTGTTAAGATAAATCCACCTGCTCAAGAAAAGTCTGAGCAGCACGTAAAATTTAACATGCCAAGTTCAGCAACAACACGTAAACGTTATTGTCCAACTGGCTGTGAAACATTAAAAAGACCACACAAAGTGGAGGCAAAGACCAACATCAAAGCCGGATCTTCTGGTGGGGGAAACGTGGACTTGCTAGCAAAGACTTGGAAAAAAGAAGAAGATCCACCCTGTGCAGCTGTAGAAAAGTTTGAATGTCAAGTACAGTTGCCGGTGCAAAACTTACCAAAAAATCTAAAGCCTAGGGTTACTGATGTGAAGCCAGTTGATGATGAAAAATTCAGAAGACCACACAAAGTGCAGGATGAGACCAGCGTAAAAGACTCAAAAAGGATTGAAGAGAGCAGAGGAGCTTCTGGTGGGATAAACATGGAATCTTCAACGAAGGCAACCTCATGCAAAAAGAAAAAAGTTCCAACCTGTGCAGCTGTGGAAAACTCTGAGCTTCAAGAACAGTCACAGGCGATAAACTCATCAAAAAAACAGATGACTCGGGAAACTATTCTCAAAGTAGGGCCCCCTGGTCAACTTGATAATAAAATTGACAGAAGACCACGATTTAAAGCAACTAAAGTCAAAATCCCAGCTTTAGAAAATTTAGAAGTCAACAGCACGACTACTAAAACAATAAATTGGAGAGGTCTTTCAAACAAAAACTATTTTAATGAAGAGAAAAACCCTCCTGTTGAAGTGAAAACCAACAGATCCTTCGCATTAAGAATGAAAGCACTGTACTTAAAATTATCCTTACTGTCCAGTACATAACCTGCTGGAACAGGCTCTCTTTATCAAGCAAAGGACCATTTAGATGTAGGGACCATTTAGATGAAGGAATCATTTAGATGTAGGAATCATTTAGATGTAGGAATCATTTAGATGTAGGAA
>BSAI01000008.1:762475-778928 GCA_036245035.1 Adrianichthys oophorus | reverse complement strand
TACATGTATGTTCTACATGTCTGTTCACCATGTGTGTTCTACATGTCTTTTCTCCACATGTGTTCTACATGTCTGTTCACCATGTATGTTCTACATGTCTGTTCTCCATGTGTGTCCTACATGTGTGTTCTACTTGTTTGCTGTACATGTCTGTTGATTTCATAAATATCTACAACTTGATTGACAGGTTAAAGTGTTGTTTTTAAACGTGTTTTTCTATGTCCATCTAGCAGCTGGAGAACAACAACCTGAAGATACAGATTTTCTTGAAGCACATTTTCTATATCAATCTCTCTTTTAGAATTCCTTCAGCTGTGCCTGTGAGACATTGAGCAGGGCTCAAGTGCCTGCCGTTGTTAGTTTATGTGTTTATGTTTTTCTTTTTAGAGATTCTGTCAGAAAGAGAACGTTTTATAAGTCCGTCTTCTAAAGCTATGACGTCAAGTGGGAGGTAAATCTCCTATCAGGCAGGTGACAGGTGTCTGGTGGGCGGGGCTTGCAGTGAGACCTGCCTGTTCTGCGCTGATAGGACTCGAGCCTCACGGTGCCAGCTGACGTGAGGAGATGTTCTCAGAGCGGGGAGAGGTTCCGTTAGAGTTCTGAGGACCTGCTGGGTTCTTCAGTCTGTCCTGGCATCTGCAGCGGTGAGCACAGCGCGTACGCACTCGGTGGATCGATTTGTCATTGATGAGGACAGCTCCATCGGTGTTTTCGAGTTCCTCAGAGGAAACAGCAGCCTTCCAAAATAAAAGTCTGGAAGTTTTTCAATGCTTCAGAACGTTTTTTTCTGCTTAGTTTGAAACTTTAGTTCTAAAACAAACTGATGCTGAGACAGACTCCACCCACTACCTTCATTTTTCTCTGCGGGTTTCCCCGCTGACCTTTAACGTTTCTGACCTCCTGGTATTTTGGGGGTCTCTTCTGACCTCCAGGAGCTCCTCCCACCGCATCATCAGGAGCAGTTGTGGTGCTGTTGGATCACAAAGATGCTGCACTCCGCTCCTGACAGCGCTGGCAGCAAAACACCTGAAGATGATGAAGAGGAGAAGTCTGCCCTTCGTCTCAAGGACTCCAACCAATCAGAAGCTCCCGTTTGTCCCACAGGTCATGATGTCAGCTCAGATTCGGGGGAGGAAATGGGCATCAACCTCTCAGAATTAAATAGTGAGATATTACCATGGCAACGCAACCAGGAGGAGGAACATGATGAAGAGGAAATGAACGCTGTGGCGTCGTCACCTGACGGGCGGTTCCTAAAGTTCAACGTCGAGATCGGGAGAGGTTCCTTCAAAACGGTTTACAAGGGACTGGACACGGAGACGACGGTAGAAGTGGCCTGGTGCGAGCTGCAGGTGAGACTCACAACACACACAGAGCACAAATACAAAGACACACAACACAAAGACACACAACAGACACACAGCACAAACACAAAGACACACAACAGACACACAGCACCAACACAAAGATACACAACAGACACACAGCACCAACACAAAGATACACAACAGACTCACAGCGGAAACACAAAGACACACAACAGACACAGCAATGACTGTCAGCTAGTGCAGGGTTGATGAAATGGATGAAGGGTTTTGTGCGTTTTGTTCGTTGGACTGAAGGAAAGGCGTCCAAAGAAGCAGAGGTTCCTCCAATGTCTTCCAGAACTCTAAGTTTTAATCTCACACTTTAACGTTTCGATCAGAGAGACGTTTTCTTTGCTCTGTTGGGGGCACTAGTCTATTAGTTTACTCCAAACTGTAGGTCACGATGAGTCGCGTTTTCCTGCTGAACCTCGAACATAGTTTGTTCAAGCGGGAGTTTTAGGTGCAGGAGAACCAAACCAAACTGCGTGTCCAGGAACCCTGAAGAAGATGAGCCAAAGCTGTTCAGCATGAATCCTCAGTCATCCAGAGGAGTTCTGCTCTTTGACGCTGCAGTCTAGAGCTCAGCCACCTTTGTTGAGTTTGATATGACAGCACATCTAAGTGGGTTATTCCGGCCCGGCTGGGTCTTTGGGTTAGCAGTGGAACATCTTCAGAAACTGTGAGACCTTCTAATTGTCTTTGATTTGAACCTTTGTGAACCACCCACCCACCACAGATGTCACAGATGTTGCCCATTGGGGGGCATGAGCAACAGACTGCGTGGTACAGAACGTTTGTCAAAGCTGATGAGTCTGCAGACCTCATTTTTGCTCCTGCTGCTTCCTGCATGTCTGTGGTGTACACCAAAACATGGTAGAGCGTGTTGACGGTGTCCTCTTCAGCACAGACTGAGTGTGCTAACATGACTCAGCAGTTTGTTGGAGCACTGAACCACACATGCTATCTGTGTGCACGCACCTGGCTGCTGCAGATAACACACATGCACGTGTGTGTTCTGGTTTGTCACATGGCAGAGTTCGTAGGATAAATTCTGTAAGACTGCGTTTGATCGCCTCAAGACACAAATCTGTCACTTTGTGGTCTGGAAATGTGTTTTAGGTGATTGACTAACACTGAACGACTTAAGTCTAAATGTTACAGATGTCTTTAAACTGTTCATAGTTGAAGTTTACAGTCCCACTCCAATAAAAATGGTCTTTTTTAGTGTTTTTAACATGTTCTTGTAGCACTCATAATAGAGGACCTATATAAAAGAATTTAGGATTGATTCAAACTGTTTTTATTAGTATTTCTTAATTGAAATCGGCTTGAATCAGAAACCGGATTCAAGACCTGCGAATCCTGGGGCCAGTGACATAACTACCCCCTGGGCCTGCCAAAGTCTCTTTTACCTCTCCGCTCCTCTGACCCCTTCCGGACATTCATTTCCTCATCTGAGCTGGTCTCTGGCTCTAAACTGGATGGCTGGATTGATCCAATAATGGTAGCCATTATTTTTGCGCCAGTAATGCTAGCTTGGGGCTCTGAGCTCGCAGACAGAGATCTCAGCTGATGGGATATCATCTCAGGCTTACTTTGTGCCAACGGTCCCGCCTACAACTCAGAAATGAATTTCTAATGAACTCCTGCCACTCTGCAGAAACTATGTCTTAGAAAACGACACGGTTTTGGATTTTGGCTAAAAACGAAAAAAAGCATACTTAAAAGACCACTGTGTGTGTGCATCTATGCATGCGCATGCATCTGTGAATGCGCTTGCGTTCGTGCACATATGTGTGTTGCTTGCATGTACGTGTATGTGCGTTTATGAAGTGAAATTTCCACCAAAAGTCCCCCACAGGGATATATCAAACTCCAAACACGCAATGAACGTTCCACGGGTCCGCAGTACAGTCTCCACGCTCTCCTTCTCCTCTACTCTGAAATCTTTCCTGCTCACTCGTAGGAGTGTTCTTACGCACTTGTAACCTCTCCTGCTCGCCCCTGAAAGTATTCTTACTCTCGTGAAACTAGTCCTGCCCACTCATGGAGGGCTGAGCGCTTGTGAAGCTGTGTGAAACCCCATCCCCATTGTTTTTCAAATAAAATTAAAAAGATCTCCTGTAAAAGTGTTCGATCATGGGGTGGGGAAAACAAAAAGCGGCCAGGTTGATAATCCCGCCTTTTTCAATTTAAAAAGAAACCAAAAAGAAGATTGATACCTTTAAAATGACAGTGGTATCTTCCGATGTCATATCTTCAGGCTTCTGCGATTCCTTTTACTGTTGCGAAACAACAATAAAGTATCCATTCCTTTTGTTGACAACTGAAAATGTGAGCTGTACAGCCTTCACAAAAAACTACTCTGGGGTTACCCTTGTGTCTAAGAGAAACTCTTAGAAAATGGATTTAAACGTTCATCGTGTGTTTGCTTCATTTTCGGTTAAAAAAAAAAAGAGAATGTAAAGAATGATTCCTTTTCTACAGTAGCTTAGACATTAAAACATATAAAACCAGTCTTTTTCCCCTCTTTTTGTTTTTCATTTGAAAAACAGATGAGACTGGGGTATTTCATCTTTTTCTTTTTATTCCCTCTATGTTGAGTTTCACACAGGCGCGCAGGAGAAGCTCCGCGAGCACACCGCCCTCCATGAGTGGGCAGGACTAGTTTCAGGAGCATAAGAATACTTTCAGGACTGAGCAGGAGTAGAGGAGCAGTTGTGGAGACTGCACTGCGCCCGTGGAATGCTTATTGCGTGTATGCAGTGCATGCATCTGTACATGTGCGTGCATGCATGTGTGTCATGCAGATCCATGGGGTTCTGGATCATCAAGCTGAGTGAACTTTGGTGGTTCTTCGTAGGGGACCGTCTGAGTTTTGCAGCAGATCTGGATTCTGGCTTGTAACCTTGAAATGACAGCAGATCTAGGAGCCTGATGCCGTCACGCCAGCAGGAAGCTGCAGGCCGTTAACTGTGTTGTGGTGTCACCAGCTCATTAGCTCATGGGGGCTCCTCGTCCTTTAGTGTTTCTCAGAAAACTGCTTGTTGCTCTGCAGACTCACCGGCTGAGCAGAGCTGAACGTCAGCGTTTCAGCGAGGAGGTGGAGATGCTCAAAGCGCTTCAGCACCCAAACATCGTACGCTTCTTTGATTCCTGGAAGTCCACGTTGAAGGGTTATAAATGCACCATCCTGGTGACGGAGCTCATGACGTCTGGAACACTGAAGATGTAAGTCCAGAACCAGCACTTCATCGCTCCTGGTTTTATTCCCACACCCCTTTTAGTTCCAGGGAACCCAGGTCGTGTTCATGCCAGTCTCTGGACTGAAACCTTTTGGTTCCGGTGAGGTTAATCTAGTTTCAGTTTAGCCACATCAGACGACTGTTTTCATTTCTGACAAACACCACCATGCTCTGTTGACTTCCTGAGTTCCCCCTGAAGCTCTTGCTGAACTGCCTGTCTGGTCCAGGTACCTGCGCAGGTTCCGTCAGATGAAGCTGAAGCTGCTGCAGCGCTGGAGCCTCCAGGTCCTGCGGGGGCTTCACTTCCTGCACTCACGTTCCCCCCCCATCATACACCGCGATCTCAAATGCGACAACATCTTCATCACTGGCCCCACCGCCTCTGTTAAAATCGGAGACCTGGGCCTGGCAACGCTGAAGAAGGCCTCGTTTGCTAAGAGCGTGATCGGTAAGAACCAAACCCTGGGGGTGTCTGAGTAACTGAAGGGGGGAGAGTCCTCATGAAGGTATGTGTCTGAGGAGTGTTTAGGAACACCAGAGTTCATGGCTCCAGAGATGTATGAGGAGAAGTACGACGAGGCTGTGGACGTGTACGCCTTCGGCATGTGCATGCTGGAGATGGCCACATCCGAGTATCCGTACCATGAATGTCATAACGCTGCCCAGATCTATCGCAAGGTCACCAATGTAAGTCCACGCCCACCAGAGGTCCCACTGCTGCCCTCCAGGTGGCCCACCTGACACCTCTGCCCGTCTAACTCTCAGGGAATCAAACCAGACAGTTTCTTCAAAGTAGAAGTCCCAGAGCTGAAAGAAATCATTGAGGGCTGCATTCGGACCCGGAGCAGTGAAAGGTACGACCATGCACCTCCGCCTTCTGCCTTGACCTGTCCTCCTGCTCTTCCTCCATGAATCTTCTTCCGGATTGCAGGTTCACAGTCCAGGACCTGCTGGAGCATCGATTCTTTCAGGAGAAGACCGGCATCCACGTGGAGCTGGCAGAGGAGGACGATGGCTCCAAGGCAGCGCTGAAGCTGTGGCTCCGGATGGACGACAAAGAGAAGCTCCGGGGAAAGTACAAAGACAATGACGCCATTGAGTTCCTCTTCGAGCTCTACAAGGATGTGCCAGAGGAGGTCGCCCAGGAGATGGTACCTGCATGTCACCGTGACAACGTCACAATCAGCTGACACCTTGTCTGAACCGCCCCTCCTTGTCTCTCAGGTCATTTTGGGATTTGTGTACAAAGCAGATTATAAGGTCATTGCCAAAGCCATTCGGCATCGTGTGACAGCCATAAAGCGTCAGCGGGACAGACAGCGCCTTCTGCTGGAGGAAGGAGTTAACAGTCAGAAGGAGACTGCCATTGAGGACAAGCTTTGTCTTACTCATCAACATGCTGAGCTGTCCAATCAGACGCCCCCAGTTTCTACAGAGGAATCCACTGCCAGAGGAGCGGCCAATCAGGTGTGCAGCTGCTGATGTCATGAGCAGAAATACATCAGTTATTCTGTCTATTCTGTCTGGAAGGTTCTTCTCATTTCACCTTTTTCTCGTCCCTGTTGCATTTGCGTCAGTGGGACTGTGCTGCTTTGGCACAAACCCCGCCTCTGACTACAGTGACATCAGTGGCTCCAAGCAGCAGTCCGGTGGATTCTGGGATCAGCACCATCTCCAGCAGAGCAAATGGTGACACAGACGAGAACGAGGACACCACGAGCAGTCCAGCTCCCAAACCCCCTGCTGCCTGTGCGCACCCCCCCTTTAGAACTCGCATTTTTAAAGATTCCGTTTTAGCATTGTTATAAATTCTTTATACATTCAATAGATATATATTTTACTTCATATTTCATTGTTATATATTTAAACCTGCAGCAGACCATAAGGTTGAAACCATGCCTCTTCCTGTTCCTAACCCCGCCCCTCCGTCAGTACCCCAGGAAGCCCCACAGACGGAGGTTCCTTCTACTTTGGCCCGCACAACTTCCAAAGCTCCACCCTTTCCCATGCTGCGCTTTCCTAAAGTGAGTAAAGGTTTTCATTGGGGGGGGGCTGGCGAAGGCAGACCTGCTGTGGGTGTCATGGAAGCATTGTTGAAGCTCTTGGAGGAGCTGGTACGCCCTCCAAAGGTGATCAGTCTGTCTCTCCTACAGAGCATTGCTGTGTCCCAGGGAGCAGTGAAGCCCCCCTCTGAGTCCTCCTGTGGTTTCTCCTCACCTGTCGACAGGTAACACTCCTGCACTAAACGACAGAAGATGCTCAGATGTTTGATCACATGAGCTGCACAGAGGCTCATTGTTGACCATGTTTTGTGTTCTCTGCTTCTGACCCCTCCCCTAGCAGGAGGCAGAGAGCGGCAGTCAATCTACACTCAGGAACTTTAGGTGGTTTAACCCCACAATTCAAGTCAGGCAAGGGGGCATGGGTTTCCTTTGGTTCAGGGTCCATTGTGTGACCAGCCTGTGGTTTGGAGTTTTGTCCTCTGAAACTGGAGTCTCTGTGTTGTTTCGTGTTTTGGTTCTTCATTGTTGGTTTTTCTTTCTTGCTCGTGAAGGCTGTGAAGACCAGCACCACCTACAGAGTAAATAAAACAAATCTATGATCACCTACCATGGTTATTGCTGATAAAAATGGCAGATCCTTGATAGTTGCTGATACCTAAATTTAAAAACACAGGTTTTGTTGTTAAATGTATACGCCCCACATTTTGAAGATGCGGAATTTGTTAATAGATTAATAAATAACCCCAAACACTCATTTGCTAGTTTTCTGGGGGGGTTAAATTGTGTTCTTGACCCAACATGGATCTTTCTAATCCATGTAATTTGACTCAGTCTGCAATGTCCCGAATGTTTTCTGACTTTGTAAAGAAAAATGGTCTGGTTGGTCCTTGGAGAACCTGAAATCCATCTGTTAAGAACTGTTCTTTTTTTTCCCATGTGCATCAGACCTATTCAAGAATTGATTAGTTTTTTATTGACCGTACCCTGAATTCATTTTAGGCTTTACCCACTACATGAGTTTTACAATATCAGATCATGCCCCTTTATTATTGGACATGCAGATGACATCTTATAAACGTAGCCCCACCACGTTGGAGATTTAACTCTTTACTTTTAGCAGATGAGGACTTTTGCAATTACACCTCAAACTCTATGGAAGCATTTCTCTTGCATTTCTCTCTTCATGTAACCAGAATGACTCCATTTCACACTCATTGCTCTGGAAACACTGAAGTCGTACCTTAGGGGACAAATGATCTCTTTTGGTGCAGGTGTTCAAAAGTAACTCAATTCTAGGCTTTCTGAACTCACATCTGCGATTAGTAATATTGATCAAACATACGCTTTGAATCCTACTCCACAACTGCTTAAACAGTGTGTACATTTACAAACTGAATTCAAGCAATTATCACGGCACACTCAGTTCATGTAACAAACATGGCGACAAAGCCGGTCGTTTATTAGCACATCAGTTACGACTTCAGGCCACTTCCCGTCTTATACCAAATATTATGAATATACTGATGATGTAGTTATGTCAGACCCGGCTGAAATTAACTTAATTTTTTAAATCATTCTATTCTGAATTATACAAATCTGAGCATTCTACAGATAATATAACACTGGCTGATTTCCTCAAAACTATTTCAAATCCAGATACTCACCACTTTCTCATGAAGAAATAGGGAAGTCAATTAAATTGATGCAATCTAACAAAGCTCCAGGTCCAAATGGGTTTCCAGCTGAGTTTTACAAGAAATTTAGGGCTGGGCAAAAAAAGATGGCTATCGATATCGCGATAGACTTTTATTTTGAATGGTCTGAAATGAACACTCACAAACATTTAATTATTTATTTTTATTATTATTATTAAACAGATTTTACTCTTACAATCGGGGGTTATAAATCATAGTGAACACGTATAAGCCACTTTTGTAAATTAAACTTAACTTTATTTATATTAATTTTGTTTGTGTTCTTTTTGTTGGACCGGACGGAAAAAGAAAGGGGGAAGGATTATAGAAGTTAGAGGAAGACTAATGGGAAGGAAAGGTAGAGTTGTAAATCTACAGGCAACAAAATGCTGGAGCTTATACCTAAATATCTAAAGTGGGCGGGGCCTGTCCACACACTCAGCTGTTACAAACATACCTGCCGGCTCCAAGAGTCTTCACAAACTTGTCCACATCAGTTCACACGCACACTTGTGCATACCAACCAACACATGCAAAGCATTACATTCTGTCACGCACACTTTTTGAAGGTGCAAAGGTGAGCCGACGCCTGTACTCAGGTTAATGTTATGTTAAGCTGAAGTGGATGATGGAATGAAAAAAAAGGAGGGAGAACTCCCAGACATCCCCACACCAAGACCCCCGCCGAGGCAGCAGCAGCGACCAAGGCCTGCCCCCGCACCCATACTGTGGAGCCAACGGAGGAGATCCCCCCACCAGGCAGCCCGGCCAAGCACCCAGACCAGGGCCCGCAGGACCGCCACACGGGTCCCCAACACCAGAGAGCAGTGAGGTACAGAAGCACAGAGTGCAAGCCCTAGCCCAGTCAGGAGAGCAGCCCTCCCACTGGGCCAGGGGGCCCAGCATGGGGCCCCACCCCTGAACCCCACCACCCCAGACAAGCCGCCCACCACCACCCAGGAGTTCTGAGCATCCACCCACCCCAGCCCCGGGTACGAGCCAGGGCTCCCCAAGGGAGACCCGCTCCAAAGCTCCAGGCAACCACGGAGATCCACAAGGGAGCACGGCAGGGATCAGTTAGCCCCACTTGGAGGAAGGACGACCAAGAGAAGTGGGGGTCCCCATAGGTGTATAATAAAAGAAATACATAGCCTGACCAGGCTCCTAATGTTGTGACCCAGAAGGGGCCCGGCACCGGAGGGTAAGGACCAGAATCCGCACCACAAGGACACAGACACCCTCCAGGCTCAGATGGAATTTGATCCCCCGCTCATGGCCTTGCCAGAGAACTAAGGGATCCCTCTCCCTGCATGGGGAGGGGGCTGCCAGGCCCAGGAGGTCGACACCCAAGAGATAAGGCCGCCACTGCTGACAGAAGATCAGTAGTCCCACCTTCCTTGTGTAATGTATTTGTGTGTGTGTTGAGGTGTGTTTCTTGTGGTTGAAGGGTGTGTGTGTAATAAAGGGTGCAGTTAAAATTGGTGAGCAGGGCACTGAGGACATCTCCTGATTGCTTACAGGGATGTCCAATCACCCTCTCACCAAGGAGCCCTAAATGTCTACGGTGCAGTTAAAATTGGAGGGTAGAGCACTGAGAGGACATCTCCTGCTTGCTGGCAGTGATGTCCCAGCACCCCCCCACCAAGGGTCCTACGTGTCTAAGGTGCATTTAAAACCAAGAGAAGGGGGCGAAACTATGCGGAGACCATGGGAGGGGGGACCACTGCCAAGTGGATCTGCCCCTCGAGGTATTTCGCAAGCACGCCCCCCCTTTCAACCTAATAAGTGGTCGTATGAGGAAGGAGGGGAGGTCGGGGACAGCTACCAAACTGACCCTCGATGGTGAAATAACCCCCCACCCCCCCAGCATTGGGCCCAAGTCTCCCCAGGGCAGATGCCCCATCACATGAAAGCCGACCCCCCAGCCCACCCCACCCCCACCCCACACAAAGAGAGAAGAGCCCAGAGGGGGCAAGCCCCTAAATCTCCATCTGTGTCACAATGGTTAAAGAATTTTTTTTAATTAGAGAAAGTTAAATACACACTAAGAGGAAGCACGCAAACATTTCACTATAAATGGAAATGTTTGATTGACTATTTTTCAAGTTTGGAACTGTTACCAGATTGAGTTTGTGCCTGTTGCCACCTGTTGTCTACTGACCTATGCCAACACTATTTTCATATCTTTTTTTTTCTATCTTTCTGATGCTTTTGCTGAGATGGTGGTGGTGGGGGAGGGGTTGTTCTACCCGATGTTTTTTTTTTTTCTATTTGAGTGTGTTAAAACTTGGATAGACGAAAGTGGTAAAATGTATTTCTCAGTTGGATATTTGTCAATATATTGATAAAAATATTTCAAAAAAGACAAAGAAATTCACCTCTGAGTTGTGAGCGGGACTGTTGGTGTGGAGTAAGCCTGCACTGATACCACATCAGCCCTTTGTTTACATGCTCTCCTGCTTGCTTATATCCTTGCACACTGCCAAGCTAGCATTATTGATGCAACAAAAACAGTGAGTAATATCAGAGCTATCCAGCCGGACAGTTCTGATCCAGATTCCAGCTCAGACGAGAAAAACAAAGACGTTCATGAATCTGTTTGTCTGCAGGAGGATTCATCAGAATGGGACAGAGCAGGAAGACTTTGGCCTCGCCCAGCGTATTTTGTGTCACAAATACAATCTTTTTCCAACAGAATTTTTTCATCTGCTCCTTATTCACATCGATTTGAATAAAAAAAATACTAAGACATGCAGTTTTGATCTTAATTTTCTTTATGTTTGGCCTTCATCATGGGAACATATTAAAAACACCAAAAACTAATTTTTAATTAGAGTGGGACCTTAAACACTGAGTACAAAATTTTTTAAAAAGTTTTAGCTTTTCTAGTTTTTACATGACCCCTTAGGAGGGTACAGAACACATGTGTATTTACGGGTGTGTTGTAGACATTATGCACATTTGTTTCCAAAATGCCAACAATTCTTGTGGGTAAAAAGCGAGGACTCCCTCTTAAAAAAAGTGCGACCTCCAATAATGGGGAGAAGACCGTAAAGCTGGAGAGGAGCTCTGCGGAGCCACAGGTTAGATGTAATTAACACAGACACCTGATGCCCCAATGGCAGCTGAGTTGGCTGTGAAGATGCTCTTCTGTAGACTCGTGTGTTTCTTTCAATGACAGTAAAGCTAAACTTTTCTGTTTCTGCAGCTGCTCCTCTGACTTCACCTCAGGTTTGAGTGATGGCAATGACGCCCAATCAGAGAAGAGCAAGCAGGAGGCAATGATGAGAGAGGCAACCAAACAGTTTAGAAGGAGAGCCAGAGCTCGTCTACGAATCATTGGGGTGAGTGCTAACAGATGTTTGTGGAGCCGCTTAGGTTGAGATTTCAGACAAATTGTGTGTTTTGTGGTTCAAGCACCAAATTTAGGATGGATGTTCCCTCGGATCCCTTCTGTCAGAAAAGCATGTTAGCTACAAAAAAAAAAAAAATTTTAAATGGCGGCCATTTGTACAGACGGCGGCCATCACTCCAACTGTTACAAAAACATTCAATGTCTACTTGCCCCAGTCTGAACAGTATGGGCTGTTCATGCACAAAACGCATCTACAGAATACTATTACATGTATTGAGTAGATTTCAAAATCTTTGATTTTTTTTGTGGTTAATGTACTTTTCTGAAAGAGGGGATCCTACAGTACATCCATGCCAAATTTGGTGCTTGTACCAAAAATGCACAGTTCTTTGAATACCTGGCTCCACAATCTCTAAAAACAGGCTTCCTGTTCCTGTACTTGTGATCAAATCAGGACTGTTGGTTAGCTCTAATGAAGCTGATAAAGCCCTTCTAGACTACTGGTTGAAGTTCAGGCTAAAAGAAAGATTAGTTAAGTGTAAGGTTAGAAAACACCTAGTTAGCGATACAACTGGAGAAAAAGGTCAGGAAAAAGTCTGAATCTGTCTCCAGGTGTCTGACAAAGTGGACCGAGTAGTGGAGTGTCAGCTGCAGACTCACAACAATAAGATGGTCACATTTAAGTTTGACCTAGATGGAGACAATCCAGAGGACATTGCATCTGTGATGGTGAGAGCAACCAGCCAATAGGAACACAGAACTACTGAGGATGGAGAAGCTGATTTCTGGTTTCCTGAATGTTGCATTCAGATTCACAGAGATTTTATCTTGCCATCTGAGCGAGAAGGATTTATCCTCCGCATGTATGACATCATCCAGAGGGCGGAGTCTATGATGCATCAGCATCATTCTGCAGTCTTGGACCAGCCTTCTCAGCTGATGGCCTCTTCTCCCCAGGTAACCTCAAACCATCAGTTTGTCAAGTAAGCTCGCTTTTTCTCTAGGATGGGTTGATTTGCTTTTACATGGCACTCCCAGAACAGAACCAAAGACTGAAGACGACTGCACCAGAACTCATCTGTAGGAGAACAGACCCTGGTTCTACAGAGAACCTTTGTTCTCTTGTTTGGTCCAAACCAGAGTTCAGGTTTCACAGCTTTAGAATCAAGAGGACCATCAAAGGAATCCAGCTCTGGCATGGACCAAATCAGCAACAAGTGTTGAAGTTACTGCTCTTCAAAAAGTAAAGTAGATGAAGGTCTCCTTCAGTCCAAACCTGGACTTTGCTGTTACATTTTGAACTCCAAACCTTTGACAGAGCAGGAACTGCCATTGTTTTTTATATTGGACATCTGATTGTCTTCAGTCTTCTGCAGTAAAACTCTCTTTGCTTTCAACATTTTCAGCCAAAGTCAGCAGCGGCAAACCTGCCAAGGACTTTGTCTTCCTCCTCCTTGCCTGGTGAGCAAAGAGCTGTGTGTGTACACATGTACACAAAACACACACGCACACATGTACGTGTGTGTGTTTGATGCCTCATTGGGGGGTTTTTCAGAATGAACCCAAAACCTTTTTGCAAATCAAAGAAAGCATCTGGTGTGAATGCAGGTTGCTTCCAGGCTCCTGGACAGGTTCAGGTGTGAATGGAGGTCATGTTATACATATGGATTAGTTGATTGTCTTTGTCCAAATATCCACACCAAAGAAACCTTTAAAATCATGAGAACCGGAGAAAGATGGTTTGTTCTCATTGGAGACTTCTGTGGGTGGAGGAGTGAAAGCATTTTGGGTTCTTATTCATGAGAGACGGAAGATTAGAGCGTGAGACCAATAAGTAGATTAGTGGCGTCTGCCTCTGTTCGGTCCGTTGCGGTGAAGAAGGAACTGAGTCAGAATGGGAAGCTCAGTCGATCTTCGTTCCAATACGCACCTATGGTCAGGAGTTGTGAGTTATCGAAAAACAAGGTCTAGAATCTAAGTGACTAAAATGAGTTTCCTCTCCATGGTGGCTGGGGACTCCTTCAAAAATGGGGGGAGGACCTCGGTCACCTGGAGGGAGCTCAAAGTAGACCCTCTGCTTCTCCACATTGAGAGGAGCCATCTGAGGTAGCATAGGTACGGCGTGTTCCTTCAGGTGGAGACCCTGGGAAAGACCCAGGAAATGCTGGAGAGACTACATGTCTTGGCTGACCTGGGAACACATCAGGAGCTGGAGGAGGTGAGCGGGCAGAGGAATATTTGGGCATCTTTGCTGAGACTTCTCTGGATGAAAACAGATAAATAGATAGAACCAACAGTTGACTGTTCACTTTTCTAAATTAAGATGTGTGGTTCTGCTGATGTTAAGGGTTGTCCTCAATGCTTAGGTCAAAGGTTAGGCTGTCAGGTGGTTAGCATGTAGATAGATGCATGTGGGGCATGAAATACAATGTGACCAAAATAGATGGAAAACATGCTGGTGTGCATGTTTCATAGTTAACAGCATCACTGCATGTGTAGTTTCAATGGAAAAGCTTCCATGATCTGGTCTTCGGCCGGAAACAACTGAAGACCAGCGGGTTTGTCTGGGTTCGGTTAAAGGAAGAAGTAACAGGAAGTTGTTTTTTAACACTGTAGAGGTCAGACCAATGACACACTGATCTCTCATCATCATCACTTCTCCCAGCATGCATCTCTTTACTGCTGTTTTTTCTTCTCAGACATTGATGAAAGTGAGACCACCCCCTCAAAGGCAATTGACTTCAGCATTGACCCTGATGCCGTTCCCCCTGTGAGGCCATTAAGGTCACAGTCATTCCAGACTTCATCAGGTACATGAACTGTTGAGCTGCTCATACATGTACAAAGTTTAAATCCTACATATACTATGAGACTGTGTTTGAGCTCATTATGTTTCCACTGCCTAGCACGGTTCAGCTTGTCTCAGAATAGTTCAGGCGGAACAGATATTTGGTTTCCACTGTCATTGGCTAAAACAATTAGTGTAATCTGCACAATCTGAACCTCATTGTTTTGGACCAACTGAAAGCCTGGACTAACCCAAACTGAACCTAAATCTAAAGTCAGCACATCTAACCTGCTTTAAACTCTTTCCTTTTTCCCTCTTAGCCTCTTCCTATGAGCCCTCCCTTTACCCTTACCATTACCCCCATCCTGAATCGGGTACTCCCCCCCTTTCTCAGCTCCCCACCCACTCACAGTATCAGCTTCCTTCTCATCTTTACTCCACCTACACAGCCTCCTTCTCTACGCCCAGCTCTGGGCCCCATATCCCACAAGTCCACAGCAACCCTTCCCTCTTTACTTCAACATCATCATCTTTAGCCCCTCCTCCTCCGAGGTGGCCACCTCCTGACCAGCCTCTTTTCTCTTTGGCCAATGTACTCTCTGTGGCCATGAGTGTGGCTCATAGCCTCATGCCCCTACCTGGAACTTCAGGTCAAGGCTTTCAACCCCAACAACATTCCCTGTCCCCACCATTCCCCCAGTCAACATTCTCACCTCCCAGGTCTCAATCTTTAAGACATGAACTTCAGTCTTTTACAAACACCTCCACATCCGAACCACACCAGCCCCCCCTGGCCTATCAGACAGGCTTAGAGCCAGAAGTCCAAAGGAAAGCAATGGATGGCAGACCTCCAGCTCAGGTAAGAAACAGTTAACAACAAACGTGTTTTTCATAACTTCATTTTCATTTCTTTGCATTTGAGCTCAATTTACTGCTTTCCGTCAACATTTGAAATTAGGTAAAATGTCAAAGTTCTCCTGTACAGTATATTATGTTCTAGTACTTATGTTACATTTGAAAAGACTGCCTAACATGACGTCACAACGTTCTATTGTGTTTTACGCTCCATAAAGCGCGCTGTATTATTTGGTGCAATCTTAATTAGGGCATCTGTTTCTGTCCTTAACCAAATTATTAAGTGCAAAAAAAAACTGAGACTGAGAGAGCCAGACAGAAAATAGAACAAGTTACTGCAAATAGAAGTCTTATGCTTCAGATCTTGCAGCACTCCAGAATGCAAATTGCCCTTTTTTATTTTATTGTTTCTCCTTTGTATTTCCTCCTCTGTTTAGTGGAGGAACACGTCACTTCC
Organism: Adrianichthys oophorus; assembly: GCA_036245035.1. NCBI lineage: Eukaryota > Metazoa > Chordata > Actinopteri > Beloniformes > Adrianichthyidae > Adrianichthys > Adrianichthys oophorus. The sequence continues at coordinate 763,164 of BSAI01000008.1, read as the reverse complement.
TCCTCTGCCTTTATCTGCGCGTGCACAGAGCGAGTGAGAAAGATGTTCTTCACGTTCAACATAAATGCTGGAGTTGATCGTGTGGTTTGAAAAGTGTGTGAAGACCTCTCAGAAGTTCATCACAGTTATAGCTGCAGACAGTCGCGCTCTGGAAGCATTTGGAATATTAGTAACTGTAACTATTGTCCTAACCTTAACCTTTCCTCCCGTCTGTGCAGCCAAAAACCAAAAAGTCCTTCACTGGCTGCACGTATTGACAATATTAAGTACTAATAGACACTTTCTAAAAAGAAAAGTAAAGAACTCATTTATGTGGTTTGGGGAGGGGGGTGTTAAGGTGCGGCTGCATTGACTGCGTGCATGCGGCCACTTTCAATGAAAAGTCAATGTCAGTGCGCGTGGATGGATGAAAGTCTGCTCTTTGCACGTTTGCATTGACCTTTCATTGAAAGAGGGCGCTTGCACACCAGTGGAAGCCTTCAGGTTTCCTGATCTAAATGTTTCCCTGCTTAGAAGTCCGGCTAATGGCACGCCCCCAAACAGCCATTTATCCCACCATGATTAGTCAACTCCACACACAACACTGTTAAAGGCCATTCATACAAAGCTAGCGGGCCACTGCACATGAAGTTTCAACGTTCCGCTGTACATTAAGTCACAACGTTCCGCTGTACATGATGTCATAACGT
>BSAI01000008.1:751128-762465 GCA_036245035.1 Adrianichthys oophorus | reverse complement strand
GTCACAACGTTCCACTGCACATGAAGTTTCAACGTTCTGCTGTACATGAAGTCACAACGTTTCACTGCACATGACATCACTATTGGTTTTTATTGACCCTCTTTTGAAGCGAGAGCAGAGATTTTTTACAATTTTTGTAAAAGTTGAGTTTAGCATTTTGCGAAAGACCATTCTGCTTTTGATCAATGCTTAGGCGTTCAGGAACAGGTTCTGTGGTCATTGTTGATTTTGATGTAGGTGTTAACAAGGTGGATAGGCTGTAAATATTCATAAACATACAGGGTGTGGTTTGGGACATCTGAGAACCCAGAGGGACTCCTAAGGCCTTTTGTTGAAGCAGGCTTTGCAGTCCTGCATAAAGAGCTCATATTTTTTACGTGGAAATGCATTTTAAGAATGAATCCCCTTATTTTTCCTTTCAAGCTTGTTCACGAACTTGATCATTCACTTGTTTGTTCATTCCAGCATCACAGTTTTGTCCAACCACAGGTTGGCGCAGCTCCATTCTCTCGGGGTGAGTCTCTCCTGACATCCCAAAGACATTTATCACCCATTTGAATCTGACCTCTGTCCCATGTCTTTCAGGTTCAGAAACCTTCGTTCTTCACCCCCAGGCCAGCATCACCAATTACAAAGGAGAGTTTTCTGACTCCTCCACCTCATCCTCAACATCCCCTCCTCCACCATCAGGATCCTACTCCAAAGTAAGACTTTCTCTGTGGGTCATTTTCTGGACCAGTCTCCTGCTTTCAGCCTAAAAAAAAGTTGGTTTGTGTGAAAATCCATCTTCATCATAAATGACCGGGAGGGTTTGGACAGTTGAACTTCAAACCAAATGAATGCTGGGATTGAATGATTACCTCTCTAAAGCACTCAGGTCTAAAAGTTAAAGGATCTCTAGCTGTTACACACCTAGGGGTGAGAAATGTTTTCTCCAGATTCTTAATTCAATTCAATTTGATTTCTATAGCCCAATATCACATCTATAGCCGTCTCATTGGACTGACATCAGTATATTACAAGAACAAAAGTCAAACATGAAAAAGTAAACATAGCTGGTTGGTAAACAGACTAAGCTGAACAAACATCTCTGCCCTTACGCCCTCCTTCTCGGTGAGGAAAAACTTATAAAAAAAACTCCTGTCTCTTTTTGGGAAAAAACTAAGAAACCTCTGGGTTTCCCACATGAAGGAGAGATCCTCAACCCCGGACGGACAGGTGATGTGCTAGAACTATTAAAGAAAAGTGATCTTAATTCATTCTATAACTATATGGTTGAATAACAAGTATATGTCTCATAAACAAACACGTCCAGATAAACAGCTACAAGTTAAGGTAACAGATAAATTATTAGATAAACAAAGACATGTTTGAATAGTGTAGCAGATGGGCTTCATCCAGATGGAGTTATGGAACAGCTGGGGTTGCTGGAAGAGCCAAAGGCGAGGTCACGGCCAAAGACAGGAGCGGGAAGAGCCAAAGGCAAGGTCACGGCCAAAGACAGGAGCTGGAAGAGCCAAAGGCAAGGTCACGGCCAAAGACAGGAGCAGGAAGAGCCAAAGGCGAGGTCATGGCCAAAGACAGGAGCGGGAAGAGCCAAAGGCGAGGTCACGGCCAAAGACAGGAGCACAGACGATCCACCTGGAATCAGAAATCTTTCCCGCTCCCCGTAGGGGGTGTGAAAGAGGGACAACATGTGAATCGCACTGCACCAAACAGGCATGATAAACCAAATAAAATAAAGCAATGGCAAAAGACAAGTGATGTAATGAAGATTGCAGGGGGGGGGATACAGACCTGGGTTAGGGTAGGGGAGAGAGGAAGGGGGGGTGAAGAGTAAGTAGGAGCGAGTAGAGCCAGTGGGATTTCACTTCTCCCTGTCTCAGCTGCACTCAGGAATCACATCAAGCTCAGCTTTATAGTTCAAGAAAAGAAATCCAAAATATGATTAAATCAGGAATGTTCTGCTACCTAATGATGTGGAGGCCTGTTTGCACTAAGCAGGCCGGGACCCATCTCAGAGCCCTGTGGAACACCATGAGGAAGACTCCTGACCACAGGACACCAGTGTCCGCAGCCACCAGGAAATGATTGCTACCTGCAGCAGAGCTGTTTCCATGGGAGGACCTAGCTAAATTCTGAATGTTATTCCCTCCTGCAGGTGTCCCCCCCGGTGTCCCCATCGCGCTCAATCTCTCCCACGTTGAAAGGTGAGTCCCTCCCACCTGGACAATATTGGAACCAATGAGTTAAATAGGCTAGAGATGCTACGTTAGCCTGTTACCGTTGTCCAAGATACGTAAAGAGCAACGCCATATTGGGCAGGTCAGTAAACAATGAGACGGGGATTAGTAGATACAGGAAACTTACCATAAAATGCTTCATTTTAATCCAATTTGTAAAACAGAAAAACTGATCATCAGAAAAATAAAACCCAGGTCATGGTATTGATGTTTTTTTATAAGAGGTAGCAGATAAACGGCTTTTCAAACTTTTCTATAAATAAATTTGTCATTAATAGGAAAAATGCATACCTGACGCATGGTTTTGATTGAATTGAAATCCACACAGACTAAAATTTACACATACTGTGTCGCACTTCGGTCCGTGTTTCAAAATGGATCGGTGGGTAGGTGACATTGCAACAGACCGCTTGCTCATATTGTACATGGGCCGGTCCTCGCCCAGGTCAGCGTGTGCTGTCAGGTGGACTGAGAACAGTGCAGCCCGGTTTACAGTTGCGCCAGTTGGGGACAACTCTTGGACGGCAGAGAGGACAAAGTGAGCACCTCAGTCCATGGCCCCAGTGCGGCAAAGTCCGGGTGGGAGGCGCCGTAAAGCATGCAGCGGCAGAGACTTCATCAAGCCAGAGCCGGTTGCGACATATTGCCCAGGAACAGATGTACTCAGCCAGGGGGTGGCAACTCTGGACTCCCATAAGTGGATCGCACTCAGCCTCTATCAGAAGCACAGACAGTTTCCCGTACGCTGCCTGTCCCTGTCCGCCTGCTGGATGGGGATCCAGCGCTGGGCTCTTTGCTCGCCGCTACTGAGGAAATCCTGGTTACTTTCTTTTCCTACACTTAGTAATCTGCTTACCAGAGGGTCGTCTGGTTTGATCTGAGGTCGAACACTCGTACCAACATCATGGTCATCCTCTATAAACCACAAACATAGGTGGTCCTGCCAGAAAACAATAATGTGAAGTCTAAGGCTACTATTGACTTTGAATAGACTACAAGATCAGCCTAAACGTTGTGAGTAAACGCACTCAGATCTTCCTAAAATGTTTTCTTCAAGTTCTCCTTTATTGGCTGACAGGAATTATTTACTGTGAAAAGTCACATCCTTGTTTTCCAGCTCTGTTTGTACGATTACAGCACAGCAGTGAACCAGCATGTGCTCCAATATGGCGTCCAGATTTGAGTACGTAACAAGCTAGCGTAGCAACTTGAGCCTATAGCTCATCGGTTGGAACCGCTCTGCTTGAGCTCAGGTGTTGGACTAGACCCAAACCTGCTGGACTGTGGGGGCGCGCTTACCCCACCCGAACTCCTCTAACCCTGAAATGTACAACGTTTTCTTTTCCCTCCAGTGGAGAAACCAGCCTTCACTGTGGGCCGCTTCCAGGTGACCCCATCTACACCCAATGCACACTCCCCCACTGCTACTCAGAAGAACCAATCAGAGAGCAGGTCAGGAAGCAGTTCAGAAGAAGACAGCCAATCGGAAAGCAACAGCCATACAGTCATCAGTTCGACATATGGTTACTGTGACAACCCCACAAGTCAAGATGGAAAGCAGATGAGCAGTTTTAAACTGGGAATGACGATGTGGGAGGGACCAGCGAACAGCCAATCACGGAGCCGTTCTGCTACCTACAGCTCTGACGAATCAGAGGGTGAGGAGATGTGGGAGGAGCTACTGGAGCTTCGTGAAAGGTGATTGATCAATCAAATGGACATTTTATTTTGCGGTTACCATTGAAGCGTAAAGGCAAACGCAGTCTTATTAAATTAAATGAGTATCTCTGTTTCAAATCAAACACTCACCGTTTCAGGAAGCAGCTTCACATAACAGAAGCAACAAACTTGAATTAGCTCCTCCCCCTTTACCTGCAGACACTTGGTGGAGGTCCAGAATCTACAGATGAGTCAAAAGCAAGAAATGGAGGAGCTTTATAGAAGGAAGGGTATAGCCTTGCCTCCTGGGATCGTCCCTCCAGCTGCCATGTTGAACCACCGCCAACGCCGCCTCTCCAAGTCAGGAAACTATCCTCTACCACGCCGCAGCAGCCTCCAGAGACTGGATCTGCTGCCCCCTGCAGGTGAGGCAGTACCACAAGCTCACGTGAGTGTGGTGAAACTTCATGAAGTAAGTCTGTGTGTGTTCCAGGAATCATGAGGAAGGGCTCAGTCAGCGGCAGCAGCAGCGGATCTCAAGACAGAATCCTGAAAGGAGTAACCTTTGCTCCTGGTCACAGCTGCATGGTGAGCATCCAGGACCGGCTCCAAAATGGAGATCAGGTTCAGGACCACAACCACAGTCAGGATCAGGACCAGGGACCGTTTCTGTGGCTTTTTGTGGTGTAGTCTGTGCTGGTTATTTGCTTACAGCTGACTAAAGAGAATGTGTGACTTCTGACCTTTGTGCTGCAGTGACGAGAGGTCCTGAGGAGGTTAAGATCTTCTGCTCAAATGAAGAGGAGGCTTTCAGACCTTGTTGAAAGTTTATCAGCAGAGAAATGAGGTCACGACTTGAGCGGCTTCTCTGCAGGAGCTGAGAACTTCCAGAACCATGCAGCAACATTCATGGCAGTCCTGCTCACCGACATGGAGGCGGGGCTAAATAAGGAGCATCCGCTTCCACTGAGCTGATCAGGGAGATGAAGAACATCCATGTCCTCCTCGGCAGTTCAGGACCCTTTACCCATAAAGAACCGGTTCCCATCCGGTGCAGCCCTAAAGCGTCCCACATAACATCTAAACATGAAACATTCTGGAAGTTCCTCTGAGCCTGAACAAGTTCAGTTCCAGGTTCTCCTGTTTTAATCTGAACAAGTGTTGAACTCAAACAAGCGTTTGGTTTCCTGTTTCACTGATCAAACTGGAGAATAAATGTTTTCTGGAAATGATTGACCCTGTGAGGGCCAGTTAACCACACCCACCAGAGATGGATGGAGGTCCTCCTCGACGTCACAAAACCCCACAGTATCACACACACACACAGAAACACAACCACAGACTCACATCCACACCTAATGGTGTATTCCATTCACCAATGAACCTCTGTCTGTAGGTGTTCTGGTGTCAGCATGTGACCAGCTGAAGGTCCAGATTCCACAGTTGGATCGGAACCAGAATAGGACCAGACCATACCTGAGAGGTGCAGGGCGGTTCTGCAGGTCCCTGGACCACTGTCATGTCGAGTCGGTTTCAACTTCAGGAATATGTTTGTGTTCCCCACACACACACTTCTCAGGAAACAGGCCACTCCCTCAGAGGGAATGAGGACAGGGGTCAGAGGTCAGAAGAAACCAGGATAACACTGAACAGACAAAAACTCATGACCCAGCTGCTGGCAAAGTCTACCATCAGCATCTCCTGGTTCCTCGTAACCCAACGGCGGCGTCCCAGAGCCTGTGGCTCCCAAACACGTGCTGCGAGAAAAACCTCTCCAGGAAGTGCTTCAGGTCCACCAGCATCTTCATCATGATCACAAAGGCAGCAGAGCTTCAGAACAATATAGACTTTATTAGTTCACTAAAGTTGAAATAAAGACTGGCTTCAAATGATTCACAATGCAACAATCCAGCATCTGGTTCATGTACACAGGAAGTGCATTTTCCCTACAACTGCAGCATCTTTCCAAAATAAGAGCCCACCAAAGTACAGCTTCAATTTTTATGGTAAAAACCACATGATCCAGACAGGTTGCACCAAAAAAGCTCAGAGCACGGCAAGTGGACCGCCCCTGAGCTTTAGCCCAGACTGCAACGGCCCCCAACAGTAGACTAAAAAAAAGTCCTTGAGGATGTCCCGAGTCCAGCTTCCAAAGTCCAGGAGGGGAGGGCCGCTGGACAGCAGGAAGCCAGAATCACAGCACTGCTCGGGAATGTTTCAGAACATTTTATTTTTATCAGCAATGGAAAAATAGAACCTTTACAAACGTCTTCAATTCTCAGAAATCGTGTCAACACGCACAAACGCTGAGGGACCCGTTCAAACCACGAGCAACAGGGGCGGGGTGAAGCTCCTGTCCGGCTGTCCGCCGCGTTCATTTGGCACTTGCTCCTCTGCGTTTATCTTTACGGGGGGGTTAGTGCTGCTGTTGGTGGGGGCGGAGCAGGTTCTGAGCACATGACACGCTCAGAGTAAGAAAAAGAAGAGCAACAAAAACAGAAGTCCAGAGTGGTCCAGCCCCCCCCCCACTCTGCTGCTGGGAGCAGTGGGCCCATGACATCATCGTGATGTCATATAGGGTCCAGCTAGAAAATGAGGAGAGGGGCTGGTTTGTTGCAGGGGCGGGGAGAGTCCAGTCTGCAGGCTGTCCAAGGGGGTGGGGTAGGGGTGGTTTGGGTGTGGCCTGCTGAAACTGGAGGTGGTGATGTCATCGCGCTCACACAGACACTCATCTCACTGCAGCCGGCGGCGCTCCAACACGCTTGTCCGGCGCTGTTCATCCTTAAGCCTCTCTGATGTCACGTAACTGTCTGTGCCCCCCCCCCCATCTGCAAGCACACAAACACACATGAGCGCGCTGGTACGCAGCGGCGGGGTTGGGGTCAGACCCAGCTCTCACCAGGCCTGGCTCTTCAGCTTCCGCAGCTCCTTGGTGGCCCAGGTGGCCAGCATTTTGGTCTTGCTGGTTTTAGAGCGCCGGCCCTCTGTCAGCAAGTCATTGATGAGCGGGCGCACCTCCATCAGCTTCATCACGTCTTTCCCAAACGCCGTGCACAGGTCACTGCCACACAAACAAGCGAACATGTTGAGGCTTTTATTGTGAAAGTCAAAATGCTACATCCATACAGACCAGCTGTGAGCTAGCTTCCACAGCCCCCCTTCAGCAGCAGGAGGGGCGCGCTCCATCAGGAACATCGTATCAGAGAACTGGACTGAGTGAATGTGACACCCCCCAACAGAAAACTGTTTACTGACAGCTTCAACCAAATGAGCTCAATTCAGTCACCGGTCGGACGCCTTCATGTTGGAGTACGCTGTAATTGGTCCAAGAATTTGTTTTTTATGGCAACCCTCACTAATCACGAGTGAGCTTGGATGGCCACACCCCTACCACAAACAGTCAAACATTTTGAATGTTGGATGTGGGGGCCAACAGGCTCCACCTACTTCTGAGGCATCTGATTGGTCAATTTATTAGTGACCAAGACCTGCCATCTCGGCAAAAATAGAAAAAAAAAAAAAATCAAAGAATAAACGCCAGGGCAAAAAAATAAAATAAAAAAGCCACACCAGAAGTGGATCTTTGGGGTCAAAAGTACACACTGTGACTTGGAAAACAGCCTGAATTCCGCCTACGTTTCATCTCTGTTGCGTTACGGAACGTTAATGTCGTCCCCATCATGTCTGCGTCTGTCTCTTCACAACACAAGCACTGCGCAGCAGTTGCTTTTCCAGGCCGTCAACCAATCAATTTTGCAGTAAAAAGCCAAACAACAAGTCCAGATTTTAAAATACACTGTTCTGTTGTACTTTCAAAATAAGACTATAAAACATTTCATATTGACAGTAATGTGCTTACACCATTCTGCACATTACCACCACAGATAACACTGTCCATTTTCACCATGGACGATAAAAGTTTAATTTTAATGTCCAAAAACATAACTTAAACATTCTTTAGTCCTCATGTGTGACAAAACATTAAGGGTAAAACGATTTCTTATAAAGGGCCTATATCATGCAAAATCAGCTTTTTGAACTTTTGAATGTATTATAATCTCTATAATTACTCATGAAAAACATCCCCAAAGTGGTTTTTGGATCTCCAAACACTCCTCTAAAATCCTGCACACCAGCCCCTTCCAATTCCTTAGAACAAGTGGGTCCCTGAGTTCATACATGTGAACGTGGGAGAACAGCCCCTCCCAGGAAGCGCTAACAACACACACACACTCCACAGAGCTCACAGTGATCATCAAAACACTTTCATTTTAGCAGCGACTCTGAGAAGAAGCAGTTCCTCCTGCACCTAACCTGCAAAGACAACAATGGTCGCTGCCGAGGCCAGCAAAGGGATGAAATCATGAAATGAAAGGAGGCGGAGCCTCAGAGATCGAGTTCTCACTTCAGGGTGGGAAAAAGAGCAACAAAAATAACTCATTTCATCAAACAGTTCTTTAGTGAGACAAAGGTCATTTATGATCCTATACATGGATTTAGTTTACTCTGAAAGGTTTAAGAATAGCATGATACGAAAGGCCCTTTACCAATGATCAGATTCTCATTATCTGTGGTCGCTGATCCGATTCATAGTCATTGGTTCATTCTGAACGATCTGATTGGATCTGATTCTCTGATCTAAAACGGATCAGAACATCTTCATCCAGAACTTCAACAGTGTGACTCAGAGATCAATACCGGCTACTGAACAGTGAAGTTTTGCAGATTCTTGTTTCTTCAAGATAATCGAGTGTAAATAAATGTGTGTACAACACAACTCTTTATTCTCTATACAAGTCTGTGGGATTTTGGATTCTTGGAACCATGACCTGCTTGGAACGCCGGGGAGGCGGGGTCACTCGGTCTAGTTCTTATGTATAGTCAATGATTTGGCCCAAGTCCCACCCACCTGGGCTTTGGTCTAGAACAGGGATGGGCAACTCCAGGCCTCGGGGGCCGCATTCCTGCATGTTTTCCAACATACCATGATCTGGCATGTTCTAATTGGCTGGACACACCTGAAACAGGTAATCAGTCATGAGTAGGGCTTGGATATCTGGAAATCCTGCACACACTGCAGCCCTCGAGCCCATCCCTGGTCTAGAATCTACTTTGATCAGATGGACCATCCCAACAATGCTGTTGAGCGTCTGCAGCATAAGCTGTTTACAGGTCATTTCTGTCCGTGCGTCTCCCTTTACCTACCGACTGCAGTCTCCACTGATTTACAGAATTTATATTTAAGGATTCTCAAGATTTTTTGAAGAACATTTAAAATGTCGTTTGTCCTGAAGCCAGAACAGTAGACATGTCATTTCCTGGCCCCACCCCTTACCCAATCAGTCCAGCAGCGTTGGCCACTACTCCATCAGAGTGATCTTCATCCTCAGCGATGTGGTGAATGAAGGACAAGATGAACTCCACCCGAGGCTGCACCAGCATGACGTCCGCTGTAGAGGAAGAGGGAGGAGCCTCCACTTACATCTGTTTACACACCAACAGCTGTTTGAATGTTTCCATCTAGGTTGGATTATTTACACCTTGGTTTACATGTTTGTTGGATCCCACAAAACCAGAAAGCCGTGTTGGTGGGTTCCACCTGCATCTTTCTGGGTGAAAAGACCCACAATTCTCTGCGATGGCGTAAAATCCTCCTGTTCCACTAAAGACAGGAAGAGGAACGGCCATCGCTGCAGTCATGTGACAAAACAGGTGCGTGAGCGCGCTCTTACGATGAACGTTCTCCTGGTCGCCCTTCAGGCCCTGAATGATGCCGGTGTACGCCTCCAGACAGCCCTCTCTCAGCTCGTTCAGGTAGTCCACCATGTCGTAGTCCGTCTGAAACACAAGTCATGTTGATCTGCTACATGTGAGCAGAAATGTGGACGTTCTTCATGGAGGGTGTGATGCAGAGGTCATTCACACACGTTCCTGACCTCCCCGGCTCACCTTGTCTACCTGCGCCTGTGAGGCCTGCTGCAGGGTGTCCAGCACGATGTCCAGATACTTCTTGAACTCTCCTCCGATCGCCAAAGCAATGTCTCCAAACGCGGAGAGGATCTGAGGCTTCACGGATCGGTGCACGTTCTCGTTCTGCATACAAACACTCAGAATGAAGGCTGGAACCCACTTCCTGTCAGATAGACCAGTTCAAACTCACACATTCTGCAGCAGAGGTCTGAATCCGTCACCACAACCAGGCATGCCCAACTCAAGGACCCCTCTGTGTCACACTTTCACGCTTTGGTGTATTCAACTCATTTTTTGATACGCCGGCTCATCCAATTAAATCAAGGCTCCCCAACCTCCTGGGGGCAAACCGGTACCAGTTCGGTACCTTAACCTTAACCTGGTACCGGATGCAGACCGGGTTAGGTTTACGCTACCGGTACCAGCTGCGTCCCGAGGTTCAGTCTGTGTCCGACAAAACGACCAGATCCCAGATTTAATTGGAACCGCCAGCACATCAAAAAAACGACAAGTTGGGGACATCCAAAGTCTCAAAAAGGGACGCGGAGGGGTCCTCACTCATACATCGATATGTGACGACTCGGAAGTGAGAATGGGTTGGGAATGCACCTCTTTCACAATAAAAGCCACCATTCATTTTCAGGATCTGATTCAGAGCGGATTTTGTTCTGAAAGGCAATCAGTTCCTGGGTGGGAACAGGGGTGGGGTCACAGCTCACCCCGAGGTTCTCCAGCAGCAGCTGCATGATCTCGTCACAGTAAGGCAAGATGTTGGAGGTCAAAGCTCTGCACAGGTCACACACCAAACCCACAGCCGCCAGGCACACCTGCAACAAGGTCGCATGACGCTCAGCCCATCCTCACTCTTCATCACCAAGAATGCCTCAGAGAAACTGCGATCACCTGGTATTCAGCGTAATTCTTTAGTCCGATGGCAAGGAAGGGCTTGAAAGCGTCCATGTACTTCTGAAAGTCACTGCCCAGGACTGAAAGAACCGAGGAGTTACCAGAGCTCAAAGCACGCACACAAGTGTGTGCACAACAACATACCTTCAACCAGAGTGGAGACGGCCATCAGAGCGTCCTCCTGAACGCCGCCAGAGCCGGCCGTGCTCTGAAACATCCTGAGTAGAGACGCCATGACCACATCAGAGATCTGCAGCGCGTCCTGGTGCTGCACCTTCCTCAGCACGTTCTGCAGGGAATACCCAAAGGTCGCCACATTGAGACAGGAAGTGTTCAGAAACTGGTCAATATGAGACAGGAAGTGTTCAGAGAATGGTCAATGTGAGACATGAAGTGTTCAGAGAATGTGAGACAGGAAGTGTTCAGAGAATGTGAAACAGGAAGTGTTCAGAAACTGGTCAATGTGAGACAGGAAGTGTTCAGAGAATGGTCAATGTGAGACAGGAAGTGTTCAGAAACTAGTCAATGTGAGACAGGAAGTGTTCAGAAACTGGTCAAT
>BSAI01000008.1:667906-700725 GCA_036245035.1 Adrianichthys oophorus | reverse complement strand
CTTGAAGTGTTCAGAGAATGGTCAATGTGAGACAGGAAGTGTTCAGAGAATGGTCAATGTGAGACATGAAGTGTTCAGAGAATGGTCAATATGAGACAGGAAGTGTTCAGAAACTGGTCAATGTGTAACAGGAAGCGTTCAGAAACTGGTCAATATGAGACAGGAAGTGTTCAGAAACTGGTCAAGGTGTAACAGGAAGTGTTCAGAAACTGGTCAATATGAGACAGGAAGTATTCAGAAACTGGTCAATATGAGACAGGAAGTGTTCAGAAACTGGTCAATGCGTAACAGGAAGTGTTCAGAAACTGGTCAATACGAGACAGGAAGTGTTCAGAAACTGGTCAATATGAGACAGGAAGTGTTCAGAAACTGGTCAATATGAGACAGGAAGTGTTCAGAAACTGGTCAATGTGTAACAGGAAGTGTTCAGAAACTGGTCAATATGAGACAGGAAGCGTTCAGAAACTGGTCAATATGAGACAGGAAGTGTTCAGAGAATGGTCAATATGAGACAGTAGGTGTTCAGAGAGTGGTCAATGTGGGACAGGAAGCCCTACCTGCAGCGTGGCACAGAGCAGAGACTGCAGATCGTTGAACTGGATTCTGTCTGAGGTGCTCTGGATGTGAGACTGTATACAGGAAGATGTATCACAAAAGACTTTAGAGGACTTCCTGACTCAGTTTAGCTTCTTCTCCTGGTTCATAATCAGGGTTCCAGTCCTACCTCCATTTGCAAGACCTGCTGCAGCCGCTCCATGATGACCAGTGTGGTCTTCTGCACTGCGGGGTAGCAGTCTTGAGCGCTGTTCTTCACGATCTCCATCAGAGCCTCGTAGGCCGCCGAGCGCAGGTTGTTCTGATGGCCATCAGGTCTGATGCATAACAAACGCACAACAGTGTCACACCAACGAGGACTGGGACAGACCGCTCAGACCGTGCTTCTGCACGAGTGGTACCTGTCTGTGGTCTCCAGCAGTTTCTGCACAATGATCTCAAAGGACGAGGACAGGCAGTAGGTGCTGGGCTCCTCCTGGTCCTCTGCTGCGTCTGTAGCTTCATATGCCGCCTCCGCCAGAGACGAGAGGGCCTGAGGAGGAAGTCGGCCAAGCCCATCAGTTGCACAGTGTCAAGAATGCGCTTTAGCACATAGTGTTTCTAAGTCACTACTGGATACTAGCGAATGTCCCTACAGATAGAAGACTGTTGGTGTGAAATGGCAAAGTGGTGCCAATCTGGTGAATCTTTCTCCAGGCTTTTTGTTTCACAGCTTTATTCAGACAAATGGAAGACTGTTGTAATGCTGGGCGGACACAAACTGCAATCCTTAAGTTCTCCTAAGTGATCAATTTTCAAACAGTTGGCACTGCAGTGTTTTGAAAAGGACGCAATCCATACGTCACTATCCAAGTCCCTGAACGTTCAACCAGTTAGACTTTAACAGACGTTTTGCCGTGCATTTTGTACGTAGAGCCCACAAACAGACGTAAAGACTCGTGTAGTGACGCATGACTGCGAGACTTTTAAACACAGGAGCCCGAACCGAACGTTTACATCAACTTTTCATTGGAAGTAGTCCCTTAAACGCTCCTTTCCAACCCTGACGGGAACGGAGCTTCAAAGATTAAACCTCCTGGTCCTGCAGCTCACCCAGCACACGTTGGAAGCTACCCGTGGCTCCGCCCCCAGCCCCTCGATCAGGCATTGCAGTAGAGGGGCCAGGTAAAGCTCATTGATGGCGGCCTCAGGCAGCAGCTCGCAGATCCTCCCCACCGTCCAGGCTGTGGTGTCCCTCACCACCACGCTGGGGTCCTTCATCAGCTCGATCAGTGTGGGCATGGCCTGAGGCAGGGCACACAGTCAGAGGCACGCGAGGGTGATGGCCCGCCCCCACCGCGCCGCTGCTTACCTGGATGACTAGGGGCTTGAGCTGGTTAAGGTCGGGCCCCTCTAGGATGGAGCCGAAAGCCATGACAGAGGCGTCTCTGTAACGCCAGTCGGGGTGTTTGATGTGCTCCTTGATGAAGGGCAGAACATGAGGAACCACGTCGTCCTCGCAGCATGTGGCGAGCAGCATCAGACACACGCCGGCCGCTTTGCAAGGATTCCAGTCGTCATCGTCGTCATTCTCGTCCTGCACAGACACAGGTTCAGCGCTGCACGTGTACGCCCGCGTGCCCGTCTGCAGGTCAGCCGGCTCACCTGCTTGGTCAGGGTTTGGGTGAGGATGGGGACCAGATACTGGAGCGCTCCTTTAGCGTAGAACTTGCTGGTGTGCTCGGGGGGGCGACCTTGCTCAGAGGCCTGTGATTGGATGAGAAGAATAGGGTGAGTCAGCAGGTTGCAGTGCCGCCAGGCAGGCGGGGAGGCAGACGCACCTCTGAGGCTTCGATGGCCAGGTCCATCTCCTCGTCACAGACATTGGACCAGAACTCAATGCCCTGCAGAGCCACCTCATCGATGTCGCTCTTCATCGCCTCAATGGTGATCTGAGGACACGACAGAGGTCAGGACAGGCAGGACTCCACCGGGTTACCCGGACCACAACATCCCATCTTTACCGCAAACAGCGCCGGGCCCATGTACGTCTCCATGTACTGGTAGTACAGGGACATGATCTTCACCAGGTTCTGCAGAGCCGCCACGCGCACCTGAACGCAGCACAGAGGCGTCAGCGTGGAGCTAGGAGCAGGTTCAGGAGCGTGCAGGTGTAGATACTCACTCTGGTGTCAGGACACTGCGTGGCCTCACACACCACCTGCATGATGAAGTGTCTCTCCGTCTGAAACAGAGGGCAGGGCTCAGCGTTCTCCTACGCCTCCTGTGACTCCGCCTCCAGCACCGCCTACCTCCTTGTCGAAGTTGGCCTTTGTGAACTCCAGCGAGTTGAGCAGCGCGTTGGTGGCGGCCAGCTTCACGTTGTTGCTGGGCTCCTCCTTCCTCATGCCCTGGATGATGGCGGTCAGGATCTGGTTTCCGTTCTCCTGCAGCTGCTCCGGGTCCTGAGCACAAAGAAACCCGTTAGAACATTCTGACCCGCTTCCGGTTAATGAAGGAACATACAGATGTTTGAATACTCAGCCAACTGAGAACATCCAGGAAGCTCAAAAAAACAGGTGGTTCTGAGTTGACAAGAATCAGAACTTTTTCTGGTGCTTTGAAAAACTTTAATCTGAAATTTCAGATCAAAGTTCAGAAATGGTCATGAAAACCATCAAAAATGCTGCACGTTCTGCACAAACAACAACCTTTAGGACTTCGTGATGTTGGGACTGCAACAGTTCCAACAACTTTCTTCTGAAACAGCATCTTTAAGCTGATCGCTCTTAAAAAAATGTTCCATCATAAACCAAATGTTTTCCAACACAGTTCCTCTGAGGTCCTACAAAGATCACAGCTGAAGGAGCTCAGCAGGTTGAAAGATCTTTTATTAACAGACAGATCCCTGTGTAGAGGGTTTGTACACTTATTTAGCAATGGTTTTCCAAAACATGTTATTGAATTTCCAAAACTAAAGATAAACCCATTACACTATTATAGTCAGCGCTGCTAAAGCCAACCAAGATCATCTGTGTTTTTAGTTTCAACGTTTTAAAGAACTACAAACAGGCTGAGCTCTGACATCATCTGCTCATGAAAACCATAGGATGAGCTGCAAGTAAAGGTTGCACGGCCACAATGTGTCCATGTCATAGACATGATCCATTTTATGTGCTTGTCACAATATCAACAGTCTGTTTGGTTCTTTCTACTTTAACCACAAACATTAGAGTCAATCATTGGATGTAGTAAATGTAGAAAAGGAGTTACAGCCAGAGTTTGTCTTGGTGTGAAGCTGCAGAAGGAGGCAGGGACAGTCTATAGAGTCCACAAAAACACCCCAGAAACACAACAGCAGTTTCTCAGTAACTCACCACAAATACTCCCCAAAACATTGCAAGTACTCCTTACTGTTAGAACAAACTCCACAGAAATCCCAGATATCGTTACTCTCTCATAGAGTGAACCATTCTGTTCGAGTAATGCAAGTTGTAGACGCATTCTTATCTCCTTGCTTCTCGACTACAACTGTTGTAGTCCTAAAAACATAAAGAACATACAAATATAAAAAATAAAGTGAATTCTGAAAAAAAAAATTATGGCAAAGTTGACCCCACCCGCAACATGACACCCACAGAGTTCGCTGCTTTGTGCCCAATATTGTCATTGGGATTGACTCACACATAATCTGTTCATACTGGTCAATACTGAATCAACGGTTTGCTCTGTAATGTTTGTGAATAAAGTAGAAAGAACCAAACAGGCCGGCGATATTGTGACGAGCACATGAACTAAACAGATCATGTCTACAGCTGTGTTTCCATCACACAAATGCACAAAACTTTGTGTCAAAAGCAGTGCCGGGCGCATGCCCTATAGCTAGACTATTGACCGTCTCCACATACAATGAGCCAGACACACTGACGCATGTGAGAAGCATGTTCAGCAGTAAAGAAAATAAACGTTCTGAAAAGTAAGAAGTGGGAGTCTTTTTTTCTGTTTGATAACTCGATGAGATCCATTCAGACTTTGGCTGCAGCACCAGCGCTCATCTATCAAAGGAGACGTCAGTGTCTTACCGTGGGACAGGATCTCTCCTTCACGTGGACTTCCCTGAAGTTTCTTCTTAGATTTCTTAAAGTTAAAGTTACATTTCTATTCTTAGATTATTGTTCCATTAATGTTAGTTCTTATTGTTACTGGAGGTTTTTGGACATCAATGTGAAGCTGTAGGTGCAGACCCGATAGCGGACCACATGACGGGCAGTTTCACTCACAATGTCCTGGCAGATGTAGCCGATGGCCTCCAGCGTGGACTCCTTCATGTGCTCGGTGCTGGACGGGTCTGTCACGTTGGCCACCAGCTGAGGGATCAGCTCGGGCCACTGGTTGACCGGAATCTCAGCACAGGCAATGCCGGCGACGCACTGCGAGGCGGAGCTGGGCCGATACGTCTCCGTGCCCAGAGTTTGCAGAACCTGGAGGAGAAACAAGCCCAGTAAGTTCCGCCTTCCGCTCAGACAGAGGCCTTCAGCAGCACTTACGTAGTTCTTGATTTCGCGGCGAGCATTGGCGTCGATGGCGAGCCATCTCTGCTGGTACTGCGTCTTCACATCAGGATCTTTGGAGGTCAGGGAGTTCTTCACCTGCAGTCCTGCAGCCACTCGGGCCACCTGCGTGTTCCCCGGGTTTGCCAACACTTTGGAGAGCTCCACCAGGAAGGTGGGCTGCATGGAGAAGAGAGAACACAGCAGGAGTAGGACTGTGGAATCATTACTGAGGTGGTGATCCAATCCATGAATCAAGCTCTACGATTCACAGATCAAACCAGGATTCTTACTTGTAAGACATGTTTGTGGCTGTATGCATGTCTTTTAATGAATGTATTAAAATTCTGCTTCAAATCACCATCACTTCTACCTTAATTTTGAACAGGAGATCAGAATGAACAAAACGGACAAAAACAAAGATTAACAACGAAATGGTGTTTGTCATTTTGAACAAGCCCCCCCCCCATCGACGCCCTGGTTAAGTTCAGTAGTAACATACACATCACTGTTGATTTGGGTCTTTGAACAACAAATCCTGAACATGTTTTCCAGTTCTTCCATCTTCAAAGTTCTGCAGCACTTTACTTTCTAAAGCATTGTAAATTGGTGCATGATCAGCATAAAACGCCGCATTTTTCTGTGGCAAAAATCAGCCGATTGATGTTGATTACATGAGTATTTCACTAGTGTGCAGAGCTGCATTTCAGAAGGTTTGTTTACTTCTGGTGGCAGTAGCACTATTTTCAGGAACTTCTTCAGGCTCAAACTTCAGTGTAACTATAAATATGCACCGCTGAACCCAGAGAAGGTCCAGAGACTGAACCAGTTTGGAGTTTTGAGTCCAGACTGTGGCTGCAGTCAAAAACTTTCCCATCATGCTTCGCAGCATCTCCAGAGATACCCTGTGTCCCCCTCAGTCTGACCATGACTGTGACAGCACAGGCAGGACTTCCTGGTTATAAAAGGCCACATCCTGCTGCATCATGCTAGCCTGTAACTGCGGATGACACTGATGTGATAACACGACAAAGGTAAAACCTTCAGTTCAGACAGCACGTCATCCAAAGACCTGGAGGAACAGGGACAAACAGCAGCAGTGTTACTGGATGCCTTCACCTTCTGTAACCACAAAGCATTGTGGGATTGATCCTAGCCTATCCTTCACTGAGGATGTTTCCGGTGGTTCCTCATTCTGAAAGAAGCTTCTGGAAAGCAGCTGCATCAGCAGCCGGACCTCCTCAGAGAGGATGACGGTTACTGGACCAGGATTCCTCCAGACTGAAGTCTTTGGATGGAATGAAGACGTCAGAGCTTACTGTGAGCGCGTGCGTGCTATCCAGCCGTTCACGGATGCTCTGTCCCCCGCCCCGCCCCGCAGACCGAAACCGAACTTACCAGGTTCTCTACCGCCGCCTGTTCCAGAAACTTCTGCGCCGCCTCCAGCTCATTCCGATCTGCGGGGAGAGGGGGGAGAGGTCAGCCAGCGTTAGCCACTAACAGCAGCACCGTCCGGACGCGCCTGCCGGGTCCGCCATCACGTAATCGGTGTCCCACGTGGGGCCCGGACCTGAAAACAGAGCACGCCGCGTTCGCGGAATGCGCGTGAACCACGGACAAGAACAAGGTTAGCATGCTAGCTAACAAGAGTTTGCTAAAGGAGCACGTTACGAGCCCGTTCAAGCCCTACAGACAGCCGCCGAACCGGCTTCTCTGCCTTTCAAGAGCTGGTAGCCGCACGCGCCCCCAAACTGCGCGCGAGGACGCTCAGGCTCGAGAAGGAAACGGGTGTTAGCACTAAGCTAACGGCTAATGCCGCCGCAGCGCCGGCATGGGCAGGGTCGCTCCGGCGAAGGGTCCCGTAGCTTCCGCCTGCGGCCCTCCGCTCCACCGGAAACCGATAGCATCACTGCCACTAAGGACCAGAACTTTACCGAACTTTGACTGCTGGTGGCGGGGTTCTAAACAACGCCGGTAACGCACAAACGAAAAGTCCCGACCGTCAGGCCGAAGCCTGAGCACCATTAGCCCTGCCAGTTAGCCGCTACCGTCGAAGCATCTGCCCGGTCCTTCCTGCACACCCGGCCCGCCATCATGACCCGAAACCGCGCTAGGAGCGCGGACAGGCGTGTGGTCGCTTACCCGGAGAGACCGTTTTTTCCAGGATGGTAATGAGCTCCATGCCGCCGCTCTCGTCTCTCACACGTTTTGTTGCCGCGCACCGCCGCAGCGGATTATATTTCTTCCACGGTGCTCACTCGGTGCCGTCAAGGGCCGAGCTCGGTTCGCTGCGGAAACTCTCCGGTGTTTCTGACTCGGATAATGCGAGGAATGTTTACGGTCGAGGCAAAAAGTAGCGTGTCGAAGCTCCGCAGCCGCCCATCCACATCCTGAATCGTCGGGAGGGAAAGGACCGCGCGCTTCACCCACGCGGAAGGATATCACGTACTGACGTAAAGAGTCGCCGTGCCGCCTTCAGGGGACGTGGGAACTTTCAAATGAGAATTGTTGGACGGAGTGGTGAGGAAACGCTGTTTACATGTAGGTGATCGAACGGTTCAGAACTTTTGAATCGTTTTCTAACTGTGGTTTAGTGCAGAATCTGTGAGTCAGTGGGCTTCCCCATCCACTCCTACACATAGATATACAATACAGTAAACAATATACACAAAGACATTACTACAATAGAACAGGTGCATAGTTACTACACGTTTTTCGGGTAGACTTTAGTTTTGTTTTTAAGTGTCCTGTTCTTACAACTGAGCGGAAGGTCTCTTGTGTTGGACAGATTTTACTGTTAGAAAAGGGGATTATAAATCTTCTGACACATTAGGTATATTTGTATAAACCCCTTTTGTATTTGAGACTAAACTTTATTTACACTAGAAAAGTTGCATTAGCTGTGATGCTATTGTGAATGCTTTGCTGAATGTGGTAGCTAAATAAGCTGAAGCTGTTTGCTGAAGAAATGTACTGGAATTGCTGAAGAGATTTGCTGAAAACACTAAAGCTATTTGCAAAATGCTAAAGTTACTGAAGGACTTAAAGATGCAGAAATTGCTGAAAGTGCACAGAGAATTTGAAAAATTGCATAAGCTGTGTAATATTTCAAAAACCGCTAAATGTATGAATACCAGAAGTACAAGCATGAATGTCGTGCTTAACCGTTTGAGGCACCAAATTGGGCACCAAATAACAATGATTAGGCTAAAGTCTTTTATTTTTTTAAGTTTATGACATTTTTTACGACAGTTGGACACACCAATCATTTAGTTTAAAATAAAAAGTAAGAATTTCAAACATAAATGAAATGACTCAAAAGTTTGACGTTATCAATAACTTCCCGGTGCAGTGCCCCACCCACCTGACTGCCACAGTTTAAGCGTTTAAGCTGGTGGGGGGTGGGGGTTCTTCTGTCAGTGCTTCTTTGAAACTTTAAAGATGAAAAAGCAGCAGAACTAGTCCTCAGGGACTGCTTTAAGGTCAAAAAAGAGGAGGAAAAACATCATTTATGAAAAATCTGTTTTTTGACCAGCGTGCCATCCAGCCCAGGCCGGGCCTGTTCACGGCAGACGGTTATTCTGAGGCAGAAACATTCATGCTTTTGGTTTTCATCTGTGGTGCTGGTTGTCCCAGTAACCCTTTTGACTTGAAGCTGAACTTTCTCCAGAAAGAACCACAAACATTTCTGTTCAGAACCTTCAGAACACCAAGTAAAATGTATGAAAGATAAACCCATCAAAATCACTCCACACCACATTTAAGTAAGTCAGTCTTTATTTCTAAAGCACCTTTCCCAGATAAAAATCACAATGTGCTTCACAAAAGTAAAAACAAATAGAGTTAAAGCCAGTAAAACACACATTGCACACAAACAAAACAGAAGGAAGTAAAAGCAAAATAAAACACATTAAAAGACAAAAAATAGATTAAACGCTTTTCTGAATAAAAACGTCTTGAGCTGATAGAAATGGAGTCGATCTGTCGTGCTGACAAATTTAGCTGAATTAAAAAGCTCTTCAGGTTTGATTTAAAAGCCTCAGCAGGATCAGTGGATTGCTGGGACAGCGGCAGGACGCTCCAGTTTCAGGAAACGTTCAATCCCCTGTTTGATTGACAACCACTAAACACTGACCAAAGGTCTAAGCACCAGACAGTTGGTGGAACCTAATTGAGACAGTTTAATAATCCATTCATGTGAGGTTCCACCTTTAAGAATTTACAATTATGTATAAAATTCTTTGCAATCATAATCAATATGTTAGTCAGAAAGTCCCATTTTGTATCCATTAACTGTAATTTTTTCCTCAGTGATTCACTGTTTTCAGAAAGAGTAACAAAAGACACAGATTTCTCTCATTTAGTGCCAGTCATTTCTGTTCAGCAACATTCTGTCTATCAAAGGGGAAAGAATTCAGGATTTGACGACAGAGCGATGGGAACCTTTAATAAACTGAACGGCTTGTTTGACAGGTGAGTCCAAGACAACTGCTGAGAGACGAACCAGCTCTGCATTACGAAGGACTTCAACAATGTTCCAGAAGGCGCAGGTTTTCAACGTTCACAGAGGATTTATTCATTAAAAGGTGCTTGGATTTGTTTAAGAAACGTAAAAGACGACGTCCAGGTCTCCATGGAGCATAAAGAGGCGAGTCTGAGCCCTGAACACCTCAGGATCAACAAGTGAAAAATTCCAGCCATTCTTCTGTTGTTTCCTCTGGCCCGGTTCTGCCTGTGCTGTCCATCAGATGCTATTAAGAGGATAAATACATCACTGTGTCCAGCAAACGCATGAAGGGTCATCTTCACAGAGCTCATCAGCAGGTATGTGGGATTGTATGATACTAGGTATTGTAGTACATGTTTTCATGTATAGGATGTTAATTGTTATACGTTTTGGGACAGGAGTTGAAAAGTTGTAGCTTTATCTCTCTACGGTGCATCAGATTCACCACAGAAACTGTTATTTGACTTGTCTCTATAATAAATATGTCTTATACACATGAACAGACAGACCGTGTTGTTATTTTCATTTTGAAAGGTCTAAGCTGCTTAGATGAAGGAAGACTCTGGGACTCTTTGGCACATTTAAGATGAAGGCTGCACAGCTGTCAAAGTCTGATATCACAGGTCCGGTTTCCATCAGGACACCAGGTTCTTCAACAAGCCCACTGCAACGGGGACCACAGAAGAAGAAACGTAAAGCTTGATATATGGTCATTGTAATCACTTGCACAGGCTGCACATGTCTATAGATGCATTATTTGTTGCAAAACTTAATGTATTATTTGTTTGTTTGTTCCAGAAATGAAGCCGCCTTTAATTTCAGCTCTAACTTCTTCAGAGTGTTCATGCTGCTGAAGCTCTGACATGTGATCAGGAGGAATGTGACACCAGGGGGTTTCTGCATGCACAACACTCTCGCTTTAAGATTTTTTTATTATTGTTTTTAAGAAAAGGCTTCCTTTTATATCTGGCTACAGGAATAAGAAAGGCAGACTGAACAAAACTACTGACTGTAACAGTAAAGTTCACCTTATCAAATGGACCTGTCATTTATGGATCAATGCTTTACTGGTATTATATGTTAAATTATAACACTAGATTACGTATATGGTATCATATATTACACCCAGGTTCCACCAAGATATTGTGCATGTAATTGCTGTGGCCTTCAAACTGTTGAGTTCAGTTCAAACATAACTCAAGGAGTGCATCGTCTCAGGTCACCATGAATAAGAACTGGTTTGAACATGGATTATTGTGCAAAGATGGAAAGGTGTGCATGTTTCCAGGAAAATGATTAGTATGAAAGCGAAGAGGATTCCTGAAACAGAGATTGATGATGCTTCAAACAGAAAAGAAATGTTCACAGCCAGTGCTGATCAGAACAGATTACAATGTTCTCATCATTTCAATAAATCCTGAAATGTTCATCTGCTGTTGTCTACATTTTGTGACATGAACCCATTAACCATCACCATTCTGTCTGTGATGGAATAAAGGCCGGTCTCTGATAAACACCAGGCCGGCTGCCACATTTTTGGAATAATTTAGATAGATAGATATACGGTATTATATTTGAAGGGGCATCTCAGGTCACCTAATGTAATCTACATCCTGAAATTTGCAAAGGGATGAACAATAGTCGTTTATATAGACAATGTCTGGAACACATTTCCCAACCATATATTTGACATAACAGGAGGAACGAGGTTCTTGCTCAAATGTAATTAAAGTCAAAAAATTACCCATAAACTTTTTAATAAGAAGCTGGCCTAGAAACTCATTTCTAAACACCATTTTTCTCCAACTTCTTGTTTTATTTGGAATTACAGTAATGTGCAGTACAAGAATCAATTTCTTTTTCTAGATGGACTGAAAACAATATCGTTCTAAGACAACTTTTCAATCCTCATGGACATATGAAGAAGTTTAGTATTCCTATTCCACCCCAAGAATATGCAATAGTGTTCATTCCAACCAGTCTACTACAACTGTTTAAAGAGACCTCTAACATCATTCCAATAAGAACCCAGACAGTTCTTTGGGCTGGTGGGAATATTTGTGTTCAAATAAACAAATAGAAATCTTTCACATACCACAACCTTACCTGCTGGAAGCTTGTATTGGGACTCCAAACTTGTGGACAGAAATGGACTTATGCTTTCACTATTGGTAATAAGTACTGTTTAAATAACAAAGTAAATGAAGACTCTTATATTGCATATATCCTGTTAAAAAACGGAGTAGATTTGCTGTTGACATGGACCAATACTGAACACTCTGTGGGACTCAAGAGGAAACAATCATCTGTTTGTGGACTGCATGCATACACATATGTTTTGGAGGGAAGTTGGAATTTATAGTGGAAACGTAACTAAAGAAACTGTAAAATGTAGGATAAAGAAATTATTCTAGGTTACCTTACTGACAAAGATTTTATTTTCATTACACAGTTGTTTTTATTGTTGGCAAAATCCCATATTCACTAAAGCTAAATGGTCTAACTCCAAATCTAGATTACAACATTCATTTCCATTCATTCATTTTCCAATCCGCTTTATCCCTTTCGGGGTCACGGGGTTGCCAGAGCCTAACCCGGCTACTCATGGGCGAAGGCAGGGTACAACCCTGGACTGGTTGCCAGTCTGTCGCAGGGGCCACAAACACACACCCATGCACACTCACATGCACACCTAGGGACAATTTAGAGTAACCAATTAACCTATGAAGCATGTTTTTTTTTGGACGATGGGAGGAAGCCGGAGTACCCGGAGAAAACCCACACATGCACGGGGAGAACATGCACACTCCAGACAGAAAGGTCCCCCAGCCAGGACTTGAACCGGGAACCTTCTTGCTGTGAGGCAGGAGCGCTAACCACTGCGCCACCGTGCAGCCCAGATTACAACATTTGTATGAATGAAATCGAAATTGAATGAAATCAATCAGTACTGTAACATTACCAAACAACTTGAAAACAAAAAAGCAATTCGAACTAATTTGATTATATATATTTGATTATATAATTTGAATATATATATAGAACCCTG
This sequence comes from Adrianichthys oophorus, assembly GCA_036245035.1. NCBI lineage: Eukaryota > Metazoa > Chordata > Actinopteri > Beloniformes > Adrianichthyidae > Adrianichthys > Adrianichthys oophorus. Next base: position 688,085 of record BSAI01000008.1, on the reverse strand, counting down.
AAGATTAATTTGTTTTTCTCAAATGTTATATATGTTTATAATTTGTTTTCCTTGTCTGTTTCTTCTGCAATTTCTACACATTTCAGATGCCCTGAGGCATTCACTTTGTTGTTGTATTGTATTGTTTGTCAATAAAGTTTATTAAAAAAGTAGTACCGACTTTAAACGTCGATTAAAAAAGACTGCAGGAAAAGACATGGATTGTGTCCGAATTCCTTCACTGTAAAGTTTTTCAATAGTTAGGAAGTAGGGTATGAATTCGGACACAACCATGGAGAACTTTTACCCTCGAGTTTAGCAACAATATATCTTTGTAACTGCGCGAAAAGTTTGTAGTGACCCCGACGTCGGAATAGGAAAGGGCCGATCATAGCCGATCCAGCTTTCACTTTACGGCCGAGCTACACTCGGGACAGAAGAAGAAGAAAGGGTGCTGACGTAATCGTCGTGCGCCCCTTAGAAATGCGACGTGAAACTGAATTTTGAGACAGATTTCACGCGGAGAGATTGGAAATCTTCATTGGCTTTGTCACTTTAACTGTGCCACAGAAAGAGCGGTGTTGAAGTAGAAAATGAAAACAGTTTGAACGATTGATTTTTAATTTGATTTAAAAGACAAGTAATGCAGTTACATTTTGAAAATGAAAAAGCATTTCTGTTTATACATTTTAATTTACAAATGTGATATTTCTGATTGAATTTTGTTACAAATTTACTAGAGAACTTTTTGAAATAAAATGTCAAATGCAATTTTCTTTATCATTTTAATTCAGTTACAGAATGAGCGGTGTTGAAGAAGAAAAAGGAAAAGCCATTTGGAGAATTGAATTGTCATTTTATTTTTGAGTCAACTGATGCAGCTATATTTTAACAATGAAAAAGCATTTCCGCTAATGACTTTTATTTTGAAATATGAGTCACATTCGCTTCCATAAGATTCTTGTGTTCTATGGAGTGATTTTTGTGCTATTATATTGCAAGCAAAACTCACAGTTTTGAGATAAAAATTGTCTAAATTGCAAACGAAATGTAAAGTTTTAAGAATAACATTTCATAATTTGCAAATGAAAAAAATTAACTTTTTTTTTTTGCTTTCAAAAATGATTATTGTGTTTGCAACACAAACGTTTTCATGTGTTGTCTCTCATCTCGCCTGCGCCTCCACCCACCACCTCCACCACCACAACACATTCACACCCCACCCTTCAACACCACCACCACCGTCCGAAACAGACACTGTAACTGCCAGGAATATGTGGGGTAAGGATTTTTTATTTTAACTCTCAAAACGTAAATAATAACCACTTATAATTGTTTCAAACAACTGCTCCCCAAGCAGGACTCGAACCAGTGGCCTTCATATGGGCATTATCAGTTAATTCGTCTTTTTTGAGCAAAACGAGATTATTCGTCAACCGAAATGAAGAGGAGGGGAGGGGGTGTTTCCAATCCCTGTAATGTAAATCAAACAAACCTCGGCTTTGAGCCCCATGTCCTAACTTAAAAAAAATTTATAAACCTCAGCCTGATCATTGTCATTTGGAGCCCCCTCCGGCGGCCCAGGCAGCCGCCTCTGGTCAGGGCCGGCCCTGCTTGTGTTTGAACTTAGGAACATGAGAACCACAGCACGCCATGTCTGCGCCCTACCTGTTTGGTGATTTATGAACTAAACAAACATGAGTTTTGTTGAAGATCAAATCTGGTTTGAACAGGAAGACCACACAGGTCAGCTTGCTCCGCCCACTTCTGATCAATGCTTGTATGAAAGTTTCTCTCTCAGAAGGGTGAAAGTCCCATTCTGTTTCCATTCTAGTCCTTTTGGGTTCCCAACAGGTTTGTCTGGTTGCACTCACAGTTCTGACATGATGCAAACACAAGGGAGCACCATCCTCACACTGGGTCAGGAAGGTCATCTTCATCACTGGAGGATGACTTACTGCCTGAACAGCCAGGAAGAGTTTGGACACAGGTGGAGTGGTCAACACTCCCACATCACAGTGAGAAGGTCCTGGTTTGAATCCCGGCTGGGATCTCTCTGTTCATGTGTACGTTTCTCCAGCTTCTTCTCATCATACAGACACATTTACAGGTGACTTCTAACCCTAACCCTCCAGCATTCTAATGAACACACTCACCTGAACGATAACCTCACACACGACTGAGTGTGGGTGTAGATTTGTGTGTGTTTCAGTGTGTCTGTGTGCAAATCTGTGTAGTTATGGATTTGTGTAAAGTTGTGTGTAAATCGCAGCATGAACAGTCAGACAGACGTGTAGAAAACCAGCCGCTGCTCTTTATTGGTGGTATAGTAGTCACTCTGACTTAGCTGCCTTGAGTTGGTCGTTTGCCTTTTTCCATCAACGGCTTGGCAGAGCCCAGAACAAAGTATTAAAAACAAAGAACCGACATGTCCCCATCAGAACACAAAGAACATTTGGCAAACATGGAGGATGAGGAGGAAGGAGGCAGGTCCAGTGCATCTTTGAATCACCGCAGAACTTTACTGAGAACCAGAAGCCTGCTTCCAGTTGGATAAGACCTTTCAGGAGATCTGTCCAATCTGGTGGGATCTGCTGCGTCAGCAGATCTTTAGGTACATTAAACAACAACAACAAACAAACAAACAAACAGTGGTTGTTGTGCTGCATTCATGAGACAGTGAGGATTTACAGGCATTTCTGCAGTACAGGAAGTGCATCTATGCACCCCCCACACCCTAACAGCGTACCGACCTGACCCCCCCAACCTAACCCCTGGTTGAGGGGGTCAGGAGAATGTAAACAAAAACAAAGATCCAGCAGCAGGTCAAAGATGAGATGCTCAATGTAAAAAAAAGCCCCCCCTCCCCACAACCCTGAGAGGACCCTGAACACATCCAGCTGGTGCCCCCCCTACATCAGAGGAGCCTGCAGCCCTGTTGGGGGGGGGTCTGACTGTATGAGCGAGGGGAGGGGCGCTTGAACCAGGACCCGCCCCCACGGCCCAATGACCAAACCGCAGCTGACATCACAGAGGTCGTGTGGCGCACCTGGTCTTGGGGGAACACGCAGGTGAGAGATCTGAGCATCATGGGAAGTGGCCCCGCCCCCACATGGACGGGCACCGCTGACAGTCACCACGATGCCACCTCTGAACGGCCCCTTCCTACTTCCTCAGACGCGGTGTGGGCGGGGCATCGTCATGGAAACAACAGCAGGAATCTGTTAGCCGTGGGGGGGGGGGGCAACAATAAATAAATGAAACAAAAAATCCTGAGAAAACGCCGTCGATCTGAACGACCAGGACCGCCGTCCATCCAGCTTCAGGACGAGCAGACCCAAATCAACCGCATCGGGTCCTGGTGCAGCCCCTCCCCCATGAGTCCAGTCAGCCTGCAGCTCTGAGTGGGCGGAGTTTCCTTTGCAGCTCGGTTTGAATAAATTTTATTTAAACACGTCTGTGATGGAATGGTCAGTGCGCGCAGGTTCAGACCACAACAGCTAAATGATGATTGGTCAGCAGCAGGAAGAAGGGGCGGGGCCATCAAACTGCAGTATTTACACAGCACAGTTCTGTACACGCTCGGGTTCCACCCATGACCTGCTCACGCAGACGCTTCTCCAGACTGTAGTGTAAAAGGGGCGTGGCTCATGGCCCGGAGTGTCCGGTAAACTGGAGATTTAGGTGTTTTTGAGGAGGGTACCGTCCACAGGAGAGCTGAAGGAGAAGGGTGTGGAGGTCGACGCGGAGGAGGACGAGATGTGGGTGGGGGGAGAGAGCAGCTGCGCTGCATCAGGGGGGAGCAGCGGGCAGCAGCGCAGGTCCGCCGTGTGCAGGGAAGGGCAGCGCCGCAGCAGCAGAACGCTCTGCTCCGTCAGCTTGGAACAACCTGCAGCACACAGACATGGCAGTAAGGGGGGGGGGGGGGGGGGGGCTGGGTTTCAGGTGAGAGCTTACCTGCCAGGCTGATGTGGGTCAGACTGTCCCTGAGCGGGGACAGGGGGGAGGTGAGCGCCAGCACCATCTGGTCGGTGATGTTGGCGCAGTGGCTCAGGTCCAGCCGGCTCAGGTGGGGGGTGTAGCGCACCAGGAGGCGGGACGAGGAGTCGCTCAGGTCCAATCCAGAGAGGCGCAGCTCCGTCAGGTTCTGGAACCGCCCCGCCCGTCCCTCGCCATGAGCTGAGCCAATCACAGAGCACAACGTCTAGAGCGGTCCTCCCGACATGCAGGTGGGTGGGCGGAGTCTCACCTGTCCTGGTATCAAGAGGGGGGAGCAGCAGCTCCCGCAGGTGAGAATCCTTGAGGTCCTCCACCCTGCTGAGGTCCAGGAACTTCAGACACGGACAGACCGCCTGACACAGGGCGGACACTGCGGGCCACGCGCAGCCGGACACGTTCAGCTCCTGGAGACCTGTGGGGGGGCGCCGCTCACACACTTTAGACTACAACCACAGAGCCTCTGCTGGTGAGCGCGGGGTGTGTGATGTTTAACCGCCACCGCAGACAGTTATGTGACCTGAGATCATTTCAGCACATTCTGTGCCAGCAGACTTCACCACAAAAACGTGGGGGTTGTGGATCCGGTCCCTGTGCTGTGACAGGCGTGGGATCCCAGCGTGGGGGTTCTGTCGCCGTAGCGACTCCTGGGTTCAGGCTCCACCCACTTTCACCCGGAGGGTTTGGACCAGCGGAGGCGGTGCAGTGACGTGACCGGGGAAATGACCACAATATAAAAGGGGCGGGGCTTTTTTATTGATGAAAAGAAAACTAAAATGAAAGCCCCCCCGATTAGAAACGTTTACAGAATCTGAAGGAGCCGGTTCTGATCCGCCCTCACCTTGTAACCGGTTGATGAGCCACATCAGCTGCTTCTTGGAGATGTTGGTGTGACCCAGGTTCAGCGAGACCGGCTGCCGGCGGATGATCCCACTCAGCATGGGGGGGGTGATAGAGCGCTGGCGGCTCAAGTTGATCTGGGTCCACAGCCTTTTGTCGCAGCACCTGGGGGGTCAGGTTCAGAGGGAAAGCCACAGACATGAAGTGATTTTTGTGCCACCGTGTCGCCAGCAAAGTCACCGCTTCGAGATGAAGATTTCCTGCCAGAAAGATGTGGAGTGAAATTTGCAAACGAAAACATGAAATATTTTCTTAAAAACTTTTGTTTCAAAACAAATGATTTATATTTCAAAAAATATTTTGGTGTTTGCAACACAAAAGTTTTCAGATGCGTTGTCTCGTCTTTGTTTGATTAGTGTCAGCCAAAGCCCAAATGATCTTCTGCTGCACAGCAGTGTTTTGGATTAGATGAACAGATTCCTGAACAGAATGACAGCTCACCAAATACATAAGCAGAAGATAAGGTTCACTTTCAGTGTCTTATTTTGATGAACTCTTGTTTGCAATTGTTCAGAATGATTGATGGAAAAATGCCATTTTATGTCTGTGTTTATGTCTGTTCCTGGGAAACAATGATAACAATATAAGAAAATAAGAATTATTAATGCTTCTACTGCTCAAGACAGAGCAAGAAAGATCAAGTTTAAAAAAAAACTGAATGCTGGGAAATCCCCTGGACTTGATGGTTTACCCTCTGAATTTTGATGTCACTGATCTTTTAACTTCTGTTTTTAATGAAGGTTCCTGGGGAGTCATTTTATCGAGGTATCAATGAACTTACTGTACAAGAGAGGAGACAAATCAGATCTAAAGAATTATTGACAATGAATGCAGATCTGAAGAGGCCAAAGACGGTCTCAACACGGAATGGAAGCTCACTCCCTTGGGATGTTTTAAAAATATGATATTTTTTTGTGTTTTTATTTATGTAAATGTGAACTCTCTATGTAATTTGTGATGCAGTTGTGTTTTGAGTGTTTAAATTTAATAAAGTTTCTTAAAAATTAGAAACAATATGGATGGCGGTAAAGTTCTGTCTCGTCTGTGATTGGCTGTTTGGTGAAACTTCTGAAAACAAAAACAAAGAGGCAGCACGTCTGAAAAGATTTGCTTTGCAAATGCAAAGATAGTTTTTGAAAGCAAATATTTCATATTTTCATTTGCAAATGTAAAGTTTTCTTCTTAAAACTTCACATTTTTTCCAAACATGGCACGGTTTCCATGTGTGTAAATCCCAACATGTTGCTGCAGTGCACAACTTCTGCTTCCAGGTACACAAATGTAGATCAGAAACATGCAGGTTCATGCACGTACGTTCTGACGGAGCATGATGGCTCATTCTGGTCACATGGTCACTGACCATATCTCAGGGTTATTTTTGCTGGAATTGATATCAAGTAAGTAAGTAAGTAAATATTTATTTCTATAGCACCTTTCTCAGATAAAAATCACAAAGTGCTTCACAAAAATAAAAACAAATAATATTACAACCAATAAAACACAAATTGCATACAAACAGAATGGAGGGAATTAAAAGCAAGATAAAACACATTAAAAGGTAAAATAGATTAACTAAAAGCTTTTCTGAATAAAAACGTCTTGAGCTGACTTTTAAAACCTGCAACAGAGTCATTCTGTCGTATTGACAAAGGGAGGTCATTCCAAAGACGAGGAGCAACAGCTTGAAAGGCGAGGTCTCCTCTGGTTTTATAGCGGGTTTTTGGAATATGTAATAGATTTTGGTTGGAGGACCTCAAAGACCGGACAGAAGAGTAGGGGGTTAAAAGGTCAGCAATGTACTGGGGGGTTGACCGTGCAAGGCTCTAAAAACTAGAAGTAGAATTTTAAATTCAATTCTAAATTTAACTGGGAGCCAGTGCAAAGAGGAGAGTAATGGAGTTATGTTTGCTCGTTTCTTGGCTCCTGTTAAAAGCCTCGCCGCAGAGTTTTGGACAAGCTGCAGACGTTTTAAAGAGCTTTTGCTAAAACAGGTAAAAAGTGAATTACAATAGTCTAGACGTGAAGAAATAAAAGTATGGATAATCATCTCCAGGTCAGGTCTAGATAAGATGTGTTTGAGGTGATACATGCAATTTTTGACCGTTTGTTTTGCATGTCCTTCCAAAGATAGACATTTGTCAAACACCACCCCAAGATTCCTGACACTCGACTGGACAGAGGAGCTCAGGGAATCAAGGTGATGTTTGATGGCAGGGATTTTGTTGTCCGGGGCGAAAATCACTGTCTCTGTCTTCTGCGCATTCAGGTGTAGATGGTTAATAGATAACCATGACTTAATCTTAGATAAACAGTTCAGTAAGCTGGTCAAGATGTTGAAGTCTGTTTCAGGGAAGGAGCAATATAATTGAATGTCGTCTGCAAACAGATGGTAAGAAATGTGACTGAAATTGCTAATTAGTTTGCCTAGAGGGATCATGTACAGAGAGAATAGAATAGGGCCTAGAACTGAACCCTGGGGAACACCACAGGAAACTTTTTGCATTTCAGAGGTTATTGAACCTACACTGATGTTGAAAGTTCTTCCACTGAGATATGAGACAAACCAATCTAAAACAGACCCAGACAGACCATAATCACCTTGAAGACGCGCAATCATAATGTTGTAATCAACAGTGTCAAATGCAGATTTGAGGTCCAGAAGCACCAAGACAGAGAACTGGCCAGAATCTGCTGCCATGAGCACATCATTAGAAACCTTTAAAAGAGCTGTTTCTGTGGAATGGTTCTTCTTAAAACCTGACTGAAAGATATCCAGGATGTTTTGTGGTTCCAAATAAAAATTTAGTTGCTCCATAACTACTTTCTCTAAAATTTTCGAGATATAAGGGAGCTTTGAGATGGGTCTGTAATGTTTTGGATCGGAGTGATCAAGGTCAGGCTTTTTTAATGTGGGAGTGATGAGGGCATGCTTTAAAAAAGAAGATCCTGACTCCAGTGAGAGGTTAATGAGTTTGACAATAGTCACACAAATAATTTGAAAGGCTTCAATAAGAACAGGAGTGGGAATTACATCAAGAGGGCAGGAAGAGGGTTTGCTCTTCGTCAGTATAGAATGGACGTCCTCCACAGTTACTGGAGAGAAACTAGACCAAGATGGGGAATACTGAGTCTAGGGAGGCTGGAACACTGACTAAAGGAGGGATGTTTGCTCCAACATCCAGGACCTTTGTCAGAAAGCCCTGAAGAAATGTGCTTCCATCAGCTTCAGACTGTTTGGGAAATTGAGAGGTAGAGGGAGAAACAAGTGCGTTCAATGTATTGAAGATCTTTCTCTTTTTTGTTGCTACGGTAACCAACATCTGAGTTTGGCTTATACTAGCTCTGTCACAGATGACGATGTGCATGTTAGGGTGTGCATGTGTGAACACACACACAGCACGAAGACGTGCACGTGTGTGGAGCTGTAGGGATACCTCTGTGTATGTGTGTGTGTGTGCGTGTATCCAGGTGCACTAACCAGCGGCTCCAGGTGCGACACACCCTCATGCACACGCACAGCTCTGTTTGGCTCAGGTAGGTGAAGACTCGCAGCCATACGTCCCGCGTGATGACGTGGGCGGAGCCACAGTCCAGCGGCAGGCAGCTGGGCTCGGGGCAGGCTGGGGGCGGGCGCACCAGGTGCCTTTCCATCTGGATCGGCCGCGGTGGGGAGGGCACGGCGGGCGGACTGCGCTTCATCATCTGTGAACGTGGAGCCAGGCGTGACGGCTGCGAGCACGGCGACGCCGCCATCACCGACATGATGAGGCCGCTCCCCAAAGCCCCCGCCCCGTTAGAGGACGGGATGGAGACGCTGTTCTTAGAAACCATGTTTTTGTTGTTGCTCCGGATTTTGATGCTACGACTCCCACCGCTTTTAGCTCCGCCCCCTCCTGCATGCCTGTGATTGGTCAGAGCTCCACTGGTGTTTTCTTTTTCGCCGCCCTCCTTCCCCCCTCCACCTCGAGTTCGTCCGTTTCGGGCTTCCTGTCCGTTGCTCCGCGGCTTGGCCATGAAGCCGTCGTGCTTTGAAGACGGAGGTTGCTGATTGGAGGAGAGTGGTGAGGGAGGGGGGAGCGAGGAGGAGTTTTTCCTCACCCTCTCAGAAGTGGGCGGGTCTTCCTCCTCTTCATCCATCATCCCTGCTTTCCGGCCTCGTGAAATCACCTCACTCCCCACCCTCCTTCGGGGCTTGTCCCCGCCCCCCTCTCCTTGCTCCTCCTCCCTTTCGTCGTCCTCCCCCCTCCCCGCCTCACCTTCAGACTCCTCACTGGCACTAAAGCCCAGTTCTGCCAGGCGCCGGTCCCGCTCGGCGCGGCCCCGGTCTTTCTCTGCTCGACTTATGTTACTGCTGCTATACGTGGCAGAGGGTGGAACCGGGGAGGCAGATGGCGGCGAGGAACCGCCCCCCTGCTCACCCCTCAGGGAATTGTCTGAGTCGGACTCAGAGTCGGACTCGGAGCTGGAGGACGACGAAGAGGAGGATTCGGGGCGGCGCTCCAGCAGACACATCCTCTTGAAGCGCTCCAGCTTTTCGCGATGGTGGGAGCGCTGGTCAGCACTGGATGTCCCCGCCCCCGCTGACCCAGACAGAGAGGAAGAGGAGACACCAGAAGATCCGGGTACTCCTCCAGAAGATCCTGAAGGAGAGAAGAGGAGGCCATTGGACTCCCCGGGCTCCTGCTTGGGCTTCTGCAGACAAAAACAAAGACTTTTGTGGAGAACTTTGTTCTACAGAACCATCAGCACCTGCAGCAGGATCCGCCGCTGTGGGTCGAATCCCCTCAGAGGAGAAGCCAATGCGACGACCCTCCCAGGACAGGCGTTGCAGATTTCAACAGCTCCATGTGTTACTAAGACTTCATTAATGATGACTGTGCAGTTTTAATACTAAATAAAAAAGACTCACTTTTTAGACTTTCTTAGACACCGGCAGTAGCTCAGTAGAAATACAATTCTGGTTTGTCGGTGGGGCTGTTTGCTCGGAGAACCCCCCCCCCCCGTCGCTGAGAGTTCTGTCTGCATGCAAGCTTACAGCCCTGAGCTTTTATAGGCAATGAAATGATCACATCAATCGCCGTTCATTAAGTACAGGCATGTTAGCTCATTGGTTTTTATTGCATTAATCTCTTGCTTCCGTGACATCTGTTCATGTCTGATAATGCACACCTGGAAGAACATTATCCCGCTTATTTCATGATCATTTACAAAAAAGATAAATAGTAAATCAAATATTTGAACTTCATTCCTGTTATAGTTTTAAATTAAATTGTTTTTCACATAAGTGCACTGACCCGGCTCTGGTCTTGCTCTTTCCTTTCTGAGGAAAGTGATCATCATGAGAAATTAAACACAGAATCATTTCAAAGGGAAAGCCCCCCCCTTTTTTGTGTTCGTTTTTGTCCAGATGAAGCTAAAGTTGGTCTCAAAGAAACACTTTGGATTATGGATTGGTCCTCATGTCTCATTCCAGTCCAATCAGGTTCAAGGAAACTCGGGTGTTTTCTACTGTCCTGCTGTTGTCATAAACTGTGGAATAAGGTATGTCAGCATATGTATGATGGAATTAACAAGAAATGCGAGCACAGATGAGCATGCTGTGCACATTGTGAGGGACACAGGTAGGTTACAAACAGAGATTCTGATTTGCTGCACTCCTGGGAAACAATGTTGCTGGCGGTAAAGTTATACCACACCCCGAGTTACTGAGATTGACAGCATTTCAGAGCACAAACTTTACCCAGCCTGCACCATTACCCAGCCTGCACCATTGTTGGTGTCCGGGCTAAGGTCTCTGCTTTAACTGTTGTCTGAGTTTTGGCTAAAGCCGGCGATCTTTGCTGAAAAACCGCCTGGCAATGAGACCGACTTCAACAACGATGAGAGGGAAGCTGGCATGTTCGATTACGCAGTAGCTTAATTCAGACACTGAAGATGTTTTGCAGGAGAAAATGATTAAAAATAATGGGAGTGGATTGTTAAATGGTGGAATTAAGCTCATCTAAACTCATTGTTTTGCTTCTTTGACCTTTTTTTGCACTTAATAATTCTGTTAAGGACAGAAACAGACGCCCTAATTGAGATTGCACCAAATAATACAGCACGCTTTATGGTGCTTTTACTGCATCACAATGTCACAAATTTAAAAGACAACACCTCAAAATTAGGCCAAAAAAAAGCAATTAATGGGTTGAAAATATTTGTAATTAAAATAGATTAATTACAGGTGACGATTAATCGCACAAAGAAATACATTGCATGACCGCACCAATTTTAAATAATCCATTTGTGACATTCATAGAAGTAAAGTCACATCACAAACACAAAGGAATCCAAACAATGACGGAACCAAGAGTCTGACACCCAGTCCAGTCATTGGAGCTGGTTCTGGACCGATACTGACCCTGGCCAGACCCAAGACCAAAGCGGACCAGAGCAGAAAATCTGGAGCATTAAATGAACCTGGATCTCAGCTGTTCTGGAAACACCAGAACCAGTGCTGATCATGGGGAGAGGGGGTTGGTTTACCTTTTTCAGACGTTTCTCATGTCCGCCTTTCACCTGCAGAGAACAGAACCAAACAGACCCGTCAGAACTTTAACTGGTAAACACAGTTCACTGCATCCTATGGGGGGTAGACACAAAGTTCAGATGAAGCCCACCTTCTTTTTGGGGCCGCTGTCTGGCTGCTCCTTCTCCCTCTTCCTTTTGTGACCCCCCTCAGCCCTCCCCCCCTCTTCTGGTGAGAGGGGGGTTTTCTTTTTGGGGGGAGGGTCATCTGTAAGTTTCCATCGACCCACCTCCCCGTTATCCATTCTGCGCTTCCCAGACCCATCAGCCTGGTCCTAGACGGATGGGAGAGAGGAGGAGGAGAGGAGGGGAGGAGAGGGGAGGGGAGGAGGAGAGAGGAAGGAGGAGGAGAACAGCATCATCATGTTGAATGCACAACAACATCCCAGAAAGTGTTGTTCTGTGGCGTTTATAGAAAATCAAACACAAAAAGACTCCCTCATACTTGTCCATTTCCTGTGTATATTTGTTGAGTGTGGTGATGGTTGTGGATGGAAACTGTTTTTTTATTTGATTGCTCTTTGCTGCCGTTCTGAAGGTCACAGAGTTGTGTAGTTCAGGTGGAGTGGGGAAAGGACAGCCAATGACCTTCTGGGCTGAGTCTATGACCCTTTGGAGGACTTTCCTCTGAGCCGCCGTGCTGCTGGTGAACCACACACGATGCAGTCGGTCAGGATGGATTCTGTGCTGCACCGGTAAAAGCAGGTGTCTGTGCTGCATGTCAGGCTCTCCTCAATCTGGACTCCTAGAAATCTGGAGTCTGCAACCCTCTCTGCCTTTTTGCCGTTGATGGACAGTGGAGATGTGGTTGTTTTCTTCTTCCTGTGGTTGATGATCAGCATCTTCGTCTGTGAGATGTTCAGCAGGTCGTTCTCTTTACTCCATCTGGACAGCTGCTCTTCTTCATCCTCTTCTGTGGTGTCGTCTGCATCCTTCACAATGGTGTTGCTGTGATAGGAGGGGGCTTCATGAGTGTGGAGTAGGGGGCTCAGCATGCAGGCCTCTGGGGAGTCAGTGCTGAGGTGAAGGGTCATATGTGTTTTTCCATCCAAACCCTTTGGCTGCAATCCAAAAGGAAACTTTTAATCTGCGTGCAGATGGAAGGTGGAAACTTCAAGAAGTCAAGTTTCTCCTCCAGCTTCCAGGGAAGGATGGTATTGGAGACTGAGCTGTAGTCTCTGAAGAGCATCTGAACGTAGATCCCTTTCTGCTCCAGGTGGAATAGTGCAGCATGAGGGCTGTGGTACAGCGTCCTCTGTGGATCTGTTTCCTCTGTAAGCAAACTGATGGGAGTCAAAGCTCGGGGGCAGGAGTGAAGTGATTTGACTCCGCATCAGTTTTTCAAGACACTTCATCACTGTTGGTGTGAGTGCAACTGCTCGGTAATCTCTCAGGGTGGTGATGTGCGTTTTCTTTGGTGCGGGTACTATTATGGAGGATTTCAGATGTGGGACGGTGGTCATGGACTGGTTGAAGATCTTGGTAAATATTCCAGGTAGCTGACCAGCACACTCTTTCAGGACCTGGCCCGGGATGCCGTCTGGTGCCTCAGCTTTGATGGAGGTTGATGGATCTCAGTGAGCGCCTGACATCTCTCCTAAGTTCAGGGACAAACTTTGTGGGCCTTGAGAGGTTGACTTCTTCTGCCAGCCTGGCTTTGCCATCCGCGGCTCTCAGGTTGGTTCTGAAACTGGTGAGATGCTGTTGTTGCTGTCCAGGTGGTCCTCTGTCTTTCTTTTGTGCTCCGCTTGGCCTCTCCGATGCCTCTCTACAGGTTAGCTCGAGCGGTGCTGCACTGACACCAATCACCTGACTTGAAGGCGGTGTCCTCTCTCTCTGCAGGTGCTGAACCTCCCGGGTCGTCCTGGGTTTCCAGTTGGGATGCATGCAGATGGACCTGACCACTGTCACAGTGTCAGTCAACACTTGCAGGCCCTGTTGTTGGAAAACATTCTAGTTTGTCCAGTCGCAGCAGTCCTGCAGCCGCTGGGAGGTCCCGTCGGCCGGGACGGTTTCTGTGGTTCAAGTTTTACTGAGGGGTGCATGCAGACATGGTTAGACGGAGCTGATGGAGGAAGTGGTTTGGCTCTGGGGCCCAGATCGGCATTTGTGTAACTTTATCCAGAACGACTGCAAAGCTGCAGGATCCCCAACCGCAACCCATTGCAGCCGAAACCACCAAAGCTGCCCAGTAACAAGCAGGCTGGAAAGAGACACAACCACACACACATAGACTGCTGCCGAGTCTCAGACACAGACTGGCAGGTTCTGGGTCGGTGCTTCAAACTTTCACCAAACCATTAAAAAACCCGGGACACTGCCGTCTATGTTAGCGTCTATTGCTCCTTTATGCTTTTATTTTTTGCTATGGCAACACTATCCAAGAAAAATGGATGAGCAAATCTTTTTAGCTGCTAAGTGGAGTCAACGCCTTCTTTTTTCAAGGATTCTGGATTTTGGACATGCGAGGCTGCTACCAGGTAAACATTCAGCAACTATCAGACCGTCCCTCAGAGTCTTATTTCTGATCATTCTTCTTCTGGCTGGGGATGTTGAAGTGAATCCTGGGCCATTCCAAGAATTAGTTCAAGTCATGCAAAAAGTTAGTTCAAACAAGAACAGATCTGATTTATTGTAACAAGCCAGAAAGAAGGACAGAAACCCCTAACTTCTGAAGCAGTCTGTCAGATCCCAAAACAATCTTTACTTCCAGAAAACGTTCAAACGAAGAAGAACTCAAAACAAATGTTCATACCAAAGAGTCAGGAGGAAAAAGCTTCTCCTGGCACCAAATCCTCTTGTCTGGTCAGACATTAGTTCATGTATGACACTGAGTCCTCCATTAGAAACTCTTGACCCCCTTCTTTAAAAAGGAGATCATAAAAAGCGTTCCACTTCCTTAACTTTAGAGACAAACATCTAGAGATTAACTCCTCAAAAAAATTCCTTAAATCTGGTCTTTCCACTGATGGATTACAGTTTACCGTCACCAGAAATAAGGTTGAACAGGCTCCATGAGTGGCAAAGGCAAGTTTTATGGTAATGATAGATGATGCAAAAGGAAACCTTAAACTCATGTGAGAATACATCAATAGACTGATTGGTTGACCATAAAGAGAGAATGCCAACGAACTTGGAACTAAAATGTAATAAAGAACTGGTACCAGAACCCTCTATTCTTGCAGGCAGATTGAATGATCCTTGGATTATGATCTCACCTTACTGGTTTTGCCCTCCTTGTGGCATTTGGGGCACTCCCAGCAGTTGGGGATCTCGTCGTTGATGATTCCTTCAGCTTTGCCCATCTGAGGAGAACAGAGACGAGACCAGGATGTGAAGCCACTCACCCAGACCACAGAACATTCCAGAGTCCAGCTCAGACATGGCGTTCCAGAGTCTGGATCAGGAGATCCAGATCTTCTCAGACTGGAAGTTCTGATCTGCGTTCACACCAATGCGCTTCGACCATAAATGCGTCTCTGCTGCCTCCCATTGGCCACATGGTGAATGTTCTACACGCGTGTGTAAGTGTGTTCATAAACCACACAGAAAACAGCAACAAATGAGTAGAACTGGTTTGAACATGGATTACTGAGCAAAGGAAAAGGTGCGCGTGTCTCCAGGAAATGATCAAAATGAAAGTGAAACAGATTTTTGATACAGAGATTGACGTTCACAGCCAGTGCTAATCAGAACAGAATAAATGTTCTCATCATTTCTCTAAATCCTGAAATGTTCATCTGTTGTTTTCTGCATTTTGTGATCAAATTTTACACAAAATGAATCCATTAACCATCACCATTTTGTCTGTGATGGAATAAACGCCGGTCTCTAATAAACGCTGGTCTCTAATGAAGACTGGGTCGGCCGACATATTTTTAAATAAACATCCCCGCTTATATTGGAAGATATACCGTATTTTCCTGAGATCTTTTTCAACCCAAATGTAAGGCGCCTCGATCCCTGAGGCTCCGCCTTTCGCTCCTTTTGTGACATCATCCTAGAGCCGGCCTCGGCGGTGTGTCTGCATTTTGCCCACGAAAACAAACAAACTTTAGCAAAGATAGATGTGCATATAAAATGAAAGTGTTTTGCCAATGACCACTAGCTCCACAGAGAAAGTGTGTGTGTGTGTTCAGCCTGGGGGAGGAGCTGGAAGTGCAGACTCTTTCTGGAAGGGGCTGTTCTCACCTTGTGATGTCACAATGTGAGGATTGCTTGCTTTTATGGGTTGGGAGGAACGCTTAGAGATGCATCAACAGATCAAAATACTGATTTGTGTTTGTTTTTCATGAGGAATGAACACTTATCAGTTTAAAAAGTTGATTTTGAATTCAAATCGGCTCAGATTTTTCAAATTCTTATAAAGGTGTTGGCACGCCATGTCTGGGTTCATGACATCATTCAGAGATGCTCCCAGTATGATGCTCACTGAATGGGGTTCTATGGGACCCATGGAATGTATCTGAGAACTGGACTGGGTGTGACACCCGCCCAATAGAAAAGCTTAAACTTCTAGCTTCAATGAAGTCAATTCAAACGCCATGTTTTCGCAATACGGACTCTGCCATGTTGGAGCCACACTACGTCAGTTATCAGTGATTGGTCCAAGTATGTCACTCTCACCACCACCACTCTCACCAATCAGGAGTGAGCTTGTTGGAAAGCCACACCCCTTCCACTTGAAAGCAAGCTACACAAAACCTGTCAATTGAATGTTTTGAACGTTGGACGTGGGGGCCAGCAGGCTCCGCCTACTTTTACGGAAGCATCTGATTGGTCAGTTCATAACTTGAATAACATATAGAAAAAAAATACGATGAAAAAAATAAGGATTACCAAGAAGATGTTAAAAATGTATCAGAGTAAGAATGGTTGTTCTGACCAATAGAATGACTGAGTAACAGCTGTTTATTTCTCTATGGAAGTCTATGGGATTTTTGAAGGGACTTCCTGTTTGTAATGTCAGGGGGAGGGGCCACTCAGTCCAGTTCTTAAATACAATCAATGATGATAACTCAGCAGCGACCAACAAGGTCGTCTGACTGACCTTCAGGCAGCTGGGATGGATGATCTCGTTGCAGATGGTGCACTCCATCAGGCACAGGCTGAACTTCTCCTCCTCAGAGTCCACCGTGTCCTCTTTTCCCGCCTCTCCACACGCAGAGCACACTGCCGTGTGTGGCAAAACGGGCTGCAAACACAAGTGAGAGCACAGGTGAGCCTAACAGGAGCCTCTCTTCATTCAGATGAGAGAAGACGACAAAAGAGGTCAGAGGTCAGGCTGAGCACGTGTGAAGACAGACCAACTGTTTGAAGGCTTTAGAGCAGAAACATCATCATCTTCACAAATAAAGAAAGGACTGGATTTTCAAAATAATAGTCCAGTGAAGCAGAATTCAGATGTTTCCTGTTTGTTTATCGTCACCGCATCAGGACCACGTGGTTTCTCTCTGGGATAAAGGAGGGAGGTTTGGAAAGGGCAGGCAGTCCTCTGTTGCGATAGTCCATCATAACCTGTGCCACACTTACACCCTTCACAGGGGGGTGTTCCTGACTCCCTCTACGCCTATCTCAAATACCACACCATGACCCCCACCCCATGGGGGAGTATCAAAGCTGCAATGAAACCAAGATAAAGGACCAAAGCTAGCTTTGGCATGCCGTTACCATAGAAACACCACACTGGCGACTGGCAGCAGAAACGGATCGGTTCCTTTAAATGGATCAAAGTTTCAGATCAGCTCTTAGCATCTGAACAGACATGATCTTTAAGGATTTAGAGAACATCACATAATCTCCCCATGGCTGCACACACTGGACCGGTGTCTGTTCTGGTTCCTCTGGATCTCGGAGCTGCATTGGACCCCACTGATCAGAACATTTCATTGCAGAGGCAGGAATTCGGTGCTACTGGAAGTTCAGTCACTTATCTGATGGATTCCACTTTGTTCATGTAAAAGACGAGTCTTCGTGGCGTTCCACAGGGCTCTGTGATGGGTCCGGTCCGGTTTGGTTCAAACAGACTTCACTGGGTTGCATCATCAGGCAGCAGAACATTCATGTCCATTATTATGCTGATGATACTCAGCTGTACTCGTCTATTCAACTAGCAGACAGTTTATGAAACATGTCTGGTAGCTCTAAAGACTTTGAGAACTTCAGATGTTCTTTTCTTAAGCTCAGAGGAAACAGAGCTTGGTGTTCTTGGATTCTAGCTCTTCGGGGCTTTACCGAGTAACAGTAGAGCAACGCTGGACGCCATCAGTTCCGATCTCCACTTCTACAGGTCCAACTGATCCTTAACTAGTGTATCCATGAAAGGTTCTTTCATTTCTGGGAAGATCAGGAACATCCAGTCCTGCAACGGCAGTTCATGTATGTTTGCATAAATAACGGTTCAGGTAATCCAATCGGACTGAACTGGACTCTAAAAATCCTCTGTGTTGATATTGCATGGCTCCTGGGCTCTGTGTCGGCAGCCTGACATGTCCTTTGTGGGGCGGAGTCTGATGTGACCCATAGTCTTGTGTGTATGTGTGAATTTTCAGCTCCCGCTGCTTCACTCTTGCTGATGTGACTTCACTTCCTGGAGTAAATGGAGACTTCTCCCTCCATCCAAAAAGTGTTATTTCTATAACAGCTTTAATTAAAAAACACTGCTTTAGGTGCTGTACATAAAAACAACAAAAAAAACATTCCCCACACATGCAATAAGATTAGAAGACAAAACCCTCATAATAATAAACAGAGAAAGAGAGACAAATGAAAGAGAAATGATTACAAGGAAACTAAAGAGTACCATCCATCACCAGACTGGGAGCGAGGTTTAGGAGCTCCCAGAAACCCCGGCTAAGTCTTTGGGTTCCGATCCTCAGTCTGTCCCAGCCGTCATTTCCTGCCGTTCGCCATGGCTCTTCGACCCTGGCATCAGCAGCGTTCGTCCGCCCCAGCCGTTTGCCCTGCTGGAGTCAGGTCTTTGCCCTGGTGGATCTCCATCCCTGTATTTTTAACCCTCCTGGTTTTGCAGTGAAGTTTTACTCCTGTGTTTTACTTCCTGTTTGGTTTATCTTCATTTCCTGTTCTCTGGTAGCTCCCTGTCTGGTTAGTTTTTACATTTGATTTCTGTCTGTATTTTTATTGCTGAACAGCCTGAGAACTGATGCTCGTTTATTCACACACGTTTGAGTCATCTGTGTTTCTTACTCTTGTTTGTTTTGTCTGACTCCTTGCAGGGGTCACCAAAATAAGAAGCTGTGCTGCTATTTTACCCCCCTGGTTTCAGTGTAATTTGCCCCTGCTGGCCGGGTCAGGGCTGATCGGACCTGATCCGACGGAGGGCTGTGGACTCACCGCCGTGCACTGTCTCAGGAGGCAGGACTGCTTCATCCGGCCGGGCCCTCCGAACTTCTTCATGTCCTTGCAGAAGTGACACTCCCCACACTCGTTCCTCATGCAGGCCTGGCAGCGCCGGCACCGCGTCCGCCTGCGCCTCGCGCCACTAGCAGCTCCGCTCAGCGCCTTACTGCCCGACATCTCTGAAGAAGTCAACTGTAACAGAGACAGCAGGTCAGGTTTAAAGGAACATGGCTGAGCAGAACCAGATGAAGATGTTCTCCTCATCATCAGTCACTCTAACCAGGGCTGTCAGAATCCAGGCCTGGAGGGCCGGTGTCCGGCATGTTTTCCAACCAACCTGCCACTGAAGCTCCTTATTGGCTAAACAGACATCACCAGGTGATCAGCAGTAGATACGCCCTCCAGGCCTGGTTTGGACACCCCCCCTAACCCTTTCATGCAGAAAGACCCATTTGGTTCAGTTACAGACCAGAACCCAGTGGTTCTACTTTTTGCAGTTGATCAAACTAAACTGTTTTGAGGACATGAAACTATTTCTTTACAGATGTAGTTTTGAAGTACTTAAAAAAATGAACTGTGTTTTAGTTTTCTTGATTTAGCTATTTTAACTTTTTTTACTTTTGAATCCATACATGTAAATGCAGTTCCATACTTTGAGAACTTTTTCTCCAAACATCAACGGATACAGAAGATACAAATCTGAACGTTAAGCTGATTCCAATAAGAAACATCTGACGCAGCCTTTTACTAACATTTCACTCCTATGTCAAAAATCTAAACAGAAAACATAACTGAAACAAACGAACCCAAACCCCAACCTCAAATCACTCGTATTCTTCTTCAAAGCCAAAAGAATGAGGGGTGTAGAGCTGAAGCTGTCTGAAAGCTAACCAACCATTTAGGGAAGGAAAACCATCCTTTCCAAGAACAACATTTTTATTTTGTCACGTTTTCCTTTCTGCAAACATCTCTCACAATCTTCTGACATGGAGCTTCACGCCATTTTCACAAAACATCTATTCACCTGGGTCACTCACTCAACTGGACTCTTTTACTGCTGATGGATGGATGCATGGATGGATGGATACATGGATGGATGGATGGATGGATGCATGGATAGATGCATGCATGGATGCATGCATGGATGCATGGATACATGGATGGATGGATGCATGGATACATGGATGGATGGATGGATGAATGGGTGGATGGATGGATGGACGCATGGATGGATGAATGGGTGGATGTATGGATGGATGAATGCATGCATGGATGGATGGATGCATGGATGCATGCATGCATGGATGGATGGATAGGTGGATGGATGAATGGGTGGGTGGGTGGATGGATGGGTGGGTGGATGGGTGGGTGGGTG
>BSAI01000008.1:504573-534359 GCA_036245035.1 Adrianichthys oophorus | reverse complement strand
AAACTCAAACCGATCTGGATCAGATTGAACTCAAACCGATCTGGATCGGATTAAACGTAAATCGATCTGGATCGGATTAAACGTAAACCGATCTGGATCAGATTAAACGTAAACCGATCTGGATCAGATTAAACGTAAACCGATCTGGATCAGATTAAACGTAAACCGATCTGTCTGAATCAGATTAAACGTAAACCGATCTGGATCAGATTAAACGTAAACCGATCTGGATCAGATTAAACTCAAACCGATCTGGATCAGATTAAACTCGAACCGATCTGGATCAGATTAAATTCAAACCGATCTGGATCAGATCAAACTCAAACCGATCTGGATCAGATTAAACTAAAACCGATCTGGATCAGATTAAACACAGACACAAATAGATTCATACTGAAGTGCCGGTTATGTTTGAAGGTGTGATTGTAAATCAGTCACACATCCAGAAAAACTAGAAGACTTTATTGACAGTCTCAGTTTACAATCAGAAAGCCGTGACGACCCCTGCTGGAGGAAGGAGGCGTGGCGTCCAGGAGAGGGTCAGAGGGCGGGGCTGCTGCAGAGAAAGACCAGCCACTCCGTCAGACAGGGGTCTTCTCTGGGAGGCTGAAACAAAGATGGGTTAGCGAGTGAAGCCAAACGGCGACCTTCAGCACCGAACACCCCCACCTTCAGGTTGCTGGTGTCTACCAGCTGCCCGTCCCGCTGCACCGACAGCAGCTGAGCTCGCCCCCCTCTGGGGTATCCCTCCCCCACGTGGAGGTGACACACCAGCGAGGCCGACTTCAGGTAGAGCAGCAGGCGCTGAGCTGGCCGCCAGTCAATGGCAAAGCTGGAGAAGACACGTTTGTGTAGAAGCTTTTATCAGGGTCAAAGGTCACATGGGTTAGGGTTAGGGTTAGGGTTAGCTCAGAGCCCTAACCCCTGTGCCACCTCACCTGGACCTCAGGCTCTGGATCTCAGACAGAAGCTCCACCTGCCCTACATAACTCTGCAGCACATCCAGCAGGGCAGCACTCAGCTCGGACCGTCTGCCCGTCACGCATCTTCCCACCAGGCCAGCCATACTCTCGTCCACCTGCAGTCACTTCCTGTTACTGCAGCCAATCACGGAGCAGGAGAGCTCATGTGGAGACCCTCACCTGCAGGGTGAAGCACTCGGTGGAGCTACAGGTGACTGTTAACCTCACAGGCTCAAGCTCATGGGGTGATGGGGTGAAGGGGGGGCGTGGCCTGAGCTCCACGCACAGCTCTGATTGGTTGAAGGAGATCAGGTTGACCTGTGTGACCTCCTGTGCCGCCCTGACGAGCCGCTGCAGTCTGACAGGAGCAGGAAGTAGCCAGTCAGAGCAACTCCAGAGCGCGGGTGTGTGTCATGTGACCGTGGGGGCTTACCCTTCTCTTAGCTGCTGCCAGTCAAGTGGCCGACTAAGCACCACCTCCAACTCCACTCTTAGCTGGGTCACATGATGGTTGCAGGAGCGCAAAGCATTCTGGGCCGTCAGCAGAGACGCCTGCAGCTGGTCCTGATGCTGCGTCTAAGCGGGGAGCGAGGGTTGCCGTGGTAACAGAGCTCTACCTTTCAGTGGCCAAGTGGTAGCCTTTCCCCTGGCGGGTGCACGTGCACTCACCTGGCTGTGCAGCCTCTGGAGCAGCTGGGAGAGGGCGTGCCTTCTGTGGTGGATCTGCTGGAGCTGGTCCTGGAGGGATCTCAGCAGATCCTCGGTCTCCTCCTCCGCTGACATGCTGCCCGCCTTCAGAGCCTTCCACCTGCCCTTGGCCCTGCCCTCTGACACACAGGTACAGGTGCGTGTTAGATGTTCTGACCCGGGCCCTCACCAGCCGGATCTCTCAGAGCTTCCTGTACCTGACTGAGGGGGGCACGGCTCTGTCATCAGGTGCTGGGCAGATTCCTGACTTTCCAGGGATGACATCATGGAGTCCAGAACGAACAGCTGACGCCACAGAACCTTCTGGACCCGCCGGCTGTCCTGAACAGACAGGTTTCAAGCTTTAACGTTTGCTTTCCTTCCACTCTGCTCTGAACTTCTGTTGGTTTCATGTCGCGGACGGACCGACAGGGAGAGCAACATCCTCTCTGCGGCCTGGTCGCGGTTCGGGTCCGGGTCACCGGGCGGCTCCAGCAGGGCGGGGTCACAGCGCCGCAGAACGCTGCAATAAACAAAGCATCAGTTTCCGCAGCGCGCGCGCGCAGCTCGCGCTCCAAACACGTCATCTCCTCGCAGGAGAGCAGCGGTGGTCAAACGAACTCAAGGCGGTCACTTACGCTCGGGCCGCCATCTTTCTTCTTTGAATCTGCGCGCCTCTGCGCGAGCTCGTCCTTTGTTCTGGGGCGGGCCCGTGGGCGATCTGATTGGCCGTCCGACTGTGACGTCACCTACAGTCATAATGAAGAACTTATTCGTGGACTCCTGAGGCAGCTTCGCCTCATTCCCGCCCCCTAGAGGAGAGGGAGGTGTTGACATGCTCTGATGTCCCGAGGGCCCTGAAGGCATCACTCTGTTGGAGCCTGTCCTCTTGGGTCTGCAGAGCTGAAGCCAAAGCTGGAGGGCTCTGTGCACGGAGCTGTGTGACGTATTTCCGTCCATCCATTTACCTCAGCGGGCAGCAGGAGCAGAACCATCACATCTCTGTTGATAGTTTGAGCTCCTCCCATTTGTCCTTTTCGATGAATCGGTTTGTGATTTTTTTGTGTGTTCTTCAGAATGTCGCTGCCTTCATGTTTTGTCTGGACAGAATCTGAGTCTTGGTTCCGGTCTGGTCCAGAACACCTCTCCTCCTCCATTCCTCCCATTTCCTCCCAGGAAACACACGGTTCTCATTGGTTTACAGGAGGATTGTTTTAATGAGAAGCTGACAAATCTGAAGACAGAAACCGTTGGACGAGTTTGCAAATGGTTTTACTCAAATATACGTTACCGAAGTTACTAAAGCTGGTAACATTTCATAATCAGGACCCTTTTATTAACTTTAATGCATAATTAAGCATTATTTCAATATTACACGTTGTGATAGTAGTTTCTCTCCTTGTGTTTGAGTGTACATACTATTTTATGTATTTTTATGTATTGTTTTGAAAATAAATTCTTTGATACACTGACCCTGTATCAAATACCATCAACAAATCCATCGACACAAAAAGATTTTAAAGATCACAACGACAATTATAAAACAGAACAAATGTTAAAAAACAGCATTGCCTTTTCGAAAACAAAACTCCAGAAACCAAAACTTTAAAAAATCATTTCACAAAACCAAATGAAATGTTAAAACAATGAAAGGCTTAATCGTCATTTATGGAATAGATTTGACTGGAAGATACATATGAGAGATTTCAGAACCCCAATGATAACTTCACAATTCTCTAAAACCATTTCCTCACCCTGTTGGAGAAACTGTGGCGGATCACGCTCACATGTTGCCCAGCACTTTGTGGGTCTTGCAGGATATAAAAAATGAAACTGAAAACATGTCAGACCTTAAACTTTCAGTGGATCCATTACTGTTTGTTTTGTGTATTGGAAAGATATGTGACCAAGATCAACAAAATATACTGTGCACTCGTTTGCTCATTGCACAGAAATGTATGGATGGATCCATGGAATGGAGGAAACCAACGTCTCCAACAAGCACGGCATGAATACAAAGACTTGAGCAAGTTTAAATTATGGAACACTCCAAATGAAAATGCACTTCTTGACACAAAGATGGAGTCATGTTACCATGTAAACTACTAATGTATCAACCATTTCTCAAGAAATGTTCTGAAATTTGATGTATTGTTGTAATACATATAATTATCTGACGCAAGAAATTACAGTTAAAAAATAAGAAACACAACAAGAAACCAGAAAAGGTGGGAATTATGGGACATTGCTGATTGGATGTTGACGGTTGTTCAACTGAAAGTTATTTGGCATGAAGCGACGTTGATATTATCTCTATTAATCAATCATCCATTTTAACTAAGAAGTCTGACATGTAATCATGATAAAGTTCTGAAATTTCTAACACAAAATGGTGAAGGATTTCACATCATTGCAGTATCCGAAGCATGGCTGAAGGACGAGGACACTGAAACAGTTCATATAAAGGGATATGACATGTATTGTCTAAATAGAAAAATAAAAAAGAGTTGGGTTGGGGTCTGTAACGAAGGCGCTGAGACGTGTGGATCCATGTGCAAACAGGGTCTAATGAAACAGCACAGGAGGATGAGACAAGGCGTGGTCGAGGACAGGCGAGGGTCAAAAACACAAGGAGCAAGGCGGGAGGCGTCAAGACAGGCAGAGATCAGAAACCAGGCAAACAGGAACATGGAACGCTTAGAATGAACGAGAGGGAAACCAGTTCAAGACTACGCACAGAGGAGAGGGTGAGACTGGTGTGATGACATGATGAGGAGCAGCTGGTGAAGACAAGATGGCAGAGGTCCAATGCATGCTGGGAGTTGGAGTGTACAGGAAAACAGAGGCTGTTAGTATTCTGACGATGGCTCCCTCTGGTGGTCGGAGAGGGGACTGGACAGCCGGATGCCGACAGGGTCGTGGTGTATATAAAAAAAGACTTAAAATGTAAACTTGTTAACAAAATGACAACTGTTACAAATGTGGTGACTTTAATATTGATCTGGGAAACTTAAGCGTGTCAGAGACGAGTAATGACTGTAAACTCTCTGTATAGCCTGGGCTATGTCCTTTGATCAACAAACCAACCAGAATCACTGCACAAAGTGCAACAATTATAGACAATATACTCACAAATGTTTCAAAAGATATCGAAAAAAGTGGCAAAGTGATGACTGATGTCAGTGTTTACAGTCTGTGAACTACACTCCATGAAACCACAACCCCAAACAGAACTTTGAAGCAGGGATAGATCCCAGAAAGTTTTGGAAGCACTGAAAAGAGATTTACAACAAAACTGGAAAGATGTGTACGTAAACCATGTAAATAACGCCTATAATTCCTTCATAGTAATAATTCATGGTTTATATGAAAAAAATGAACACTAAAGAAACTAAGTATTAAAAAATTTATAAGCAAACAATGGATGATAAAAGGATTATGGAACGCCTGTAAAAAGAAGAATAATCTATACAAAAAATATTTAAAATTAAGAACTACAGAAGCTGAAGACAGGCATAAAATATACAAAAACAAACTGGTTTCTATTATCAGAAGACAAAAGAGTAATACAATAAATTATTGGAGGAAAATAGAAGTCACACCAAAACAACATGGGGAATTATAAACGGGGTGTTGGGAAAGGATCAAACACTTGGAAAAGTCCCAAACTATTTTGAAAAGGGTGCTATTGATCTATATGACACAAAGGATTTAGCTGCAAAATGTTATCATCCTTTTCTTAGTGTTGGACCAAAAATATTAACAACCAACGAGGATCATGAATCAGGTGAAAATGTCAAAGATAATGCAAATAACATGTTTTTAAACGCAGTCAGAAAAGAAGAAATAATTAACACAGTGAAGAAAAGATTCACTGATTGTGACAATTTGGATACGACTTTAATAAAAATCTTATCAAATATGTTATACAACCATTCACCTATATGTGTAATTTATCATTTTCAACGGGAATGTTTCCTTTTAGGATGAAAATCGCAAAGCTAATATCTATTTCTAAAAGTGGAAACAAACACACTATCTAAATACAGACCAACATCCCGTTTCCCACAATTCTCCAGCACAATTTCAATCGCTGTGGAAAAACCAGGATCACCGATATGCCATACAAACTACAGATTTGCTTAAACTTTTAATCACTAAACATTTCAAATGAATAAAACAAGTCAGACTGTGTTAAACTTTGTGAAACTGCTTCTCTTCTTCAATGGATAACCAGTTATTTAACGGACAGAAAACCGTTCGTACAAATAAAAGACATAAAATCCACATTAAATTCAGTAACATGTGGGTTTACCCAAAGGGTTAGTCCTGGGTCCTAAATTGTTCAACATTTAAATCAATGATATCACAAGTGTATCCAGTTGACTAAAATGCATGACTGTCTCTGGCAGTTTGTCTTTAGTCTTAACAGTAAAATGAACAATGCAAATACAATCTAAACACACATTTGCAGTAGAAGTTTGATATATGTGAGTGTTTAATGTGAGTAAAAGTGTTTGGATTTCTGTATATTTTAGGAGCCAGGAGTAACAACCCCACTGCAGGGCAGTTCCAGGGCATTTGCCCCCGTATGATGGTTGGCTGTGGCGTCTTTCCAAGTGGATCAGGAAACGTGCAGCACAACATGAGACTGTGTCCCTGTCCGCCGCAGACGTGCACTCTGACATCAGAGGAAGATCTCCATTTGGATGTATTCCTGCATTCATGTGAACACAGTGTCAATCTTTAAGTTTGAGCTGAAACTGGTTCAGAAGGTGTTTTTACTCAGGAAGCAGATCATGAATGTTTATGTCTTACTGTTTTATGAAATAAGGCTGCAGTACGTGACAACACTGACTACCCTGGAGATTCAGAGAGCATCACATCTAAGAAACTGTGAAAAAAAGTTCTTTTCCGAGGGTTGAAGTCATGATATTTGGTAAACAACTAAATGTTTCATCTTAGTTAGATCTGTCTGTGTCCTTAGATGTCAACATTTCCTATCCTGCAGTTTTGAATGTTGTCTTCAGGCCAATATTTATTCCACCAGTAAGGAAAAGGTCAAGATTATTTCTGAAAACACACAATAGTATTAACAAACAGTCAGGAGATGAGCTGAACCGTTTCAAGTTGTGGATGAGAAAACTCCAACACAGCTAATTTCAATGTGTAGATCAGAGTTCAACTGTAGTTTTAAACACCCTTCTTTTGAGACGTTCAGTATACCCGCCTGTATACACATACCTGTATACCTTCAAGCACCAACAACCACAAACTGCAGCCGTCTTCGGATCATTCACAACATCCACAGATTAGAAGAAGAAATGTGTTTATATAACACTTTCACAAGTAAAGACGAGACATGGGGAAAAAGCAATACAAATGAAATCCAATGGGATCAAATAAATAAAACATCATAAGTAAAAAATAAAACAAGTAAAAGCCAATCAAAACAGAAAAAAAGTTATGTAAAAGTCCATCTGAATAAAAACGACTTAAGAAGCTTTTGAAACGGTTGACCATGCGGTTGACCATACGCAGACTTATGGAAGGGCGTTCCAGAGCCTGGGGGCTACAGGTCTCCACAGGTTTTTAATTTACTTCTTCAGAACTTTTATCTTTTAAGAAGATTTTAATCTGAGGACCGAAGAGGTCGGTTAGTTATGTTAACAGATCTGAAACATATTTGGGAGTCTGTCCTTTTACAGCATTAAATGTTAAAACTAAGACTTTAAAATCAATTGTAATTTGAGCGGTAGCCAATGTAGTGAAAATAGAACCGCTGTGATGTGTGCCCTTCTGCTGGTTCTGGTTAAAAGCCATTGCTGCCGCATTCTGGACAAGTTGGAGGCGGGTGACATCGTTTTTTTAGACAGAGTTACAATAATCTAAACAAGAGGAGATAAACGCATGGATGACCAACTCTAGATCAGAATCTGTATTTGTCTATTGCACTGCACTACTTGGATCTGAGTGAGGCTTAATGCAGCTTGTTTCAGAAAGGCTGGGATTGAACCAGTTGATAGAGAGGTATAAACAATCTAACAACATGTGGACCGACCACACCGAAAGCATTTACCAGCAGTGATGTAGCTACAACATCAAGCAGGCAGGTAGAGGGTTTCACCGCTACGAGATTTCTCACTTCATCTCGAGTCACAGGCATGAAGGACAGCCACTACTGGTCAAGTCTGCAGATGATGTTACAGACGCTCTGATATCATTGACCTTTTCCATGAAAATGTTTAGAACGTGGTTGCATGTATAGGTACCGGCGGAACTGAGGGTGATACAGTCTTGTGTAAAGTAGCAAATAAAACTTTGGGATTGCTGTTGGTCATATTAACCATTCATTCATTTCTATACCGTTTCGTCCCTTTCGAGGTCATGGGGTTGCTGGAGCCTAACCCGGCCACTCATGGCCAAAGGCAGGGGACACCCCTGGACTGGTCGCCAGTCTGTCACAGGGACCACAACCACACACCCACACACACTCACACCTAGGGACAATTTAGAGTAACCAATGAACCTATGAAGCATGTTTTTGGACGAAGCCGGAGTCCCCGGAGAAAACCCACACATGCACGGGAAGAACATGCAAACTCCACACAGAAAGGTCCCCTACTGGTGACACTGGTTCAAGTCCCCCAACCAGGACTTGAACCAGCAACCTTCTTGCTGTGAGGCAAGAGCGCTAACCACTGCGCCACCGTGCAGCCTCATATTAACCAGTCTGGAAAAAATATTCTGATCTGTTTAATTTTGTTTATTGAGTGTGGAAATGAACTCTTTTAAATGGAGTCTGTGAACTTTGAATTTAGATGATTTCCATAAAAGTTCTACCCGCCCACAAGATCTTCTAAATGCCCTAATGATCTCAGTCATCCAGGGAAGGGAATTTTTAGGAGCAGAACTTTTAAGCCTAATAGGATCAACCTCATTTAAAGCACACAGGCAACGGTTATTAAAGGACGGCGCAAAAGAATCCACATCACTGCTACTCTCACAACATTCTGGGTCAAATCATTTGGAAAAGGTATCAATTGCATTTTGATTTATAATTCTTCGTTGTGAAGCCACCTTTTCAGGACAGGTGTCTAAATCCAAGGTCAAGTGAAAATAAATGCAGCTAGGATCCGAAATATGCACATCCACAACATTTAGATTGTCTATGTTCAGGTCAAAGGTGAAAACGTGGTCTAGTGTGTGACCTTTGTTGTGGGTTGGGCCAGACACACATGCTGTTTAAAGATACACAAATTTGTGAGTGAAGTCAGCTTAGATGCTAGCTGCACAAGGAGTCATCAATATGTATGTTAAAATCTCCAAGAAGTAGAACTTTCTCAAGATTAATAATTGTGGTTAAAAACTCAGAGAAATCATCTAAAAAGACTTGCAGGACCAGGAGGTCCATAGATCAAGGCACCGTAAAATGGCTTAGCTTTTCCAACCGTGGTCAACTGTAACTCGAATGAGCTGAAAGAAGACGGGATTAATGGACTGCAATAGAAACAATGTATGAGGGCCAGACCGCCGTCCCCGTTGAGCGACACGTGGAGTCCAGCACAAAGCAGTTTGGAGGACATAAATGTGTGTATTCATGTGCACGCTGCCAAGTTTCAGTATAAAACATAAAGTCCATTTGTTCTTCCTTAAATAAGTCACCAAGAATAAAGGCCTTGTATGCTGTGGAGCGTGTGTTCAGCAGGGCGAATCGATTTGGATTTTTGTATCCTGACCTAAGGTCCTGCAGGTCAGTAGAACATCGCAGAAGGACAAAACATTGAGCTTTATGTTCACAGGGCAATTAAACATGAACCTTATAGCTGCACCCTGTTCTGGAGGCATCATGTTCTCGCGCATCTGCCCGCTTCACATTTGGTTCAAGAGTAACACAACAGGACAGTTGGAGGCTGGCTCAGCCCAGATTTGAAAAACGAAAGAAAAGAGGCGGGACTAGGGAAGGCGGGCAGAGCGGGGAGGTGTGGTCTTGATCTGTGATTGACAGTGAGGTGAGCTTGAGGTAAAGTACACTGGGTCTGCAATAATGGAGAGTGTAGCTGCCATTGAAGGGAACCATAATACATATTTTTGTTTCTAAAAATATTTGGAGTTAATAAAGGTCATTAATGGAAAATGTGTCTTATAATCATTTGAGATGGGCTGCACGGTGGCGCAGTGGTTAGCGCTCCTGCCTCACAGCAAGAAGGTTCCCGGTTCAAGTCCTGGCTGAGGGACCTTTCTGTGTGGAGTGTGCATGTTCTCCCCGTGCATGTGTGGGTTTTCTCCGGGGACTCCGGCTTCCTCCCACCGTCCAAAAACATGCTGCACAGGTTAATTGGTTACTCTAAATTGTCCCTAGGTGTGAATGTGAGTGTGCATGGGTGTGTGATTGTGGCCCCTGCGACAGACTGGCGACCAGTCCAGGGGTGTACCCTGCCTTCGCCCATGAGTAGCCGGGTTAGGCTCCGGCAACCCCGTGACCCCGAAAGGGATAAAGCGGATTGGAAAATGAATGATGAATGAATGAATCATTTGAGATGCTGTGGGCCTCACCTAGTGTATTTCTAAAGCGCATTTTTAGCAGATAAAAAAAGACTAAAGTTAGTTGCAAACTGGCACCAATGTAACCAGACAATTGGCAAGAAATATAAAAATTAAGTAATTTAAGATAAAGTGTCTTTTATGATGACAGAAAGACCAAAACAGTAAAGTCATGTGTCATGCGTCAGCTGCAGCTCCAGTCAGTGTGTGCGGTGCAGTCTGGGTTCAGGGGAGGCACGGGCAGCCGGTTCCTCACCTGCTGCATTCTACTGTATATGAACAGGATATTTGTAAATTTACTACTTGTTTTTCTACCAGAGAAATGTTGAAAACCCACAGGAAAAAAGTAATTATAATACAGACATGTCTGAAAAATAATAATAAGTATATTTATCTAATTTAATGTATGTATTTTTAAGATCTTTTTTGCAGGTGAGGCAAAGCCTTAGCTGAAGATGCTGAAACAATTTACTTTCATTGGTGAATTATGCGCTGGATGTGCTGAACATTTCGATGCCAGTGTTGCATGGGTTTCAAAGTGCACAAAGAATTTGGGGAATTTTTTGAAAAGTTTGAGCTGAACGTTTTGATTCCAAGATTGCTGGAATCGCTCCAAGAGTGATTGAGATTTTACGTGCCGCAAAACGTACTGAACGGAGCAGGAGAATCACCACGCACGGATCCAGAGAGCGCGTTTTCTCTCCATGTCCTGTTTAAAGCCGCTCACGCAGCATTTCAACATTCAACCAGCAGGGGGCAGCCGCGTGCCTGTGCTTTCCTAGTATCTGGTGGAAGAAGAAGAACCACGTTTGTTTGTGTCCTCAAGTCTACATTGAAGAACCGAATCCTGTTATGGAAGTCCCCAGTTCCGACAGCGACTGGAGGAGCACGCAGTTCCGACAGAAAGTGGTCGCTCAGATGTGAGAACCTCCGCTTATTGTTGTGGATCTCGTTCATTTTCAGTTTCCGGTCTGTTTGGCAGCGCGAGCTAAAGCTAAAGCTAGCCGTCCGGTTCCGCAGCGTCACAGGCCCGGTCTGTTCGAACAGCGAGCCGTTCATCCTGCCATGCGGTTACTTGAGTGTTTCATGAAAAGTATCTGCTTTAAAGCTGTAAGCCAGGGGTCTCCAACCTCGTTCCTCAAGGGCTACCGCCCTGCTTCAGTAATTGCTGCTCACCTGGATCAGGTGTGTTCAGTCATTTAGAAACTGCGCCGATTCAATCCACGGTAGCCCTCGAGGAACAGGGTTGGAGACCCCTGCTGTAAGCGTTCCAGTTTCACATGAAGGAGCTCCAGGATTATTGATCCTGGGGGTTTAGCGGCATCAAGAGAGAATGCAAAGCAACTTTAGGAAAAAAATAGAAAAACGTTTCCAGGTGAACAAATCGAATGAGGTGCAGCATCGATGTTTACGGCCAGTGACGTCATCTCACGTGGTGCTGGTTGTGGTTGGCGGAAGCCCTCCGTAGCGGATCTACTCAGTGACTCACCTGTGGTCATGACCAGGAGAACCAGGTGACACGAGCTTCCTCTGCAGGGGGGCTGGACCCTCCCTCAAAGGGGGAGGAGCCAGTAGAGGTAGCTCTGGCATCTGGCCTGGAACCCTCTTAGGCGTATTTGTGGCGAGGCGTGTCCCACTTGACCAGATGAAAACCCCATGGAAGACCCAGGATGTGCTGGAGAGACCGGAACAGCTCCCCATTGACTGTAAAAAAAAAAACACTGGACAGCTCAACTCCTCTTGTTCCAAACAGGAAGTTCCTGCTGGTTCCAAGAAGCCAAAATCCCATAGACTTCTACAGAGAAATAAACAGCTGTTACGCCGTCGTGCTGTTGGTTAGAATAATCATTCTTGCTTTTCTTTATCACAAGTTATTTAAATTCTAAACTGACCAATCAGAAGCCTCAGTAAAACCATGATTGGCAGCTAATGCCGAACTCGCTTTCAGTGGCAGGGGTGTGGACTTCCAACAAGCTCCCTCATGATTGGCCACTGTAGTTCCCCTAAAAACGAGACTCAGGCTGACTCGGACCAATCACTGTTTACTGGTTTCAAAATGGCGGCGCACCTATCAGGAAGCAATGGAGACGGATTGGGCCTCAATTTCTCGTGAGAGCCGGGGGTAAGGCGTTTTCTATGGGTGACGTCACACCTTGCTTCGTCTGTTGTTTTTTTGTCAATGGTTCCCCCAGTGGAGGTGGATGGAGAGAAGGGCTAGAGGGCTCACACCGCTGCCCCCTGATGGACAGAAGGAAAATGGACATTTTTGATGGTCCTCTCACCTGTGGAGGCCTCCTGCAGGTGTCCTGGTGCAGATGGAAGGTCATCGGCTAGACATCACGTTCAGACGCACAGCTTCATGAATGAAGCTCCTGAAGAGCAAACCTTCTCACCAGCTCAAAGTCCCACTGCAACTATATTTGTATCTATTGTCAAAGCGATCCCAGTGGTCATGTGGGGGCGGCCTTGGTGCAGAGGTAGGGCGGTCGACCTCTGATCAGAAGATTGCAGGTTTAAGTCCCGCCTTGGGTCCTGGCGGCGTCTTTGAGAAACACACTGAACCCCACACTGCTCCTGGTGGTCATAGGTTGGCGCCAGTGTTCGACAGTCATCAGTGAGTGAATGGAGCTGTGACTGTAAAGCGCCTTGGGCCTTCAAGAAAGGTACAAAAGAGCTGTGAATTACACACCTTTTACCGTTTGAATTATAATTGTGCAGACAAAATTTCAAAAGCCTGTGCTGTTTTTTATGACCTAAAATTCTGACGAGCAGCGGGAGTTAATTAGAAATTTGCCCCAGGTTTGTGGGCAGGACTGTTGGCGCAGAAGTAACCCTACATTGATATCCCAGCATCGCTTTTGCATACAGCTCCTCACAACCCCAAGCTAACATTAGCATAGCAAAAAACCGGCACGCTATCAGAGCTATCCAGCCATACAGTTTTGATCCAAATTCCAACTCAGATGAGGAAAACAAGGACGTAACGGGATCTACTTGTCTACAGGCGGATGATTTAGAATTGGAGTGGAGAAAGGAAACTTTGAATATAGAAATACTCAGAAACACAGTTTCAATCTTAATTTTGTTGAGACATGCCCTCCATCATTAAAACATGCATCAAAGACACACTTTTTTCATCAGAGTGGAACAGTTCCACTTTAGAAGTGCAGCTCTCCAGGATGAGCTGAGGGTGGCAGCACTGAGCTTTTCTGTGAATGTGGGTGTGACTGTCTGTAGTGCAGATTTCTTTTTTTTTTTTTTCGGTCGATACCGATAACCGATATTTCCCCTGCAACTGTGACCGATATCCGATATTTGCCGATAGCGATATTTAAATGTCTGGAATAAAAGAGAGTTTAGAGATTTCCTTTTTTTATTTATTAAATCTGCAATAACCATCACATTGCCACGAACAGAACAAACATGCATCCCACTTAGAAACTATCAATAAATCCTTATTGATAACTTAAGTTCAGTGTTTAGTGACCGTGTGTTATTTGCAAACACAAGCAAAAGCCGTCAAGATAACTTGAAAACAATAGGATTTAAAGAAAGTGCTTTGAAATTAAGGATTTTTAAACGACAAAAAATAAGTAGAAACTGCTTATTGTAAACAACATATTTCAAACTGTAAACATAAAACTTTGTAGTCTTGCATAAAAATGTGTTTGTTTGTAGCTGGTTTATACGTAGACTCTGGGATGAAGGTTTTCCCTCTAACGTCACAGTGGATGCCAACAACCGGAAGATAACTTCAGCCGTATCCGGCGTTTCAGATACCATGAATAAATAAAGGAAAACAAAATGAAACAACCGTCGTAAAACTGGTATTTTCTAAATATAATAATAAACGTGAAATCATCGTGTCTGTAACTTTGTTATGATGAGCGTATGTGAAACATTCGAGCATCAGTCGCTGCGTTTTAGACAGAGCACCTTGGTACATGGAAACAACGCTCTCCATAAATCCATATTTTGAGGAAGACTTCCGAAGACTCTTCTTCGGAGTCCTTGCTGGCTCCTTTCACCCCAAAGAAAGTTTCCTCGTGCGTCTGTTTGTTGTGCTCCCGTCGCTTTTAGCCTTGGGCTGAAAGCATGAGTCCAAGCGAGCAGTCGCTTTATCGCGCATGACACGGCAAGATAGGTGAATGTGGTGAACAGAATCCGCCAGTTTTCCAAAAGAAAACGTCCTTTCAGAATCAGAAAACAAAAAAGTGGAAAGAATCAAAGTTAGCATATTTGCATTGTTTCCTGTCTGCAGCTCAGTACCAATTGGCCCTTAGACCGGTACAGGTTTGCTGCCTGGGTGTTGGGACTTCGAAAAACCATGAGTTAGGGTTACCCTAAAAATCCAAAAAGTGACCCAGAGAGGGCCGGAATCATTCATCCATAAAACATGAGTTGGGAGTGAGAATGTGTTTGTGTGAATAGCCGACGTGTGCTCGATCCTCTCGAGGAGGAGCGAGCCTGTGCTAAACAGAGAGCTTCTCCTGCTGTAACCACCGGTCAAAGTAGAAGGAAACATCGGTGGAATCTGTCGGTGGAATTCTTTTATTTTTCTTACCGATAATCTGAAATTATGCAAATACCAGCTGATACCGATACTGGCACCAATATGTCACCCATCTCTAAGTGTGTGTTTGTATGCAGTGACGAGGCCATGAGGAAGGCGGGGCCTGGCACCACAGCGCACAAGTCCGGCACGGACATGGAGAACCAAGTCTACAACAAGGCCAAGACCAGAGTGAGTCTTTGTTGTTTTTTGTGACAGCGCTCCAGTCTGCATGTTCTCCTCCTGTTACCGGGCAGATTACTGCCAGAACTGACCTGATGACTGTTTGCCAGGACGAGTATCTTTCACTGGTGGCGCGGCTCATCATCCACTTCAGAGACATCCGTAAGTGTTGCTCCCGTGAAACTTGAGTTTGAATGTAGCTGTGCTCTAGAACCCAGACGTCCTCAGCGGTTCTCCTTCGCTGCTCGTCAGGAGCACGAAACTGAGGGCAGGTTTACCTGAGGTTCATAGAGAGGAGGAGCCTGAGCGAGGCGTCGCGGTCTGTTTGTACGAGGAGGTCTGAGGAGCTCATGATGGAGCTGTGGTGTTTCTGGATTCGCTGTTCGGTGTGATGTAAAGCTGCTGCTCTGGTTGGCCTTCAGCCCTCAGTCTGTCCTCTGTCTTTCCACAGATAAGAAGTCTCTGGGGGGTCCAGGTAAGTGGGCCTCCGGTCCTGTTCTGGATGTGTTCTGCTCTCTGCTGGACCCATGCTGCAGTCATGGCCGTCATGATCTTCGCTCTGCATGTTGGATGGGCTTAATGTTGTTTGTTGTCTACCTTCTGCTAGATCCCATGAATGCCCTGACTAACCTGACAGGGGTTGGAGTGGGCCCTGGCGCCATCGGAATGGGGCCTCGCCCTGCCGGGGCTCAAGTGGGGGGCATGGGGCCCATGGGGGCCATGGGGCAGATGCATGCCATGGCAGGGGTGCCTGGAAACCCACAAGGCCGTGAGTGTTTCCTCTGTGTGCTGTTTGGTCTCCACAGCGCCCCTAGCTGCCATATGTCTGCGCTTCAGCATGCTGTGTCTGAGCTTTCAGACCCGTCCATGACTGCCTTCGAGCTGCCGGCGCTCCATCCACCACTTTTGTTTCCGCAGTGTCAGCGCCGACCCAAATGCCCATGCAGCCGATGGTGCAGCAGCAGCACCAGCAATTCCAGCAGTTCCAGCAGCAGCAGAACGCCGCCGCCTTGCAGCAGTTACAGCAGCTGAGGGCGCAGCAGCACCAGAGCCAGCAGCTGCAGCACCAGAACCAGCAGCTGCAGCAGCAGAACCAGCAACTGCAGCAGCACCAAAACCAGCAGCTGCAGGCCCAAAACCAGCAGCAGCAAAACCAGGTAGACTCTTCACACAAACGGGTCAGGACTGGTTCCTCATTTATTCACAGTTGTTACCAGCTTTTGTTAGTTTGAATCAGGCCAAAAGTCCAGTTCTTTGGGTTCAGTTTGAAGGAAACAGATCTGTTCTGCAGTCATTCCTGTGGGTTCCTTCAGGTCACAGTGGAGTTTCTGATCCAAACCAGCTGCTTTAATTATGACCCGGAACTCTTGAACATAAGTGAGAGTGGGAACATAGGCTAGTACATCCAGAACTTTGTCTTTTTCCTGTAATGTTTCTGTAATATTTCTTTAAAGCCTCGCTCCAATGGAAATGAACATTTTTAACGTCTTCTTGTAGCATTTGCTCAAAATAGAGAAACGAACTATACAAAAGAATTTTCTGAGGATTTCTTACGTCAAATCGCGTTGGATCAGAAAACCGGATGCTAGAAAAACCTGGGGCTAGGGACGTAACCACTCATTGGGCGTCCAAAAGTCTCTTACCACTCCGCTCCTCCTCCCCCTTGCGTACATCCATTTTCCTGGTCTGAGCTGGCCTCTGGCTCTTAACTGTACGGCTGGATTGATCCAATCTTGCTCGCCATTTTTTTGCACTGCTAATGCTGGTTTGGGGCTAAAAGCTCACACGTAAGCATGCAGACAAAACTCCTAGCAACGAGGAGGGGAAATGGGCAGGGTTGCTCTGAGCCAACAGTCCCGCCCACAAACCTAAATTGTATTTCTAACTTTGCATAAGATATGTCTAAAAACAGCAAAGTCTTTTTGATTTGGGCTGAAAACATTACCAACATGTACGAAAGAGTACTAGGAATGTTCTGTAACGTTTCTTTAACGTTCTTTAATGTTCTGAAACATTTTATTTAACGTTCTTCGATGTTCTGTAACATTTCTTTAATGTTATTTAATGTTCTGTAACATTTCTTTAATGTTATTTAATGTTCTGTAACATTTTATTTAATGTTCTTTGATGTTCTGTAACATTTCTTTAATGTTCTTTTATGTTCTGTAACATTTCTTTAACGTTCTTTAATGTTCTTTGATGTTCTGTAACATTTCTTTAACGTTCTTTAATGGTTCTTTATACTTCTACGTTTTCTGATTCTTCTGCAACATTCTGAACATGACAATGAAAGAAACTCAGGAGAGCTGGAAAAGATGGAGAAGTTTCATGTTCAGGACAGGAACGCAGAAGAACTGAAGATGGTGGACTTGACAAAAAGAATGGAAATGTTTGTGGTGAAGACGTTTTTCCAGAACAGAGAAGAGCATAACCTTGTCTCAACATGACTGAGCAGCTGGCTCGCTGTTTTTGGCTCCTCCCATAAACTCCTTTCCCCTCCGTGTTGAGTCCTCACCGCTTTCGGCCGGGATGACCTGACATCACCACATTGTTTGGATCATCTTTAGCTTTTCCTCTGTTTGGTTGAGCAGCAGCAGATTCCTTTGCCCCTCCCACTGCTCGGTGTTTCCACGGTGACGGCACTCTGTCCTGGTGTCTGCAGATGCACCAGGTGAGGATGCTCCAGCAGCTGCAGCAGCACCACCCTCAGGCCCAGCCTCAGTCCATCCATCCGATGGTGCAGCAGGTCCAGGTTCAGCCGGCGCCGGGTCCAATCCCCCCCCCACTCCCAGCAGCTGCAGCAGCCCAACATGGTGTCCTCATCTCTGGCTGGTCCGATGGCGTCCATGCCGCATGTGCCCACCTCCCTGAGCCAGCAGCATATCAAGGCCTTCCAGGTACCACGGCGTCCAGCGGGTTTGGGACCGGCTCAGGTTCTCGTCCTGACCCATCCTTTTCCTTGTGTGTGTGAAAGCAGGCCCGTGCCACCATGCAGCAGCACCATCCGCAGATAGTGACCCAGTCCCAGCTTTCCACCCCCGGTGCTGCACCTGGACAGGTGAGTCTGCGGCTCCGGAACCTCCATTTATGTCAGTGTGGTGGACCAGCAGCTTCAGAGTCTGCTTTCTGCTCTCCGTCTAAAGCTGGGTCGTCCCTCGATGCAGAATCTGGCCCGGCCAACCCGACCGGTTCTCACCCCCCCCCATCCCCACTAATGCCTCTGCAGCCCCCACCCCTGCCAGCGTGGTTGGAGGACAGGCGATGTCAGCTCAGGTACTCTACTCCACCACACCTGTGTTTTCAGCAGAACCACACGAACAGAACCACAAACGTACTAAGAACTTAAACAGAATCACAGACAGAACTACTAATGAGACCACACACTGACAGAACCAAAGACGGACAAAACTCTGGGTTTTTCCTTCAAAAGAAGAACTGGTCTTGGTTCTGTTCTGGATCTCAGCTCATTCCATTAGATGTTCTTAAAGAACCTGTTGTTGGTGTTCCACTCACGGCTCCAGCTGAGTCAGCACCCTGTCAAACATGAATGAATGTCTGGACCGCTCCACGCGGGGGGGTCTTGTCTGCTCCTCCCGCCCCCATGGTGGAGGACAGAACCGGTACTACGTCCGAACCAGGACCAGGAGGGTGGGAAATCCCAGAACCACACAACGATTAACCTCCCCAACAAATGAATCGCAGGTGCAGCACGCCATGATATCATCGCCCTCACCTGTGCAGGTACCAACGCCACAGATGCCACCACCCCCCCAGCCGTCACCCCAGCCCCCCACCTCACAGCCCAACTCAGTCAGGTAGGACAAGTACTGTGCTCCCCCGTCTTGGTTCCGGTTCCAACTCTGTTCTGGTTCCGTCAGCTCCGGCCCGACGCCCTCCCCAGGAGGAGGATTCCAGGCCAGCCCCTCCCCTCAACCCTCCCCCAGTACAGCCACGTCCAGCAGACCCCCCCAGATCTACAGCGTTCCCTCCCCAGGACCGCTCAACACTCCAGGTACATCAGCCATCATTACCAGAACCGCTCAACGACCAAAGCCAAACAGGTAATCTGACCCCGCCCCTTCAGGTAACCCCGGCTCCGTGATGAGTCCTTCTCTGGAGGACCAGCAGTACATGGAGAAGCTGAAGCAGCTGTCCAAATACATCGAGCCACTTCGCCGCATGATCAACAAGATCGACAAGAACGAAGGTGAGGCCGGCACCAAACCCGGTTCCGGTCCAGAAGGACAAAGCTCAGTTCTGCTTCTCCTCTCAGACAGGAAGAAGGACCTGAGCAAGATGAAGAGTCTGCTGAACATCCTGACCGACCCAAACATCAGGTACGACCCGCAAAGCCCCTCCCCCTCATCCGCTCTGTAACCACGCCTACGTTCTGATCCACAGGTGTCCTCTGAAGACACTGCAGAAATGTGAGATCGCCCTGGAGAAGCTGAAGAACGACATGGCTGTGGTAACTCACACAGATTTGAACGTTGGTTTCCACAGGTTCTCCTGCGATCCAGATGAATGTCCTGAAACTAAAACAAGTTGATGTTCAGGGTTTAGGTCTGTCCAACTTCAAATCGAATCTCACTTTTATTTCGGATCAGCTCTGAGCGTCTGAACAGAACTGATGCTGAAGGAGATCAGTCAGGTTTGGAGAACGTCAGGACAGGTGTCAGAACGTCATCCCCTGGTGGCTGCAGACACGATCTGTCTTTGTTCTAAAGTCATGAACAACCACAGAAGGTGAAGTTACCTAACACTAAGACCTGTGTGGAGACCACCCGGTCTTAGTGATGGGTTACACGGCCTTTCCCGACTATCGTGGTCTCAGTTGTGGTTGAGGTCAACCGTGAGTTAGACCTTCCAAGTTAAAGTCGCAAAGTCACACGCAGGTGTGTGAAATTTGTCCTCTGCATTTGACCCCTCCCTAGGGGGAGCGGTGAGCTGCAGACACAGCTGCGGATTTGAACTCACGACCTTCCCGTCTCATGACAGACACTCCGCCACCAGGCCACTGAGCTAAAAAAGGATCCAAAACTTAAAATAGATGAACGTTTTCAATGTTTCTGAGCCATAAACGATGATCAAACCATTAGGTGTTCCTACTCCTCTTAATGACGTCCTTCAACCTTCTGTGTTGGAACCAAAGCGGAGCGGGAACGCTGTGGTCCAAACCCTCCCGAGGTTTGATAGAACTGCTGTTCAGCTAAAAAGGGGTGAGACGGACCATCAGGCCTTCAGAACTCTGAAGGATGGAGATCTTTCTACACAGAGTTGGAAGAACTTCTTTCAGCATCAAAAGTCCTGACAGGACGTGGTGTGGCTGACCCAGAGTCCCTCTTGAACCAGAACCACTTCCCCTTACTGAGCCTGCTTCTTCTGAACGTTCACATCAGAGCGAGTTGTCTTCTCCACTGTGCTCTTTTGCAAGGTCAGAGCAGGTATCGTACCCCAAACCCTCCATGTTATCTGTCTCTCTTTCAGCCCCCCCCCCCCCCCCCCACCCATGGCCACGAAGCAGCAGTACCTGTGCCAGCCTCTGCTGGACGCCATCATCACCAACATCCGCTCGCCGGTCTTCAACCACTCCCTGTACCGGACGTTTTCCCCCGCCATGAGCGCCATCCACGGGCCCCCCATCATGTACGTGTAACCGCAGACGCCCAGGGCTGCTTTCTTGCCGTGTGCTGTCTTACCGGTGTCTCTGCCACAGCGGCCCCAGTGTTCCTGGGAGGAAAAGGAAGCTGGAGGAAGATGAGCGGCAAACCGTCCCCAACATCCTGCAGGGGGAGGTGGCTCGCCTGGATGTCCGCTTCCTGGTCAACCTGGACCCCTCCTTCTGCAGCAACAACGGCACCGTGCACCTTCTCTGCAAGCTGGGTGAGCTGCCGGGGATCGTGTCGGTTAGCATTAGCGGTTAGCTCTTCTTCGCTCCGACTCCAGACAGGTCTTCTCTATTCTGAGCTCACAGCTGTTGACTCATCAGAAACACAGCTGTCTGTTTTTCTGCGCATCATGTTCTGGGGGCTGTGAGGTTCTCTACCAGGTAGGTGGAACCATCACTGAGGTCCAGTTCTGTGGGAAGAGTATGGAAACGTTCCACTTATTGGAAATGGATGAAAGTTTCTAAAAGTTTGGTTTTATTTTTTAGAGCTGGTTGCAGGAGGAGGAAACCTTTAGAAAGCGTTCTGTTGTTCTGGAGCTCTTGGTTTCATTGAATTTATCAGAGAACTGGACTAATTGACTCCTCCCCCCTGGTGTTCCAAACAGGAAGTGCCTCCTGGCTCCAATAGTCCAAAATATAGATATATCAGTCCTTCTATCGGTCAGAATAAACATTCTGGTTCTGATACCTTTTTAGAAATCTTGATAATCCTCATTTTTTCTATAGCTCAAGTTGTTCAAGTTCTAAACTGACCAATCGGACGCCTCAAAAGTAGGAAGAGCCCGCTGGCCCCCATATCCAACGTTCTAAAGAGTTGATTGACAGATTTTGTGTAACCCACTTTCAGTGGATGGGGTGAGGCCTTCCAGCAAGTTCTCTCCTGATTGGTGAGAGTGGTTTCCATGGAAACGATGACTCATGCTAACTTGGACTAATCACTGCTTCCTGACGATGTCCAACCTCCTGCATGGTGGTGTCCGTATCCCTGAAAAAATGGCGCCGGAATTGAATTCATGTGGTTGGAGCCAGAAGTAAACCATTTGGTGACAACTCACTCACTCAGTCCAGTTTTCACATACAGTCAGTGATTTCTTTAGGTCAGTGTGTCACATGACTGATGGAGGTGGGGTCTTCAGAACACCTTCCTCAGTCAGAACGTCTGGAAGTTTCTGCATGAAGCTGAGAACCTTCAGTTCTGAAAAATGTTCCTGTTGAAACTATTCAGATAGTTTTCTGCTGACTCACCTTTCTGTTCATGTTTTGAAGGAAATCTTCTGGTAAAAGTCGGAGTCCTTTTCTGACATGTGTTTCTGAAAGCTGAAACCACACACAAACTTTAGGTTAGTCTGAGCAGATTCTAACTTCTGGCATTCTCCGGTGGACGTTTTGACATTTACATGGTTGCTAACGCATGCAGGGCGGGCTGGTGGGACACAGACGCAGATGAGAAGCTTTTGGAAATGATGGCGATCTAGAATGAAACTGCAGGTTTGACGTTTCAGAAGGAAATCCGTCTGTTTGCTGAAACATCTGAAGGAACTTATAGATGTACTTCTACTCGAGTAGTTTCCCTCCAGGAGTGGTAAATGTACTCCAGGACTCACCTCAGCTCTCACTTTCTGATCTAACCGTTCACCTGCACTGGAAACTGAATTGCGGGTTTGGGATGTTCTGGCTCGGGTTCTGACTCCTCCCCCCGTTGGTTCTTTCTCAGATGACAAGAACCTTCCCAGTGTTCCTCCTCTGCAGCTCAGCATTCCTGCGGATTATCCGGACCAGAGCCCACTCTGGAGCGACGACAGCGAGCAGTATGGTGAGTGTGAGGGCGCTGGGGCGGGGCGCCGGGGCTGGTCGTGATGCGTTTGTGTGTCCTCAGGAGCCAACAGATTCCTGCAGAGCGTGCACCAGAACATGACATCCAAACTGCTGAAGCTGCCCGACAAACACTCGGTGACAGAGCTGCTCAACACCTGGGCCCAGAGCGTCCGGCAGGCGTGCCTGTCTGCTGCCTGAAGCCCCGCCCACCGGCAGCA
This sequence comes from Adrianichthys oophorus, assembly GCA_036245035.1. Lineage (NCBI taxonomy): Eukaryota > Metazoa > Chordata > Actinopteri > Beloniformes > Adrianichthyidae > Adrianichthys > Adrianichthys oophorus. The sequence continues at coordinate 511,730 of BSAI01000008.1, read as the reverse complement.
GAAGTCTCCTGGCAGCCCGGTCATGTGACTGATCAGCGTATTCTGAGTAACAGTGTTCTGAGATTCAACAGGCTTTATTTTGTATTTTTTGGATGTTGCTCCTATTTGTGTTAATAAAACTCTTCATCACTTCATAAAGACTCACACTGGGGGGGCTGACGTGCTCTCTTGTGGTCACATGTGGAAACTGTGAGCTAACAGGTCAGGTGACCCGGACACCCCCCCCTCATGAAGCTGGATCAGACAAACAGAGTTGCGGTCAAAATTTATTCATTTCCAGAGTGTTCCTGAAGGCATCAGAAGCTGAGGGAGAAGGCTCTGTAGGAAGGGTTCGTGAAGACATCGATGCGGCTGCTGCTCCCCCCCACCGTCAGCACCTGCAACACACACACCTGTGTCAGAGCCCCACCCTCAGTTGAGCGCACCGTACTGCGTTCGGCGCCTCACCCTGTGCTCTGAGCTGCCGGTGTTGATCTGCAGTGTATTCAGACTCTGGGGCGTGCACGGGATGTGCGCTTTCACTGCCCCCCCCAACAGACAGTGAGACACGAACTGCCCCTCCCCCACTGCCAGGATCTGCAGCCACAAGAGCGTTAGTGTTGCCACGAGGGGCGTGTCACGTGCAGCGAGGCGGAGGCTCACCGTGTCCTGGTGGAAGGTGGCTTGGCGCTGGCAGCCGCTCAGGGGGAAGACGGAGGTGGGGGACAGCGAACGGAGGTGCCACAGGGACAGAGCCGGGCCCCCCCCACACACCTGCAGGAGAGCAAATGTGTTAGCTGCGCAGTCATGTGCATGCCAGTTTACTCAGACTTTGAATGACTCAGCAGATTTGAGTTTCTGAACGGATGAAACTCGTCTCCTGAATTTCTGTGAAGTTTGAGGTTCTGGAGCCGCCTGGACTCCGAAAATCTGCTGGTTTCAGTAAACCTAGTAAAAACCGTTCAGAACTTTGTGTCGACATGGTCAGTGTTTTCAGTTTTTGACCCTAACCCCTCTGAGGTGTCCGCCTGCTCCTGTAGAAGGACCAAAGCTTAAAAGCAGACTGCGGTCTGACGCTACGAGTCTTCAGTCCTGGATTCGGTGCTCTGGTCCTCTAGGACCTTCAGAGGACGACGCCTCTGCTGCTTCCTGCCTGGGAAACGTTCCCTGCTGCATCCGAACATGTCAGGTCTTCTTACCATCCAGTCTGAGTCGGTAGTCAGGCAGCTGATCCATTTTCCGTGCTGAGGCCGTGCGCATGCCTAAAACACGTGCACAATGATCAGAAACCGTCCATCAACCTGACAGATCTGAGTGACCCCTTGGACCTCACGTTCTCACCTCGTACTTGTGGACGTCCAGGCAGTGAACACAGGTCCCGGTCCTGCTGTCTGCAGACCATCATCATCATCATCATCATCGTCAACACAGGGTGAAGCTTAAAGATGGCAGCATTCACTTACCCCACATCCTCACCGCTCCATCCTCACCACCTGAGAGAAGCTCCGCCTCCCGCTCTCTCATGCATAAGCAGTGCACGTAATCCGTGTGTCCGTGAAGCACGGCCTACGGACAGAAACCTTCAGTGAAGAATGTGTAGCTCTGCCACCATAGCCGCTCTCAACCGCACCTTAAAGATGCCACGTTCCAGATCCAAGACATGAATGTTGTTGTCTCCACCCCCCACTGCCAGACTGTTGTCCTGATGACACGCACAAATAAATAAACACACAAAAACAAACATAAATACACTGAAACCCACACTGAGCTTGAAAAAGCACATTAAAAGAGTATCTAATGCAGTGAGATTCAACGTCAACTATTTTAAACTACACTTTTCAGGGATGTCCAAATCCAGGCCTGGGGGGCCGGTGTCCTACATGTTTTCAAACCAACCTGCCATTGAAGCTCCTTATTGGCTAAACACACCTGATCAGGTGATCAGCAGCAGATATGGCAGGGTTTCTGGAAAAGCAGCAGGAGGCCAGGCTCCAGGCCTGGCTTTGGACACCCCCGCTTCATAACATTGGCTGCAGCTAGAATATTTTGACATTTGATTATCCTGCCGCACGTTGTTTACCATGTTGGTCACTGACAAATGTAACTACAGGTGAAACCATTGAAATTCCTAAAGGTTTATGATAGAAAACCACTGTCACTCCACACCTGGAACATTGTTAGTATCACGGGTTTTAAAGTGGATGATTGATTTACGCGGTGCTAAATGGACTTGCCACACCTCCCATGTCTGACTCTCTTAAGAGAAGCGCTCAGTGGTCTGAGGACCAGAGCCTCCTTTAGAGGGACTGGGAGGTTCCACGCAGGAAAACTGCATTTGGATGAAATGCTCCGTCTGTAAAGGCCAGGAAAACCTGGAAGTCTTCCACTCCCGGTGATACAATGACCAACCTGACAAACGTCCAAAATTCACCTTCAGAGTTTGTTAAAAAACTAATCAGTGGTAATCAGCGACTTACTGTTGCAGAGTGATATGTTCATGTTAACTTGAACCCTTTGTTTATCCACTGTTCTGTGATTCTATTGTGGTTTTATTTACTGATCTAAACTATTGTACTGCAGAGTGAGGCGCTTTCACAGGATGTGTGTGTGTGTGTGTGTGTGTGTGTCTCACCCATGGGTTACACACCATGGCGTTGATCTCTGGGATCTCCAGACTGGAGCTGCAGAAACAACAATATGGTTTGTTGTGTAGATGTGTGTACCTTTGTGTGCGTGTTCTCACCTGTAAGTGGGTCTCTTGTTCCACAGGGGTTTTACAGTCTGAGGACAAAGGTCAGAAAGTCAGTTTGGAGGTCCAGGAGAACAGGAGTTCTGGTTCAGAGGACCCTCACCTTCTTGATGAGCTCGGTCCAGCTCCAGGCGCTGATCTCACCGTTTCCGGCGCTCAGCAGGACGCCATCCGTAGACAAAAGGCTGAAGACTGGACCCTCGTGAGCTGCAGGAGAACCCAATGTTCACCAGAAGAACCTTGTACTGGACCGACTCGCGCCAGCCGGACTCACCTGTGAATGTCAGGACGGGTTTGAGGCTGGCGGCACCGGCGTCTGGGCTCAGAGCTGCAGACACACTGGAACATAGAGACACAGCTGAGAGCGCCGCCGCGCGCCGGCACAGGCAGGTGCGCTCGTTTTCCTCACCTGAACAGACCGATCTCCCCATAGTTGTTCCCGGCCGCCAGGAAGCGTCCGCAGGGAGAGAAGCTCTGGGAGAACACGGACATGTGGAGCAGCTGCGGGCAGAACCAGAGTCCACATTTCAACAGAACCCTCTCAGTTGCTCAGCCAGAACTTTGGTTCTTCCTTCATCGGCACTTTGATCTTCTCTTTTAGGACGAACTGTGTTCCACCGACAGACAATCGAGGGAACAGTTTCTACATAATGTCCTCCGTTTTTACTTCTTCAGGATGAATTATTTGATTCGGAACCGTCTCCTCCTCCGTGGACGGACTATGGGCTCGCAGGTGCCGCTTGGTTCGGTACAGTAGAACCCGAACTCTGGCGCGCAAACCAAACCGCTGCCATTTCCGGCGTAATTCCTGGAAGTGGAAACGAAACCAGACTCACCTCGACCGGTCCCATCCTGCAGAACCAGCAGAACCCGGAACCCGGAACCCGGACCCGGAACCAGCAGAACCGATCAACACAGAACTTCCAGAACAAAGACCCGCGCGGCGTACAAAGCGTAGAGACTGTCCGGCACGCTCATATGACGTCCCAATGGCGCACGGCATGCTGGGAAGTGTAGTTCGGGTACCCTTTTTCTCAGAAGTTTTAACATCGGCGGTGGAAACATGAAATCGGAGGGAAATTCAGCAAACGTAGAATGAAAGCGTTCAGGAGAATTCCTCTAGAACCCAGACTGTAGGCGAGACCAAACATCCAGCAGCTACAGAACCAGAGACTGCAGAACCACTGGACAGCTCGACCCCTCCCCACCCTGTTCCAAACAGGAAGTACCTGCTGGTTCCAAGAAGCCAAAACCCCATCGACTTCTATTGAGACATAAGCAGCTATTGCTCGGTCATTCTATTGGTCAGAATAATCCTTCTTGATCAGCTTGATTACTTTTTTGATCTGAATTCTTCTTGATAATCCTCATTTTTTCACAGTGTTTTCTTTATCACAAGTTATAAACTGACCAGTCAGAAGCTTCAGTAAAACCATGTGGTACAGACCCCACCTCAGCAATTGATTGACAGCTTCTGCCAAGCCCGCTTTCAGTGGAAGGGGTGTGGACTTCCAACAGGCTCACCCCTGATTGGTGGCTGTAGTTCCCCTAAAAACGTGACTCAGGCCGAATCAGACCAATCACTGTCGACTGGTTTCATAATGGCGGCGCACGTATCAGGAAGCAATGGAGATGGATTTGGTGTCATTTTAAGAGCCAAATGGGTAAGGCTTGTTCTAAGGGTGACGTCACACCTCGCTTCATCCATTGTTTTTACGGTCTATGTATAGAACGTTCTACACCTGGGATGGGCAACTCCAGGCCTCGAGGGCCGCAGTGTGTGCAGGATTTCCAGATATCCAAGCCCTACTCATGACTGATTACCTGTTTAAGGTGTGTCCAGCCAATTAGAACATGCCAGATCATGGTATGTTGGAAAACATGCAGGAATGCGGCCCTCGAGGCCTGGAGTTGCCCATCGCTGTTCTACACAGTCACGTGACTGTCCATGTCCCAATGGTTAGATTCCACTGCATGGCTGGGTCACCAAACATCACTGCCCTCTTGTGGTTCTTCCTAGTGGTTCTTCACCATATGTGACACTCAGAGAGCCACGCTAGGTTTTAATAAAGGGGTCTCCAGTGTGAAAGGTTTAACGTCCCGGTTGTTAAGGGTTTAACCCTTTAAAGCTCAACGTATCATATTTGATACATGAGTCTGTCAGCCCTCCACAAGAGCAATGGAATGGAAATACTAATGTCTTGTATTTTTGGGGGGGTCTTAGAATATTTTTTGTTAGCTCGGGAAAAACATATTTTAAATATGATACAAATTGAAATTTATACATAAAATTTTGTTTGTTTGTTCAGAGAGACCTACAAAGGCTTCAAATTCAAAAAATTTGAATTTTCTGTCAATTATTTCATGGCTCAGGCGTTACTGGGTTAAATATAGAAAAAAAAAAAAACGTAATCGCCAGTGATTTAGTCTTTTTCAACCAAAAACTAGAGTATTCTTTGACTGAAATGCAGAGAAGGAATTTCCATTCAACGGACAAACTTCTGCTTTGAGCCCGTTTTCCTCCTCTTCCTTCCTGGCAGCCGCTTAGGTCGCCTATGCCCTGCAAGGGCTCATCAGTTCCCTCTGCTGTGGGGAATGTTGACCTGCAACCGAGCAAGACTGATGAGCTGTTTTGCACTGAAGGACCAAGGGTTCTACCTAGAGAACAAGCTGAAACTATGTTGTACCATATATGGTTCTGCAGGAGTTCACCACTGAGAGTGCCGATGGAGACACTAAAACAAGCAGATAAAGGAAAGGTGCAGGAATCATTTGCCCTGCACAGATCTCCCTGAAAACTGTGTTTGGAAGGATGTTAAAATGCTTGCTCTTAGCATATGGCCATGGTATCTGCCAAGGGGACCACTATCTGTGTTTGCACGCCACACCATGCAGAAGCAGCCGCTGAAGATTCCCTCCATCACAACAAGGCTGCAGACACACTGTTACGGCCCCAACAGGCAAACCTGCCTCAAGTCTTGGTGACACAACCAAGGGACCATACCACTGGACACCATAACAAAGAAAACTGGACACCAGGAAAATGAGCTACACATTTATGGGAAAACAGGGAGAATGTCTGTGTGCTGTAAAGCAAAAGCAAAGTTATTTCTGTTTGGAGAATTCAAAAGTCAATTTCAACTTGTTCAAAATTCCATATGTGTTTATGGCAAAACAAAAACAATCCAAAATAGACAGTAGGGACGTGCAGAGACTTTTGGAGGAGCAGGTGCTAAACTTTTAGCAGGCAAAGATTTGACCATAACAAATATTAGGATAACAGACCATATTTGTCAGGAGTCGGTGCTCTGTCTCCCCCCTGGTCACAGGTGGAAGCTGTCTCCAGAATACTGACTGCACTCAATCTCCCAGCAGCCCCGGCTCACACTCCCCAGATGCTACTCAGCTGTCACTCATCATTCAATTCAATTTGATTTCTGTAGCCGAATATCACATCTATAGCCGTCTCATTGGACTGATATCAGTATAACAAAAAGTTAAACATGTAAAAGTAAACAATAGCTAGTTGTTAAACAGACTAAGATGAACAAACATCTCTGTCCTTACACCCTCCTTCTCAGTGAGGAAAAACTAATCAAAAACCCTGTCTTTTTATTTTGGGGGGGGGGGGACTAAGAAACCTCAGGGTTTCCCACATGAAGGAGAGATCCTCAACCCCGGATGGACAGGTGATGTGCTAAAACTATTAAAGAAAAGTGAGCTTCATTAATTGTACAACTATATGGTTGAATAACAAGTATATGTCTAATAATCAAACACTAATAATCAAAACTAGATAAACAGCTACAAGTTAAGGTAACAGATAAATATTAGATAAACAAGAAGGAGTTGTGGAACAGCTGGGGTTGCTGGAAGAGCCAGAGGATAGGTCACAGCCATCATCTAATCAGCCACAGGACTTTTAAGCACTGCTCAGAGCCACGCTCAATGTGAAGTATTGTTTGTGTCTTCCTGCATTCATGCTGAGCGTTGACCTGTGTGTTGACCTGAGCGTTAACCTGAGCGTTGACCCTGCTCCATATCACTCTGCCTCTTTGACTCCAAGTGAACACCTGCCCCGGCCTTTGCCGGGTTTCTGACTGATTAGCTTTGTGGACTTTTACCTGAAATTTGCTCCTGTCTGTACAAGAAACCTGCTGCAAGTGAAACCAGCTGTCTGCCTGTTTGTGACAGAATTTGTGGAGTAGAGGATTCTGTGTGTTTGTAGTGTTGATGTGTTTGTAGTGTTGATGTGCTTGTAGTGTTGATGATATTGTGTGTTTGTATTGTTGATGATATTGTGTGTTCGTGGTGTTGGTGTGTTTGTAGTGATGGTTTTGTGTGTGTTTGTGGTGTTGATGATATTGTGTGTTTGTGGTGTTGGTGTGTTTGTAGTGATGGTTTTGTGTGTGTTTGTGGTATTGATGAT
>BSAI01000008.1:371928-405002 GCA_036245035.1 Adrianichthys oophorus | reverse complement strand
CCCCCCCCCCCCCCCCCCCCCCGTTGTGCCTCCCAGACCCCCCTCCCCCTCCCCCAGTGACCTGTGTAGAACCGTGCAGTGGAACACCGCTGTGAGCCGGATTTCAGATCATATACCTGTATGTTAGCGCCAGTAGATCAGCAGAGTTACTTGTCTCTGAGCGGCTGTACTTCAGCCACTCCCCTTCATTATTGACCCCGCCTTCTCTGTTTGACTCTGCACAGATGTGACCAGTGTGGTCGGTCTTACCGCCATGCCAGCTCCCTCCTCAACCACAAGAACACCCACACCGTCGGCGTCTATCACTGCGCCGTGTGCCTAAAGACTTACACCAACCTGCTTGCCCTCAAGAATCACCGCCGCATCCACTCCGAAACACGCCGCCACCGCTGCCATGACTGCGGGAAGGCCTTTCGGGTGTCCTCACAGCTCTACAATCACCGGCGTGTCCACCAGAAGCAGCGCGAGCTGACCTGCCGGTCCTGCCAGCGGGCCTTCCCCACACAGGCCAGCTTCAGGCTCCACATGGAGATTATGCACGGCCAGCCGCCGCAGCCCAGAGCCCAGCAGCCCCGCCCCGGGGGCTCCCAGGATCTGGGCTGGGGGTCGGGCCTTGACCTCACTCTCATGCAAGAGCAAGGACTGGTCCCCAGATCTCTGGAGAAAGGCCATCGCCAGGGGGGCGAGGGAGAAGTCGAGAAGCCCTACGTGTGCGACCAGTGTGGGCGGTCCTACCGGCACGCCAGCTCACTGCTCAACCACAAGAACAGCCACAAGACAGGGACCTACTTCTGCTCCTCCTGCCAGAAGGAGTTCCCCAACCTCATGTCCCTGAAGAACCACCGCCGGATCCACACAGAGCCCAAACGGTACCAGTGCCCTGACTGCGGAAAGTCGTTCCGAGTGTCCACGCAGCTCATCTGCCACCGCAGAATCCACACCAAGGAGAAGCCCTTCAGCTGCCAGCACTGCGATAAGCGCTTCTCCTCCAAGTCCAACCTGCGCCACCACATGAAGGTACACTGGACGCCACCACCCGCTGTGGCGCCAGCCAACTACCTGGGCATGCCTGGGGGGCCTTTTATATAGGGAGGCATGTGTGCGTAGGACGGGGTGATATTGACTTGTAGGGTGCCAAATTGTAGCCTGACCCAAACATATCCCCCTACTGAAAAAGAAAGCAGGGCCACCTCCGGACTGAACTTCCCACAAGGGCCGAGCAGAACCGGGACTGGTCTTCAGAGACTTGTGTGGGAGGTGTCCTTCCCCCTGAGACTCACATGGACGTGGATGAAATTTTCTGGTGGCCTTTGTTGCTTAGAACTGGGTTTCCTCAGACACATGTAGCGTGGGCGGAGCCAGGCTTTTGGACCTTCATGTTGTCTTTTGCAGCTTCAAAGACGTTTGTGAACTTTGTGCCCCGGAGCTGCTCATTGTGTGTGTGTGTGTGTGTGTGTGTGGGTGTGTGTGTGAGAGTGTGTGAGAGTGTGAGCTTCTGGATCACACACATGGATTTGTATCAGGGATCAGCCCGGCTGGGGCTGCCAGCTGGGGGAGCAAGATTCGGTTCACTGGTCTCAGTCTGGTTGGATTCTTCTGATACAGGTGGTTGCACCATCGCAGCTGTGGGAACGTTGGGACGCTGACTGGAAGTCTATCCCGTGGTTCTGTGAATACCACAGGAAGTCTTTGAGGTAGAGAGTCAGTTTTCAAAATGAAAGTCCCTTCACTTCTGATATGTTCCACAGGCTGCGACCTCCAGCGGGTCCAGACCTTCAGACCCAGTGGTAAACAGGAATGGCTCTTGTGGGTGGAGTCTTCTGTCAGAACAGTTTCTTCAGTTTCAAGCTTGTGCTTTGCAGTTGTTGGATTCCCTGACCCGACAGAACCCCATCATTTCCTCCATTTGACTGGACCTGCTGCTTCTGTTTAACTCCAGCATTAAAACAGTACCACCTGTGGTCTAAAGTTGACTCCAGAGCAGCTGATTAGGGTTTAGAAGTGCTCCATGTGTGTGATCAGAAGGAGCCGGACTTCAGCAGGACCGGAACCACCAAGCCCTCTCAACAGCCCCTCTTCCTCCATATTTATCTCCTGTCAGCGATGGAGGGCCCCCGTTGGGGCACCCCACCTGTATTTATTGGTGTTCCTTTGCTCTTATTTAAGTCTCAGTGTGTCCGTCAGCGTGATCAGGAGCGCTGGTGCTAGAAATGATAACCGTGAAAGCCGTGCAGTGACGTCCAGTGCTTTAGGAGTCCGTGTGAACTAGAACACAAAAATATTAACTGTGCATTCGCCGTCTTCTTCCTCTCCTCCTCCTCAGTTCCTTTGGACACCTCCTGCCTGCATTTCTGTAGTGTAGAGAAGAAGGTTTGGAGCAAATGTACCCTTTTGTTTAAAGCTCTAACGTTCTGATTCTTGCATATATATGTAATGCTTACTATACACTTTTATAAACTATGTTTTGATAATTCATTTCTTAACAGAAACTTGTCCATAAACTATAACCCTACTGCTGAGTACTGGAAATAAATAGCTGAGAACACTTCTGACTGCAGCGTCGTTGATGGACGTGGAGCCGGTGGGCGGAGCCTGGCAAACTGACCACGCCACACACTGTCTGAAACCAACCAGTGACCAAGTGTTGCAGTTCCTCAAAAGGCCACAGGAGGGAGCTCTAGAGAGGCTCTGACCACATCGCTACAAGTGAATTTACAGCAAAAATTGTTTTACATGTTTTATTTTCGGTGGTTAATTTCCTGTTTAGGAAGGAGTGGGTGGAGTCAGGATGGATGGTCAACATGGCCGACCCACTGCTAGCTGTTTAGATTGGAATTGGTTTAATTCAAGCAATCTAACAAAAAAAAATACTAAAGGAAATTAAAGAAATCTTTATCCCTAAATATAAACTTTTAGGCTATTAATCGTGATTTGATTGGAAAACGAAAAAGTAAAAGAAATGCATATCTCTCTATAAACGGGTAAATGATACCATGATGTTTGTTGACCTTTCGGCTCATCCTGTTGGGGGTCCCCACAGCCAACCAGCTATCACTGATCTGGTGATTTGGCAGAGAGTTTTACACCAGATGCCCTTCTTGACACAACCCTGTATTTATCCAGGCTAGGGACCGGCACAGGGAGGTGCAATGACGTGGCTACATAGTTGGGCAGCAGCGTAAAAGGTCTTGCCTAAGGCTCACACTCATTGTATGCCCTGGGAATCGAACCCTGATTTCCTGTGTGCATTTTTGTACCTATAGATATAGTAAATGATACATAGAATCAATTAAGTATGAAGTTTGTCAAAAGAGTTTAGTTATGTGCCTGAAAAAGAGTAGGAGGAACCAAACGTTTATAATCCCGCCCCTCTAATGCCAGACTTAACTTTTTTAATTCTTCAGAATACGGTTAATAACTTCTAATCAGTTATTGATACGTCACCATCAGATCCTCCGGGGTCACGTCAGAAACCTTACTGAAGCTCCTGAAGGGGGGGTACTGTGCTGGACCCCCACCCTGGTTGGAGAAGGCTTCTCCGTTCGGACACAGAACAGTTCGTTTCTTCAAAGTCCAGAGCAGAGCCTCCTGGCTGTATGGCAGAGACCTTGTTGCCTACGCCTCCTCTGGGTTTGTCCTGGTGATGGTGGTGGTGGTGGGGTTATCTCTGTGTGTCGCAGGGTTTGAAAGGGTGTTGTGCAGTTCCACGTTTTGGTCCCTGATGTCCAACAACTCATGAAGGCTCTCATTTTTCACGGTAAACGGTCTTGAAGTTGAGTCATGGAACCTGGAGTCTCGGTTCCGTGACTCAACTTCAAGACGATGTCCAAAAGGGTAAAGATTTGTCTTCCAGAGCTAAACTGATTCCTCTGAGCCCCCCACACCACATAAGTTCTGACGGTTCACGTGTGACAGATTGGTTCTGTTGGGCGGGTTCGGGTCGTGTTCTTGTCCTTACACTAAATCTGTGATGTCACAGCATCTTGCAGGACGCCATCATGCTGTGATTTCCAGGAAAACGTAGTTGTTACCTTTTGAACAAAGACCTTTGTCTGCTCAGATAACAAAAGAGTTTTTTCTCTTCAGAGGTGAAAATTTGGTTGGAACCCGTCCGTCCGTCTGTCCTTCTGGAGATTGAATGAACTCAGGAATCTGACCCACGATGCCGGAGCAGCTGCTGACTCATCAGTTTTTCTGCAGATACATGCTTTTATTCTGAAAGTCCAGCAGGAGGAACAATCAGGATGCTGGTGCATGGTGGGAGGTGTGAGGAGACATGGAGCAATAAAGATGAAGGCGGCCGTACACTGAACAATCCTTTTCTTTATTCATTTTTTTGTTTCGTTTCAACATGTCTGTCAGGGTTCGTTTTTTCGGGTTTTATTTTAAATTAAAACTTTGACACACTTATAAAAGACAGCATCTGCATAGAGTTGTCATCTTAAAGATCCATGAGGGGGGAGGAAGAGGAGAGGGGGCAGCGTGGGGGAGGGGGGGTACTGGCACGTCACACAAACTAAACAGAACAGCCAACAGCAGTACAAGAAAGGGGGGTGTCTGGGAGGGGGCAGGGTGGAGCAGGTGGAGGAGAGGGGTGGGGGGACAGATCGCTTTTACATTACACTACGCACACATACACACACACAAAAAAAAACGGGACACAAGTTGCATTTCCGGTCAAAGTTGCACCTGAAGAGCGACTCTGCTGTCCTTTTCCTGCAGTCTGATGCAGTTCTTCTTAAGCCCCGCCCCAAACAACCACAGCTTTGTTCCTGGGCTGGGCCCAGGGGTCAGGTAGTGGTTCTGGATGGACCCTTTTGGACCCGGTTCCTCTACAGAGACACCACCCATCCACTTTAACCTTTGATGTCCTTTAGGATCTTCGGAAAACTCAGAAGGCCAAACACTGGGAGGAAGACTGGCGGAGTGTTGTAGGTACATAAGGAGCTGGGTCCGTCTAACCTGAACCCAAAGGAACCAGGATCAGGTGTTTCTGAGCTCGAGGTGAGGTTCTGCTCATGACAACAAGAGGCATTTCTAAGGCCAAAGGAGGCGGAGTAAATGAAAGATGATTCTCCTGGTTAATTTTTCCTGAAGGGGCCTTGAAACGCTGGTGAACATTAGGCTCCTCCCTCTGGATGTGGCAACACACTGGCAGGCTGAGTCTGTTTCAAGATGGGATCAGACTAATCTCTGGGGAACAGGAGCGAGTGAAGAGTCAGACAGAGAGAATCTGTGACTGCAGACGGTGCCCCAGAGGAATTGGGACGGGGCTTGGAAAGTCCTGGACACAGGTTAAGTTTTCTAATATGGAGGGAAGCACTTTAACCAGAGGAGCCAGTGGGCGGAGCCTCCGGAGCTGGGAGTAATGGAGAGAGGTGTGGCTGCTTTTGTGTTTACACCATGAACGGCCGCCGCCATGCCAGAGCATTTGATTTCAAGCCAGGTCAAGCCATGAAAACGGTCTGCAGGTGGGGATGATGGCGTACGTTGGATTTTGTGTGTCCCGCCCTCCCGCTGTCATCTCTCACCCACACAACAAAAGGACTGAAATGGGAAGGGGTGGGGCCAAGGTTAGGACAGGTGAGGGGGGCAACAAACGTGCTGGAAAAGGACAGAGATCGAACTGCTCGTCAACTTTGACTGGAATAGATATCTCAGTAGATTTATACATAGACATGCAAGTCATTTTTTCTCTGAACGTATTTACAGTAATTACAGAACACAAAGAATCAAGTTTCAGTTTGACAAAAATGCGAGCATTCAATATTACTACAGTTATTTAAGATAACATAACTCCTTTTGTACTTCTTTGAATCATTGCTATTATATGATCATCAACACCTCCTTCTCAACATTTTCTCTCGTTTGATCACTTTGTGTGACGCGGTTTGCTCTCCATCCGGGGTTTAGGTCATCGAGTGTTTTATTTCACAGTCAGGGAAATGATCGTATCAAGAATAACAACAACAAGAAGAAGAATAACGAGGAAAATATTGTTGTTTTACTATCTCTTCTATTTTTTTGCTATGGTGGGGATATGTGGGTGTGGTCTATCTATATGACTCCTCCCACCCTGTAAGGGGAAAACACTGTCAAAAGCCAAATACTGTCTTGTTCCTCACAGAGAGCAGAGCAGAGAGCCGTGGGCGGAGCTTAATGCTGCAGCTGCCAATGAGAGCAGATCAAAGCAACATCAAAGAAACACAAACATTTTGGGTTAAGTTCTGGTCCAGAGCAGGATGCGGCGCAGCTTTGGGTTCTGCTTCAGGAAGACAAAAATCATCATAAAGAGTCGTGCTACTCCGAACTCTCTGCGTGATTTTCTCTTGCTGCTCATGTCCTGCTCTGACGGGGGAGGGGGGGTTTACAAATGCAGTATATTGCTCTAACATTGATTTATATTACATATAACCTTAAAACTTCAGTGAACAAGGCTTCAGTACATCACGTCAAGGACCGTGCTCAGGATTGGTTTGACGAATTTGGATTGTTCAAAAAAGTTTTATTTGTCCAAAAATAGCGAACAGCCACGAGTCTGCAGAGTGCTGCGGCTGACGGCTACACCCAACCGTTGCATTGTTGCTGTTCATTTAAAGAACCGCAGGTCTGCAGAGAACACGGCGGTCCGTCAAACCAGCAGCGGAGCACCGCCCCCACAGCGAGAAGTAGCTTAAGAAAAACAGAAAAGCAGCTCCATGGTCTCAGAACATGCCCGCACACAACGCTTTCACAAATGATTATCATAGTTTCCACTGATCAATCACAAACATCTACAGGAGTATAACCGGTGGGGGGTACTGTTGCGTGTAGGACAGACGTAGACAGACCAGATAGCAGTGGGGGCTGGTGGTGGGTTGGAAGTTTACTTTGATGCGGCTGCGTTTTAAGATACGTTAATGTGACGAAAATTTCTGTGTAAACTTGACTCACGTTGTGCTCTTTGATATCAGCGCAGACGTTTTGAGAATGGGGGGGTGACGAAAAGCTTTGGTTTAGATTGAAATCATAGCAGAGTGACAGCGAAGGCGGCAGTTCGAGTTGGTGGAACGGTTTACCGTCCAGCAGACAAACCTGCACTGATCAACACGCACAACAGGAGGAGCGCTTGGAATCAAACCTGTGATGGAAGCATGACGGCGTCTCGCCCTGTGAGGAGCTGGGATTTGAGGAAACTGAAGAAGATGAAGCTGATAGATGGGGAGGGCATGACGTTTTGAACAGAAATCAACCCTCTTGTCTCCACAGACACATGTTCTGCCGTCATGTGTCCAAACATTTGCAGAGAACATAAATTAATTCAAAGAGCAAAGCCAATATCAGACAGGTCCGATGGGCGGTAAAGTGCAAGAAATGGGGGGCAGAGGGGAGGTACAAAAAACACCAACATGCAAACTCCACAACTTTTGCATGCCTTATTTCTTTTTCTCTTGATAATAATAAAAACACAACGGGATGGGAGGGGTCAGCTGGAGAGAAGAGGGGGACCCCGACCCTCATTGTCTTCTTTTGCAAACAACACACAGCAAGCGGACTGGGGGGGCAAACACTCAGGCAGACTCACTTTGCCAAGCTAATTCACAGAGCAGAATGCCTTTCTGCATTAATGGATCATCCTTTTATTGGGCGGGGGCACAGTCAAAAAACTGACCTGCACTGCAGTCCCCGCCCCCAGTCGCCCGTGTAGTCGACTGTCTGAACTTATGAAAAACTTTAGGACCAATGAAATGTCATTGAAAGAGGAACGCAGAATCCTGGCACAAACAATGACCTTCTAACAGAAGCTGGTCTCATGACACGCTTGGGACGCGCTGCCGGGGAGAGACGTGGGCAGGTGCGAGCTTTGGTGAACACGGAGCATTTTTGGCTTTCCATGAATGAAAAGAACTCCTCTCCTAAATTTGAAGCTAAAACACTTTAATCTAAACAGCAACTAGACATCTAAAGCTAATGGCGCTACTCACTATGACTCCACAGAAATACAGACGCTACACTAAACCAGGACTACCGTTACAAATGAATCCAAAAAACAGCAGTGATGAGTGAGTTCAAGCTGGTCTTTTGTCCAGCAGAGGCCCCCAGCAGAGTTTGGGAACCTCCGTTTCACAGAGCCTGAGTACTTCACAACCTCTGCAATCAGTCAAGCTTCAATGAAAGTCTTGGAAAAGTTCCAAACAACGGAGGGTTTTTGGAACCGATGCTTTCTTTAGTCCTGGAGGTGTGACTCCAGACTTCACCAACAGGTCTTAGAGTAATGAAGCTGTTCCTGTCTTCGCCCACCCCATGATTTGGAGGAGCCTCCATTTCGTAAAGACTTTGGATTTTTCAAAAACTGCTTTTGGTTCGCCTGCATTCAGTTTTGCAGCTTTTCCATTTACTGTTTTGATGTTTCCTTGATCATTTGATTCACCAAGCTTGTTTGAGTGGCATTTCTCTAAACTTCACATCATCCTCAACAACAAGTCAAACATGCATTTCACATAATTTAAACTTTTGGTTTTTGTCCCAGTTTTCCTGGCTGAGCTCATTGGTTTCTTTAAATTAGCATCAATACTGTCAAGTACTTGCTAGTGTCCAAATTGTGTTCTTACATATTTAAAACAGTAATTTTCAATAGTTGTAGTTTAAACTCAAATTGTCTTCTTTTTCCAGCGCTGCCTTGAACAAACTGAAGGAGCTTTTTTACAGTAAAGAGACGGGAAAACGAGTGAAAACTCTTCAATGAGTTTCTACACAAAGTACACAATACTCAAGCTAACACTACGGCATGCAGAGCGTTCTAATCCTAACACCAGCAGCAACACGAGGGACGTTCACGTGCGACCAAGGAGTTCCGAGTGTCCAAATGAAGAAATGAATGTGAATGCATCGTCATCCACTTCCACAGAGTCCACCGTCGGCAAGAGCCACTGTTCAGCAAAGCTGTGAACAGAATCAAAGTTGCTGCTCTGCGACACACCGGTAAGACACACAGACGTTGCGATTTCAGGCGGACGCCACGGGACAAGCCACACACGCACCATGACAACAGCGCCACAGCAACACCAGAGCAACCATCCGAAAATGAGAAATAACAATACGGTGGGAGGTATGGTGACTGTGCTGTCTGACATGGTTCTGGTTCTCTTTAGGATTTTTGTCTCAGGTCCAGGAAGGATGGCTGCGTCTGGGTGACAATGGTGCCAGGACTGAACGCTTCATCGTGAGGCGTTCTTTGGTTGTGACGGTAATCCTAATTTTCACCGGTTCTCTTGATATAGGGAGGTGGAAATACTGGTCTTCCTTTTATCTAAACTGCATAGATTAAATGTACAACCCCCCCAACCATCGGTCAGCCCTTCCCCTTCATTCTAACAGTTTAGCCTCCAGCCAAATGTCGCCCTCTTCCTGGCTCCCCCCAGCTCTTTGGTTGGACAGGTGCATTATGGGGAGGCTGTAAGCGGCAGAGAGACTCCCCACATCAATGGGACACTAGTGGAAACATTAGCATGCATATCACGGTTTGGTGGGCAGGGCTTTGTTAAGTCACTGGCCAATACGTTTGACAACAGTGAGAAGCCAAACACCGCGAGGTCAGCTTTTGCCGCAGAAATGGGGACGATGTATCAGCCTGAGGGCGCTTGTCCTGCAGGAGGGGTGGTGGTGTGCCCGCAGCGCCATTCTCTGAAATGGTTTCTGGATGGTTTGGAGGTGCCCATGTTTCCAGTAAGAACACATTTTGACCCACAGAACTCCGACCCGGCAGTTGTCATTGTCCTCAGGGACTCCCAGAAACACCAGGAAATGTTCAAAACAGCAAAGCCAAACAAACAAACAAAAGAACATGTCATATTATAGGTTACCAGTTTGCACAGGTAGATAGCCCACGTGTTGCTGTATATGTTCAATCCATTTACATATCTGTCATAAATATTGTACCCTCTTGAGAGATCGCTGCGTGGTGAAGTCAGCATTAATGGCGTTATTTCTGCTTTTTCTTTGTTTTTTGTACCCCACCCAACCCCACTGTGTTTCCTCTTATTGTGTTTGGACTCTTATGTCCTCTAAGCTGATTAATTAGCTGTCTTGCATTTGTGTTTCAAGTTTTTGGGTCGTCGTCATTTGTTTTTTTTCTCTGCTGGCTGTTGGTTCGCCGCTGGTTGTCAATAGCAGCAGGTGGGGAGGGTCTTAGAAGCCAAATGTGCTTCCAATGGTCGATGCCAGGATAACGCCGAGGATGACACAGCAGATGATGATCATGATCTTCTTCTGCAGGAATACAGAAGGGAGGTGGGGGTGAGGGACTGCAGTCCGACTGCATGTCTGCAGTTAGTTGATAATCAGCTGATCTTAGATGATCTAGAAGCGTCCATCATTGCATCTCACATTTCAGGGACAACATAAAAAGACAGAAAGTCCAACACAAAACCTACTGCATTTGTTTTTAACAGAGAGATCAACTATAATTCCAAAAGATTTGGGTTTTCTATGAAGCAACAGGAAAGTGGGCAGATAATGAACATGAAACTGAAGTCAACCAATCAGAGCGAAAAAGCTCCAGAGGAACCATTTACTGTATGTGAGAACTGGACCGAGTGTCACGTCATCCGTAGAAAATGTTTACTTCCAGCTCCAACCAAAGTAAATCAATTCAGTTGTCAGTTTTTTCACGATATGGACCCCACTATCTTGGAACCAGATGGCGTCAGTAAGCAATCTGAGTGTTTCTATGGGAACCACTCTCACCAATCAGGCGAGGCCCCTTCTGAAGAAGAGTCATTTAGATCCTAATACTCTGGATAACTACAGACCTGTATCCAACTTACCGTTTTGTAGTAAAATTATAGAGAAAAGTGTCGCTACTCAATTATATGAGAGACGGCTCTTTTAAAGATCGTTATTTACCTCAGAATAAACTTAGACTCCCAGAAACTTTCTGTTCTAGTGCTGCTGGATCTTAGTGCTGCTTTTGATCCAGTAGATCACCAGATTTTATTTGAAAGACTTAGGAGTCTAGTGGGCCTCTCTGGAAATGTTCTTAAGTGGTTTTATTCCTATCTTACAGCTCAACACTTTTATGTAAGTATGAATACATGCTCTCCAAGAATCCATCAAATAAGTTGTGGGGTTCCCCAAGGGTCCATTTTAGGGCCTATACTTTTTAACTTATACATGCTGCCTCTTGGGGACGTAATCAGGAGACACGACGTTGACTTCCACAGCTACGCTGATGATACACAGCTTTACATCGCCGTGTCTCCTGATGACCTTTCACCTGTAAACACTCTTTTAAATTGTATTTTAGAAATAAAGTCGTGGATGGCAGAAAACTTCTTACAGCTCAACCAGGACAAAACTGAAGTTTTAATCATCGGTCCTGAAGACAAGAGAGAGATGATTTTACCCAAACTCACAAACTTTAAACCTTCTCACTGTGTGAGAAATCTGGGCGTACTTTTTGACTCTGAGCTGAATTTTATCCCACATAACAAAAATGTCATTAAGACAGGGTTTTATCTTCTTAAAAACATTACCAGAGTCCGTCCATTCCTCTCTCTTGCCAGTACAGAGGTGCTGATGCATGCTTTTATTTTTAGTCGTTTAGATTATTGTAATGCCCTGTGCTCTGGTTTACCAAAAAAGTCTCTTTCAAACTTACAACTATTGCAGAACTCAGCAGCACGAGTTCTGACGAGGACCAGGGGGCGGGAACACATTACACCCATTTTAAAATCTCTGCATTGGCTCCCTGTGCGTTTCAGGATTGATTTTAAAGTTCTTTTAATGGTTTATAAATGTTTTAATAGTTTTGGGTCTTCTTATTTATGTGATCTTCTTTTAAAGTATGAACCCTCAAGGACCCTGAGATCCTCCGGCACTGGACTTTTAGTTGTCCTTAAGATGAGGACCAAAACTTATGGTGAGGCTTTGCTCTGCCATTACAGTCCTCGCCTGTGGAACAGCCTGCCGGAGAACCTTTAGGATCGCAAACTCTCAAGACGCGTCTTAGGAGTGAGAACGTGTTGGTCATGGTTGGTGTCCTTTCTGGGGCGGTGGAAACTCAAAATTGCGCCCACACAGCTATGAAGTGGACTTCATTGCTGTCCCGGTGTGGGTGGGCGCTGTGGCAATGTTCCTGTGACTGAGATGGCTCCTGTTATGAATAGATTCCCAAATGCTGTTTCCTCACAGCAGAACTAAGCCTTACGTTCTTTTAGAAGTTACTTTTACAAGTATTCATTTTTTGTGTGGTCATGGTAGAGGTAAAGGTTGGGAGTGTAATACCTGTGCATGTTTTGTTTTTAAATGTTAAGCACTTCGAGCTGTGCAATGCATGAGAAGCACTTTTTATAAATACATTTTGATTTGATTTTTGTGGAAGACCACGCCCCTAGCAGGCTACATAAAATCTATCAATCAAACGTTTCAAGCATTAGACGTGGGGGCCAGCAGGCTCCACCTACTTTTACCGAGGCATCTGATTGGTCAGTTTAGAAGTTGAATACCTTGAACTACAGAAAAAAATATCATGAAAAAATTAGGATTATCAAGAAGATGTTTTTAAAAGTATCAGAGTAAGAGTGATTATTCTGACCAATAGAATGACTGAGTAACAGCTGTTTGTTTCTTAAATCTATGGGATTCTGACTTCCTGGGGCCAGCAGGTACTTCCTGTTTACAACACGAGGGGGGCAGAGCCACTCAGTTCAGTTCTCATATACAATAAATGCAAAAGACACATTAATGTACGGAAGCACTAAAAACCTTAATACATAGTTTTTGTTCTTAGAAACATAATCTTAACAGTTTTTATCAGGTCATAAAAATGTTTGAAATAATTCAGTTTATAACTTTTGTGCAAAATCATGTGGACCTGATGCTTATTTATCTGCACCAAAGAGCAAATTCAGAATCAGTTTTTGAAAACTACAGAACAAGCAGAGACAGAATTAGACCATCGACACGCCCTGATAGTGAGCCATACCTTGCGGGCCTGGCTCTGGTATTTGACGGCCTTCTTGGTGTCTGAGACAGCTCGCTCCACGTAGTCCACAGAGTGCTCAACGTTGTACTCGATTCTGTCAATCATTTCTCCCTGAAATGACATTGATATTGAGGAAAGTAGCTAATAAAAGTCAACGCAGCTTTCTGACTCCACACTGCTCACCTGACTCTCCACCAGCATTGCCATGTCCACAAACATGTCATGCAGCTCCCGGATGCTGTTTTCCAGCTTGATGATTTCGGTGTGTCTGGTCTCAATCTCATTCAACGCCTGCTTGGTCATCTGAGAGTCCATTTTGATCTGTGTCAATGTTTAGAGAAAAAAACACAACGATTTCATCAAAGTCAACACAGTTTAGAGCTAGGAACTTTCTCCATAACCACAGCTGGTTTTAAAATTTTCAGATCACTACATCTGAATGAGTTTTTCTCAGTGAGAGTTAAAGTTGAAGATTTAGAACTGAATGAGTTTGGAAACATCAACCTGGAAAGAGCTTTTCCTTTGAGAACTTCCTGTCAGAGGTTTAGGTAAAGTCTGATATTCATCTTAGGTCTGTGTTGATGAGAAAACTTATCAAATCAAAACTGTTGCAATAAAACAGATGCAGGAAAATGTTCTAAAATTTTATTTACACAACATGGAGAAACTTAAAAAACTCAGCAAAAGAAGGTGGAATTTAACAACTTACAGAGTTTTAAATGAAGATATTTACAAACATAAGAGCTAAAAAGAATAATCAAGTAAAAACATAAAAGACTTGGTAACTCATTTGGATTTGTTCATGTGAGTCTCTGTGTTTGTGATATTTATTCTCATAAATGCATCTAAACAAAGTTTTTTTTCCCGTTCTAACCATTGTAAGTGTAATTGTACTCCAAGGACTCAGTTATCAGATGATAAACCCGGATTTTGTAATGGCGCCTGATGATGACATCATTGTATGGTCTAATCCATGCTTCTAGTTGAAGCAGCTTGGACGTCTGCTCAGCGATGTGTGGTTCATGACTTCCCTCCTGGTCTCAATGTTTAAATAAATGAGTTTTTAGATGATTATGTTTGCTTGAATAATTAAAAGCTATTTTATCAGTCACCAAAGATCGTATTATATTTTTAAAAATGTAATATTGTTTTAATATAAAGATCCTATCAGACGTTTAAAACTTGACTTTCATATAAAACAAGACACCTTATAACAAAACAACACTTTTTTTCAGTAATTGCTCTTTTTGCTCACCTATTTTTCTGCAGAAATGTTGTAGTTAAAGAAAATATATGGCGTTTGATCTCTGCCATTATTTAAACGGTGCGTATTTGATAACTGAGTGAGCGTATCTTACAACTGCACCGCGCAGTCCTAATTAAGCGAGTGCAGAGCTCTCACCGGAGCGGAGTTCTGACTGCGCACTTGCTCAGTTTTCTTTGCACTTGCTTACCTCCAGGGGGTGCTTTGTCACTTAACCTTTCTGGTTGATCTGACTGGCCAAAATTTAGGTCAAATCCGGCGAGGCAGGACCTTTGTTTTTTATCTGCTTTAATAGGAAAAAAAAGCAGATGAAACGTGGATTAAAACGTTAACAAACGGCCAAGAACAAGGTAAGAAAGTGCAGCCGGTTTTTGTGTGCTGTAAGTTTTACTCGTGTAAATCACTTTATTAGTGATTTATTTATGCCATTATTTTATGCAAAAAATTAATACATTCATTAAAATTAATAAATTGTTCATATAGTCATGTTTATTAATAACAGCTATAAAAAATACAGTGAAATAATACTGAAATTATTATTATTATTAACTGCCGCTTATGACCATTCCTCCTCTTTGAGCACTTCAGGAGTCGGGAGATGGTGTCATATCTTCTCGGGGCGTGTTTGACGTTTTTTGTTGTTCGTTATGATCATGGTTTTCGGCAGCTGGCCCCATTGTTTTTTCATAGTGGTCTCCTCCTCATTTTTTATGTAAAGCACTGTGCTCTCGTTAAGTCCGTAATGGCGCCCAACCGACGGTAACTAAAGTTTACATGTGTATTTCCCTAATACAGTGATTTAAACGAGTCAAACTTATAGCACAAAAAAACCCACGGCAGTTTCTTAACTTGTTCTTGGCCGTTTGTTAACATTTTAATCCACGTTTCATCCACAGTTTTTTTCTATTAAAGCAGATTTAAAAAATGAAAGTCCCGCCCCGCTGCCTTGCCGGATTTAACTTGAAATTTCGGCCCCGAGTGACATAGCACCCCCCTGAACGCAGTGAACCAGCGCACTGAGCGAGCGCACAGTCAGAGCTCTGCGCTCGCTCAGTTAGGACTGCATGGTGCAGTTGTAGGATACGCTCACTCAGTTGTAAGATACGCACCGTTCAATTAATGACAGAGATGTAGCGCCATAAAAGTAAAGGTCTTGCTTTCTGAGTGTGGAGAAAGAGCATAAAAACCATAGTACTTATAGGTCAACTGAACTTACCTGCTATTAAGAACTACCTGTTAACCTTGTCTTTGCTAAGTTCCTGTGATTGGTCAGTACCCAGTGACATCACTTGCAGGTGTGTCTCCAACCAGAGGAACAGTTTTAAACAGTTTTAATCTGAAGCAGTAGATGCAAATAGGAACACCTCAGATTAAAAGCAATTGTTACCTACAGTTCCTGACCCCCCCCCCCCCCCCCCCCCCCCCCCCACACACACACTGTTTTGTGACAAAAGCCGTATTCACTGGATGTTTCAGTGCACCTTGTGACGATTTTGCACCCCACGCTCCATGCACGTTGGCACCAGTGCAGGGTGCAGAATGGCACGGGTCAAAATCACCTGTGATTACAGGCGGGTGCAGTGCTTACATCATCGGTGAAGATGGCCAGTTTGCCACTCTCCAACATGTCCTCCAGCTCCTCATTGGTGGTGGTTCTTCCAGCTGCAAAGAGAGAGAAGTGGTGTCAGAGCACACCCAAAGACTGTTCAACCTCTACTATATTGGAAAAACTCACAGGTGAACAGATCAAAATGACACAAACAAAAGATAAAACCCACACTTTAGGCTTTTCATCAGGAAAGTGTGTACTTGTCTTTATATACTTGTGAGGACACTCATAGTTGAGCATCACTGCAGGGACATCTGTGAAAATGAGGATATTGTTTGACTGAAACTAAGATTTGGGAGAATTATATCCATTATTTTGTTGAATCTCTGTTGTGGACTCATCTGTAGGGCCTTCGCAGAAACACAGAGCACCAAGATTTACAGGTGAAAAATCTTCACTGCCCTCTAGTGGCAGCTGTGGGAAGAGATTACAGTGCATCCTTAAATTGGAACTTTCCTAGACATTCAGGAAAAAAACACTAAACTTCCCGGACCCATTTAGTTGGGTTTGAAACCCTTCCATCAATGTTTGCTGGACTGTTTGTTTGTTTAAAATGCATATCCATGAAATGTAAGCACCATTTGCCTTCAGTGTTTCTTACCTACAGCTGTTAGCTGTATGGTCCGTGTGAGTCCTGCTCTGATTTAAACCTGCCCGGTAACTGCGTTCGGTGTATTATGTACTCACTGATCTCCAGCTGTCTCTGAATGCGGTCCTTGCAGCGATCGCGGTACTTGGACTGCGTGGTGTTGTACTCAGTCATCACCTCCACAAACTTGCGTGAAAGCGTCGAGTGCTGCAAAAGAACAGAGAAAAACCGATTAAACACAGATCTATTGAATGTTGGATGGTGACCAGAGGCCTAAAGGTATTAACTGCTGCCTGCATCATTAGCCTTGTTTCATCCACGTCAACCCAAGCATTTAAATCATATTTAAAGCAAATAAATATAAAGTCTCTAAATTACCACATGAAACAGAACTACTGTTAGCAAATAAACAAAGAAGAACTATGGGTGAAATGTAATGTGTTGCAAAGGACCGACAACGCTCATTAAACAAGAATATGATATGACTGCTGTTGGACGAAGGCGGTACACTTTAGAGCTGGAGCTCGCTATGCGGCCACCGGGGAGGAGCTGGCAGCCACACAGAGAGCCGGCGTGGGATGGGAAAGCAGTCTGCTCGGGCCTCCTGAACTTTAGTTTCATCCACGCCATCATCCATGTCTTTCGTGTATAGTAAATGAGATAAAAAGACATCGCTCCATGTAGCTAACAGGCTTAAAACATTAGCTGCTAGCTCCATTTATCAATTCTGGGGTGAATCCTAAACAGCAGAGAGGCTGCAGAAAGAAAGAAAAGGAGCAAGCCTGGTTTTCCTGGTGAGCAGAGAAAGCAGCAACAAATGAGAGGAACTGGTTTGAACATGAATTACTGAGCAAAGGAAAAGGTGCTCGTGTGTCCAGGAAGATGATCGGCATGAAAGCAAAACTGATATTTGATATGGAGATTAACGTTCACAGCCAGTGTGAATCAGAACAGAATAAAATGTTCTCGTCATGTAATAAATCCAGAAATGTTCATCTGCTATTTTCTGCATTTTGTGATAGAATTTTAGGCAAAATGAACCCATTAACCATCACCATTCTGTCTGTGATGGAATAAACGCCAGTCTCCATTAGACACTGGTCTCTAATAAACGCCAGGTCAGCCGCCATTTTTTTTTAAATAAACGCCCCGGCTGCTGTTGGAAGATATATGGTACGGTTAATGCTATTCGGTTCCACTAAAGTTTTCCTTCGGTCCTCGAGGGCCAATTTTCTATGATACTCCAACAAAAAACCCGCAGGACCTTGGCCCTTCAATGGTGGTAGTTTTTTCTTTTACACTGTCCCCCTCTGATGTAGACACCCGATAAAATGTCAGTGTTTACCTACTTGTGCATTGCTTACCTGTGTTTTGCGGATCCTGAGGTCCGCTGAAGATCTGTTGAGGCCCTCCTCTTGCTCGATGCTCTGCTCGATTGCTGAAACACACAAACATGCAAAGGAGTCACAAAGGAGCTTTTCAAGAAAGTGCGGTCACAATAACCTCCTTCTGGTTTAGTGGTCATCATTTACATTCTGAGCATTACTTCAAAAGTTTCGGGGGAGGGCAGCACTGAGCTGCAGCCTCTCAGAGTGAAAGGACAGAACAGGAGTTTTTATGTGCAGAGATGATCATGGATCAGAGGTCGTCTCAGAGTGCTTCTACGATGGCCCCTGATGAAGATTAGTTCCCTCCTGAATACCATCATGTGTGGTTCCTACTTCTTCAAATCCAGACTGTTTGTTTCTCCTCCAAACACATGGAGCTAACAGCACTTCCTCCCCTTGTTTCTCTCTGGTTCGCCTCCTCCTCCCTTTTGTTCTTTTCCTCTCTGTTGCTCTCCTCCTTTCTTTAGTTCTCCTCCTCTCTGTGGAATGTCTGTCTGCCTTTACACTAAAGTGAACCACACCAGAGTTCATTTACAGGAGAACAGAGTCCCTCAGTCTCAGGAGGACCAGAGTTCTCCTGTTTGGTACAAACCACAGTACAGGTGAACTTTTACATCTGGAGAACCAAGCGAACCATCAGAAAAAACTAGACCTGGATCAAACCAAGACCCGACCTCTAGAGTAATCTGTTTTCTTCTTAGCCTGCAGCTAAAAAAGTGGTCCATGTGTTACATCAACAATTTATAAATCGCGCAGAGCGTGCAGAACCATGCAGAATGCACAGGACGCATACAGACAGGAATGTGCAACTAATGACTTGTGCCTCCCGCTCTTAGCACTGCTCTTCCTTTCTGCACTGCCTGATAATTGTATGTTAAAAAGTTTAGGGTCCACCACCTTCCACAGATTCTGCAAATCTGAATATATGCTGCTGCTGCATATGTCACGGTTGACGTGGGGACACAAAATGCAGACGGCACTCGTAACAGCAAAAGTCTGTTTTATTAAAGTCAGAATCCGGAAAGCAGAACATGTACTCATGCTGCTACCAAAACCACCTGACAGCCAGTGCAAGGGAGACGAGGACTTATAACCAGAAGGAGAAGATGAGGTTAGTGTCAACAGGTTTGCCACATTAGGGAGGGCTTACCTTTTTCCATGTGAGACCGCATTCTGACTACGCCGTGGAAAGGATGTTGGCACCCACCCAAAAAATTACTTCCTCATTCCAAACAAGCCCCCAAATTGTTGAAGTTGCTTTCTGTAATGTTTGTGACTTCTGTGTTGTGATATTTAAGTTTGTTCTCCTTGTTCATTCAAATCTCTATGTGGGAATCCTGTGGTACCACGATACAAAACAAAGATCTCCATGGTGGTTAAGATTTGGTTTTGTGGAGGATAACTGGAAATGCAGTTCCAAGATAGTCAAAAAGGTTTTATTTCTTCGTTGTTCAGACATGTAGCCAGGTGAGCGCTGAAGGGAATCTTTGGTGAAACCGTGAAATTTTCTGCGTCAGTGAATGCCTCTTTATGTTCTGCTACTCATTTATTATCAGTCACAATAATTGTATTTTTAAAGATGTTTGACCTTTCAACTTGTCCGCTCATATTTTTGCTTCATTTATGAAACATCTTTAATACATTCGTGCTTTACAGAACAACAGTGTCCAACCCCCCAGGTTCTGGTTGAGGCTCAGGTTTGTAGCATGGGGGGGGGGGCTGCTCATTTGTCATGTGACTTCGATATCACTTTGTCTCTGGAGCATGAGTAGCTAAGTAGCTTACGTAAGTGCCATACATGCGCACAAATGGAAATTGTTGCATCTGTTCAGTTGAGCTGCGTTTAAGGTTACAGTGAGGGCGGGCCTGTCCGAATCCCGGCCAATGTCACGTCCTCGGAGGAGCTGAAAACGTCTGTATGTTTCCTGGCTGCTGCCCCAAGTCACTGCAGGATGCATGATGACTCAGCAGTATCACACGGCTCTGTCACATGTGCGTGTGCGCGTGTGTGTTCTCTGCTTGTGAGGCAGTGAGATGAAAACTGGGTAAATAAGCAACAGATTGTGTTTCCTTATGTATCTGTTTGGTTATGTTTTCAGCATCTTTAGTTTCTGAAAAACAAATCACTGTTTACTTGTTCTGCAAAAATCTGTTGCTGTAAAATCAGGAACAGTCAGAAAATGAAGAATCCAAAAGAAAGAAAAGGATTTTGATGGTTTGTGATTGTGATGGTTTTTAGTTTTCATTACTGGCCAATGTTTAAATATTTGGTTTTTGTATTTTTACCAAACAGAGGCATCTTTCGGTGTTTTTTAATTTGTGATAAAAATGACAGCCCCGTCCATCATTGTGCTGGTTTTGGCCAACGCTGTATGCTGCTATTTAGATAACACACTGTTAAGAAAGACATGATAATTATAAACTAGATGTGAAGAAGGGCGATCACACATTATGCCGAGACAGAAACCATCATTTTAACACTGTTTTTGGAATGGAGAGTTCACCCCAGGGGTCAAATCTGACCCGCCTGCTTTCTTGGAGAACTGATGTCTTGAGTCACGACCTCTTCCTCATCCAGTAGTTGTTTTATCTTTAAGGACCCCAGAACTCCAGTTGGAATCAATTAAACAGTAGGCCCTAAATCTATATTTGATGAAAGTTTATTTATTTTTGAATAAACTTTTCCATGATATTCTGTGGATTTGAGTCCACAGCCTCCCAGTTCCAGGGCAGACACTCTACACTGGACCATTGTGTGTGTGTGTGTTTTGCTAATGTGTGTGTGTGTTCCAGCCCCTGAGGAACCATGAGGAACTACATGTGAGAGTTCAAGGTAAAAAGGCTTGATCAGCAGTGTGAAGAACAGGGACGGCTGTGATGCAATCTGCACGAGGTTCCGGGTTCTTCTATCCTCCTGCCCTCAGACTGCCTTCTGCTGCAGATATGGCTGAATGCCTACACGTTCTCAACACAAGTGTTCATAGAGTGATGACAAACATCCATTAACCTGCTGTGTTCTAGATTTTTGGAGCCCGCAGAACCCCAAAAAGAACAGCTACGGAGGAGAACCTTCAGAACAACTGTTCTGGGTTTCACTTCAATAAAATGCATCTGAAAACCTGCAGCACTGGAACAAATTAAACAGGTGAAAGTAGCTGCTGGCAACTGTCAGGTGTCTCTTTTCTGTCTGCATTCAGAAAACCTTATTCCAACCTTGAAAAAAACATTCCATGGATCAGATGTTTCTTTTTTCCTGCAGAGGTTTGGAGCTTTCTGGCTGTTCTTTCAAACTGAGCTGGAAATTTCAAAACTGATTGGATGATTGATGCAGTGAAGGCCTTCATAGCAACAGTCATCATTCTTACCTTTTAATTTTGAACGAACTTTATTGGCTGTTTTTTTAATGTCAGCTGTGAGGTCCTCCAACTCCTGTTTGGTTTCTGTAAGACACACAAGAAAAAAATGATCAGCAGAAATAATCAAGTCTTGCTTTATTTCATGAAACTTTTGTTCATTTTTTTGTTTTTTAGGCTTTATTTTAAGAAATATATTCTGAGATATATTTATTTAAGACTTTTTGGAGATTTTTTAAGACAAATATTAGTTCAGTTCTGTCAAAAATTGAATTGTAGATAAAAAAAATGACATAATTTAACTGTGGGAGACATTTTGTTGTTTTTTGTTTTGCTGGAGAAAAAATACAATAATGTCACATTTTGATGGCCTTTTATCTGAAGAGTTAACCATAAAAATGTATTAGTTTTTTTTTAATCTAGTTTCAAAAAGATGATGACTTCACATGTAGTGGGTAGGGCTTCTTCAACGTCTTGAAGCCGGCCAATCAGATGTCAGATTGAAGTCTTCATTTTGTTTACTGCTTTGTTATTGTTTGTTTACATTTTGTTATTCTCTTCTTTCCTTTATATGATGAGGTTCAAGTCCTGAACCTTGTGCTTGGTCTGTATTTGGGCTCGGGCTGTCAAATTATTGTGTTAATCGCAAGTGATTAACTATATATATAGCAATACCTGGGTTAGGGTTAGGGTTAACCGTGGAGCAACTCCCAGCATGCATTGGACCTCTGCCATCTTGTCTTCACCAGCTGCTCCTCATCATGTCATCACACCAGTCTCACCCTCTCCTCTGTGCGTAGTCTTGAACTGGTTTCCCTCTCGTTCATTCTAAGCGTTCCATGTTCCTGTTTGCCTGGTTTCTGATCTCTGCCTGTCTTGACGCCTCCCGCCTTGCTCCTTGTGTTTTTGACCCTCGCCTGTCCTCGACCACGCCTTGTCTCATCCTCCTGTGCTGTTTCATTAGACCCTGTTTGCACATGGATCCACCCGTCTCAGCCTCGTCCTTACAGAAGACTACGCCTGACACAGATCCAACAACGGGTTTCGCTGCCTTGTTGTTGGAGCACAGACGCCAACTACAACACCTGACGGCCGCTACGGAAGCTATAATGAGTCGCATATACAGCCTCCCTGAAGCTAATCTCAGGTCCACTTCTCCTACCGCTACTGGGGAACCATCAACAGCCGGCCCATCTACCACAGCATCCCGGCTAGCTCTCCTGGACAAATTCAGCGGTAACCCGGCTCACTGTAACGGTTTCCTAATGCAGTGCCAGTTGTTTCTACATCAGCAGGCTCATCAATATCCAACCGATGAGTCCAAGGTATCCCTCCTATGCTCGCTGTTATCGGGAGAGGCCCTGGAGTGCTTAGCTGCTACATGGTCGACAGGGTCATTGCCGTTCCGTTACCATGACGCTTTCACACAGTTGCTACGCGAGGTTTTTCTACATCAAACTGATGGAAAAAAAAAACATGAGAGAAACAATAAAGTGGCAGAGCAGAACAAAATAGATGACCTGACAAGGATTAACTGAAAACCAGACACTTATACAGGCTGAGGGTAATTAACAGAAATGAAAACAGCTGTTGATCATGAGCCTGAAACTGGTGACTGAGGGACAAAACCTGACATTTATAGTGTATCAATCTGTAGTTCGCCTGAACTTTCATTCAACATTCATTTTCTTACTCCAACGATCCCGTTCGGGGCAGTGAGTTTTCCGGAGCCCTGTTTTTATTTTTGCCCTCTCAGGTTAATGCGGGACAGAAATCCATCAAACTCCCTAAGAGAGGGCCTGGTTTTGCTAAAATAAAAAAAATCCCAGCTTTTTAAGCTAATTTGGAGTTTAACTAATATTTTAGCCATTTGCTAGCTGGTTTGGCTAAAATAAAAAATCCCCATTTTTGAAAGCTAATTTGGAGTCTAGCCAATATTTAAGCAACATGCTAAATATTTTGGGTAAATAAGACATTTTTCCAGTTTTCTAGGCAAATTTGGCATTTAGCTGTCCAGAGTCTAAAGCAAGCTACCAGATTCAGCATTTTCAGCTTCAGCGTTTTTAGCTATCAGCACAAGCATCTTCAGTGGCCACATTCAGCTTACAGTATTCACTCTTGCATCATCGTAGGTAGTGCTATATCTCTTGTTTATCTCTGTTCTCCTCTGAGACATGGAATCCAGACTGCTGCTGACGAGCTGTAGGGTCTGAGCTTCAGCAGCAGCAGCAGCAGCTGAGCGGAGGGGGGACTGCAGCAGAGCAGTCAGATTTACAAGCGCTGCTGTGCCATTCAGCCTCCTCCACCTCTGACTCACCCTGCTCCTCGTCTGACCACCTTGCTCAGCAGCCTGTCAGCCAGAGAGGAGGGGTGGCTGACGGTGGGACGGCAGGAGGCGGTGGTCACACAGACACTGAGTCTGGATCAACCAGAACCAGGTCCTAAAATAGCTTAAGACCATTTCTTAAACCAGGCTTGGGACCACATTCAAAACCACATTCAAAAACATTCAGAACCCCCTTTTGAACCACATTCAGAACCATGTTCAGAACCATATTCAGAACCACATTCAGAACCAGGTATTGAAAAGTTTGAAATTGAGCCCTGTTTTTTAAAATCAAGCTGTCTGATTGGAGTTTTTTTTAACCAATCAGAATTAGAACTGCAGATGACCCCCACCCACTGTGGATAGATAATCTATAAATAAGAAACAGCTAAATGATCTTTGATGATCTTTTAGGCATTTTAATAAAGTTTTTTAAAAATTTTGTTTATTATTGTTCAGGGTTAACCCTTTGCAGCTTGTACTGTTGGCGCGAGATGACAGTTAGTGCCGTGATCACACACAGTCAGAGTCTGCCTAACACGTGCTGTTGGCATGGCAACACAGGTTTCAGGTGACTTGGATGAAGAGGAAATGAAGATGTTTGATGTCAAAATGAAGAAATTACAGCAGAGGTGCATCATGGTCTCAAGACTCACCTGGGGGGTTCTCACCTGCAGAAAAGACTATCCTTAACAAACACGAGTCATCACCAGAAACCTGAACTCTGAAGACTAGCATGTGGGCGGGGCCATGCAACAACATGAAAAAGTTCCCAGAAAAATGTTGATCTGAACTTAGTTCTCGATATGGTTATAGTCTGCTGATGCTCAGCTCTGATTGGTCCACCTCAGTGAGAGAGTGTGGTCATAGCGGGCGGGCAGGCCGTCAGCTCTGATCTGCTGCTATCTTTTTGAAACACATTTCCTGCAGCATATTGACTGTTTTCTCTTTTTGATGTTCCTTTTTGTTACGTATTATTTTAAAATTTTCTGTTTTTTTTTCTTTTATTCCATCAACGTGAAGTGACTAAAAAGAGAAGCTGGAAAACTTGATGAACTCAAAATAACTACATTCACACACAGCTCTCACTACATCTCCCATCATGCATCACTCAGGCTTAAGCACTGGGGCGCGTTTTACATGATGGCTGGGAATGAGCAGTCGGCCCTTCAGCTGATAGAAGTTCTGTCCAATCGGGTTCCAGGTTACATTCACAGGTAAACCAAACATCAGGTCAAGGATTCCAGAGTCTTCCATCAGGATAGAAGCTCAGGGTTCTGATCCTCCCCAGACTCCCTTCTGCAGTCCGGTCTGGATCAGCTCAAAATGTTCTGTTGCAGCTGCGGGGGGTGCGGATGGGGGTTGTTACGTGAAGGTGTGACCCTCTCTGGTTCTGGTGTTTTCATAGTCATGAGGTCGGGATGGTCCGGACTGAGCTGCTGTCCCTGAGAGTCTGAGGAGACGGTTTTCTGATTCTTTTCTGAACCTCGGTATTGCTTGTAGTGACCTGTTTTACGACCGTATTTGGATTTTTTACTGATCAAAGTTCATAAACTCCATAACTTTGGTTAAAGCATTCATTTCTTTCAAACAAAGAGATTTTCAAGATTATACATAGAGTTTTGGACTTTTCATTTGCCAACTTTTAGGTGCAGAAACCTAAAGATGATGAAGATGATGGAGGCGGAGCCAGTCGGGACAGGTGTGGCTCAGGTTTGAGTGACTTTTACTCACCTGTCCTGGGCGGTTACCCTCAGGGTCTCGTCTGAGCAGTTTAAACATGCAGGCACCACGTCGGCATGCAGCAGAAATCACAACACCGCCACGAGGTGGTGGGGGGGCGGAGAACAAAGAATGTCATTCAGCATGCAACGGAAACACCCGAGATGAGGAACGAAACATGCAGAACCAACACAACTGAAGCCATGCCAACCAGAAACCAGCAGAGGGCGCCGAGAGCCTGCACCTGCCCACAGGCCGCCACCCCAACACGACCACCTGAGGATGCAGACGAAAGCCGTGGATCATGTGACCTGCTGGGTGATCAGGCACCGCTGATTTGATTGGATATGATGTCATCAAATCTTTTCTGAAAGGGAAGGTGAGACCATTTCACACTGTTAGAGGGATGTCCCCCAGTGGTTGGCAGGTGTACTGACCTGAACCAGAACTGCTGAAACAGCAAAAACGTTCTCTGAACGGTTCGAGTTCTGAAGAGGAAACGCAGGACTACCCCCAGCCCCCACCACTTCCTGTTACTGCACCCAGCAGATACGCCAGCGTTCTGGCCAACAAAGGAAACCCAGTTCAGATCAGACCAGAACCCCTTTTTTCTCAGTGTCATGGTAAGCCCCGCCCACCCTCCAGCCTGAACTGCGATCACATCTGTCCGTGTCTGGGATTCTTCTCTTTTGGGTTCCATGACGTTCCTCTAGAACTGAAGCTCACATCAGGTTTTGGACGGGAAGCTGCTCAGATGTTCAGATGGGGGGGGGTCTTCCTGGACTGAAGGCTGCAGCTTTTCTGAGCGCGTGCAGACGCACATTCTCATGCACATGCAGACACAACGTGCACAGACCCAGACAGCTTCATGCTGACTGCAGCAGGAGCCTCCAGGGGACAGGGACAAGGGCGTGGGGGCGGAGCTCCAGCCTTACTTTCATCAGGGTTGGGCGCGGCCAAGATGGCGCTGTGCTGCTTCTTCACCTGCTCCACGTCCTCCGACAGCTTCTCTATGCAGCCGCGGATCTCCTCCACCTGGACACACGGACACACAACTGATGCACACGACAGACTCACAACAGCAGCGACAAAAGGACGCATCAGTCAGCAGCTGACATAGCAGAACCTGCTGACCCGTCAGAACCACAACTATAACAACTGTTATAGAAAACATGTTTGACTGTAGAGCTGTCAGCAGACCTTTTCATCAGTGACACACTTGTGTCTGTTGTAGTGCTTTTGTATGAAAGTGTGTCTTTGATTGTGTGTCAATGTGTGTTTGTGATTTGCTGACCTGTTCGAAAAACTCATCCATGAAGTGGTCCCGATCGACCTGCACCACCTCCTCATCATCGTCGCTGTCCTTAGCCTGCACACAAGAGAGTAAGAGGAGTTGGAGTACGCCCACTGCATGGAAACAACACAAAACACAAGCACGTTTTCCTGTCTGGTCATCTGGTCTGTCAGATCTTTAAACTTTTGTGACACAACTGTTGTGGAATAGAGAGCATGAGGTTCAAGTTCATGGCAAACTAAATGAAGATTGTAAAGTAAACATACAACAATCTTAACATTTCTGTTATCAGACTTTTTGACATCCCTTAATAAAACATGTTTGTTTCTCTGTAATGACGAATGTCTGTAGACTCGTCTCTGACCTTCGAACCAGATGGTCCAGCCTGCTTCTCATCTGTAACTAGTCACGGTTCATTTTGAAGTTGATTGTTCCAAAACGCAGAAGGCGTTAGAGATGAGCACATCAGACACTAGTTATGAGGAGATTAGATGTTCAAATTTACACGTGAACAAGGAGGATCAGGGTCTGTTCTCTACTGATTAGTTTGATCTGCCGCCGCCATCAGCAGTCTTAAAAACACCCGGCCCTTTGTGTATCTGCCACACCACCATTTCCTGCTCACAGACATGCATGGCATGATGGGAAATATTTCCAAGACTCTTCTTCTAGCAGTTCTGACAGGAACGGTCAGGATGGCGAGCGGCTCAGAGGCACTGGCTGCGATGTGGGTGGGGTTTATTCTTAAACCAGGTTCTAGTTTCAGGGGGTCCTGCAGCTGGAAGCTTCCGGCTCAAAGCCTCAGCTGGACCTCAAACGATGCCTGAAAGAGTCCTAGTCCATATCTGAGCAGAACCCCTGACAGAATTGGCAGTTCATGGGCTTTCTGTTCTGTTTGAAGACTTCAGTGACCACAGCTCCTTCTCTGGATCAAAACATTTTCTTAGAATGATCCTCCAACATTTTTGTGACCTTAGGCTCAGATTTCAGCTTATAGACATATCCA
Organism: Adrianichthys oophorus; assembly: GCA_036245035.1. Classification (NCBI taxonomy): domain Eukaryota; kingdom Metazoa; phylum Chordata; class Actinopteri; order Beloniformes; family Adrianichthyidae; genus Adrianichthys; species Adrianichthys oophorus. The sequence continues at coordinate 377,487 of BSAI01000008.1, read as the reverse complement.
AAGCATCGACCCTGCAGGCGTGTCTGGGCTCGACGGGTCCGACGGGTCAGTTTGGCCTTGTGAGCCTATTGTTGGAGCAAAGTAAAAGCCAGGAATGACAGCGTCTCAGCAGCTTTTGGAAGACTGACATATTTGATGTGACGCTCTGAGCTTCTTCCCTCATATGCATTCATAAATAAAAGTGAGACTGAGGAAGTTGCAGAGCTATGGAGAATTTGTGTTGAGCTGAGAGTCTCAGCGGTCCTTCAGGGCTTCACGACATGACAAAAACAGGAATCCCAGGGGTCCAAGTGTGTCTAACAAGATTCGCCAGGCTTCCTGTTTGTAATTCTCTTTAGAACATGATAATCAGTTTCAAACACAAATGAAATGATTTCCAGCACAAAGTCAAACAGACTGTGTGACACAGCTATCAGGATGGACATGGTCTCATGTGGATTTACTGTGAAGCCACCAGCAGGGGGCGCTGCAGAGGACTCCACGTCAAAGGAAGAGACAAGACCAGAATGAGTATAACGACGACTCATGAAATCCTTACATTTCAAACATCTGAAGTTTCTGCACAAATACTAAAGGAAATTCCAAATAGCGTGGCTAATGGGCTAGCATGCTACATCAGCTAGCCCACAGAAAGAGCAAAGGCATAGACCAACACAATTCTATTTATAAAACCTTTTCTGCAGGATCCCCTACTCGAATCTGATCTTCTAAAGACAGAAAGACAGCCACGACCCCCAAGGTGAAAACCTACAGCGTCATACACAGAGTCCATGTGTACATACATGTGGAATACATGTGGAGCTGCTCAGGTTTCATCAGTATGATGAAGATTTTGCTGCTGTGAGTTTCACTTGACACACAGTGTGACGCACCTCAAAGACCTCACATACTGACCCCAAGTTTGCTGGGAACTTTCTACGTTAACCAACCTTTCTATTCCATGACCGAACACTTTTCTTTCATTTTCAGCATTTTTCTCATTCTTAATGGCGTGTCAATGGAATAGTTGATTGAAAATTGATAGAAAATTGATCTTCAGAGAAGGCCAACGATAAAACTGAAAAGAGTTGATGGAGTTATTGAAGAAAGAAGTTACCCAAAATGTGCTTTCACTGTTCCTAACAGTTAGCTGATACTACAGTGGTGACTGAGCCACTCCCAACGACTGCTGAAGCCTTCAAATTTCACTTTTCCTTTCATTTTAAAACAGTGATTGTCCTGAAAAATCTGACTGTAAAGTAAATCTTGAAAGTCTGTGTTTTACTGCCAAGAAGAAAAGAAATCAGACTCCAGAAGGTTAAATCTGATCAGCAAGGATCTGAATTTTAGTGTTTGTTGTTGACAGTGAAGTTGTTTTTGTCAGATGTGCTAAGAAGTGGAAAAACAGAAGGATAGCAAAGCAAATGTTAAACTTCCAGTCTGTTGGATTCAGCAGACAAAGGTTGGTGGCATAAAACATGAAAAAACGTGTTTTCCTGCCCAGCTGTTAGGATGGTTCGGGTTCAGGTCTTTACAGAACTGACCAGACTGAGCTTCTTCAATGTTTGATTTAAAATCCTCAGATCTAGTTACGGGTTCAGTTCTGGATGGGCTCTTGGGACCTGGCAGTGCAGCCAGGCAGGAGTACAGCTCTGTGTGTTTAATTCTGACAGGGTCCCTGAAGGCATCGTGGGGCCCTTCCCTGTGGAAGTCATCCTCTCAGAGTTTCTCTACTCTGGATGTGACAGCAGAGGACAGAGGAGACCCCGAGGAGGAAGAGCACTGACACAAGCAGAATCATGCTTGGTGATAATTCCATTATGATTTGAACAAATTGAATTAAATATTACATGAAACATAAATGTTACAGTTTAAATGTTTCATAAAATTCAAATTCCTGTGTTTCTGGAACGTCACATTCGGGGGAGCCTTAACCAGTGTCTGGTCATTGATTGATTTGCTAATATCTAACTTCATGTTATCTGGTTTAGTATTCAAAATTCTAAGTATCATCTTTATCATTTTAGTGACTAAACAACTTTGTTGACCATCTGCTGACTAGATGTGTTAAGTGTTTCCTTATTTTAGACTTGGAGGCCAGACTAGAACAGTTAGAAACGCCCCAGACCCTCCCAGGCAGCAGCCGGAGAAGACACAAGATGGGTTTGTACCGGTGGGAAGGAAGCATATTGTTAAACATGAAAACTCCTGAAGCTCCCGTTATGTAAAAGGTTCTCCTCCCTCAGCAACACACCTGCTGAACCACCAACTCTGGTCATTGGCTCCTCTGAAATCAGACACGTGAAGCTCACAGCGGCTAAAGTCAGGTGTTATCCGGGGGCCAGAGTTGGTGTCATTGAAGGAAACCTTAGGATGTTAGCCCAGAGTAAGTCCAGGTTCTGTTGAGTCATGATTCACACAGACGGTAACGATGGCAGACGGAGACAATCAGAAGTCTTCAAACTAAACGTAGCATCTGTGTGTAAACTTGCTAAGTCGATGTCAGATACTGTCATTTTCTCTGGTCCTTAACCAAACCTAATCAGTGATGAAATGTACAGCCGCTTTTCAACATTTAACTGCTGGTTAGCTAGATGTGCCCAGAAAACGGCGTTGGCTTTGTTGACAACTGGAGTGTGTTTTGGGGAAAGCGCGGTCTCATGGGGAGAGACGGCATCCATCCCACTTTGGACGGCGCCGCTCTTCTTTCTAGGAACATTTCTGCTAGCATTATTCGTGCAACCTGGCAACCCAGAGATGGGACCCGGACACAGAGCAGCAGTTTCCATCTCTCCTCTGAGTTCCCTTTAGCGCTGGTTCAAACCCCATACAGAGGTAGTCCAGCAGCTCCTAGCTTTAGCTTATGTACTGAAGGTTTTTATTTGATTTGAAATGGTTTATTTCAAGCAATCAAAGTAGAAATAGTGCATAAACAGTCCAATCAACAAAGGTTTAAATCCATACAAAGACATATTAAAGATTGGATAATTGAAGATTGCTTGAAAGGGAGTAGAAGGAAGCAAACTTATCTAATCCCACCTCGTATTCGCCTAACCATTTTCTTTACATATATTAGAAGTATCGGGTTCATAAGCTCTAATCAGACTTTTACGCCTGGTTCCCACCAGACGCGAAATGCCGCGGACCTCCGTGGCCAGCTTGTGCCGTGCAGTAGAACGTTTCGGCGTCTGGTCTATTTTTTGCAGGAACCGCAAGTGATCCGTGTCACTGGCAGGAAGTTACACCAAGACACATGAGAAAATCTGGACAATTTTCAAAATATAACCAAATTTTCACAATAAAACACAGCAATTGACAAATGCGATCATATTTTTGTATCTAAACAGTCAAGATGAAAATAAATATACAAACACTACACACGCAAAAACAGACACACACACACAGATCAATGTGGCGGGGGTGGGGTGGGGGGGTGGATGTGAAAGAACAATCAAGAGAGAGGCAGAGAGCAGTGCGCAACAAGTCAAGAACCTGGCGTTACCCATGATGGCAAAAAAAAAGCTCTAGCAGAAGTCACTCAGTTCCGTGTCCAGTATGAACCTGGCGTTAGACCTTACCAACACTGATTAAGGTCATTACGAATTCTTAAGCTTCAGTAAATCACATGACAATATGAAATACATAATGATCATGACACTGGATATACAATTATTATAGAATTCATCATAGCATACACGGATCAAGTATCTAAGTTTAAAAGTATGTTCAGATAATGTTTTACAATGTTTTCATTAGAAAAAGCTAAATAAATCAAGTCTCAAAATTTAAAATAAATGCTGATTTGTATCCATAGAAAATAATAATAAAAAATGAATATAGATCAAGCATCAATTAGTTGTGCAGATTAGTTTTTACTTGAAAAATCAGTGAAGTGATGATCAGAGATCAATCATTTTAACAATCATCGATAATTAATTCAGGAAGTTTATCATCGTGGTTATAGATGCTGCACAATAAAGAGGTCCATGTTCTGTTTGATTGTGGATTATATTCCTTCTTGTGCTGCCTAATTAACAGCTGTTCTTCTGGGTTTCAGAGAGTTTATAAAGTTTTTCTTCAGTGTTACGTCTGCAGACATTGTCAGGGTCCTCGTCCCTCTGCAGCTGATATTGCAGCAAGCATGCTGTCTGCAGGTCCGAACTCTGCTGGATATCAGGGTCACAGTTAAAGATGAGAGATTGTGGAAGATCCTGGGTGCCATGATTTTCTTGAAATTGTTCAGCTATTCTATTACTCCATTTATTTGTTCAGACGTCCGTGATCAAGCACTTCCCAAAATCTCTCATATTGTTGCCAAAAATTGCTTTAGACCGCTCCGGATGACCAAGAGGTTTAACGAAGATCCTGCAGTTCACTACCCACGTGTTTAGGATCTTCTTACTGAAGAAAGAGGAACCAGATGGGATTGCCCCGATAGAGGAGACTTAAGGAGAGAGTCCTGATGTTGCTGACAGCAGTCCAGCATAATGACAGGCCCATGTGAGGAACAGGGGCCTCAAGGGGCCAAAAGTCTGGCGACACGATTTGATTCAAATTACAGAATGAGTGAAAAGAAAATAGATCAAAACGCCAAACAGACACTAAGGACAACAAAGAGACGAGCAGAAGATCAAGATCCATCCTCAGAAACAATGGCCAAGCGTAGGTTCTCTGCTCGTTTCGCTTTTGCAACATCAGCTGATCGTCTGAAGCATCAAAGAGCTGCACATTTCCTGAAAATAAACCCGGTAATGAGACGAATGTGAGGCGGGCTGGCTTTTCAGTTCTGGGTCCTGACTAATATCTGAAAATGATTACATAACAGGAAGACACAGTCGCTCTGCTATTTATCCAACCATTTGAGGAGGAGGAGGCAACAGAGAGGATGAAACAGCTTTCCAAAGAACCTCACACTCTGTAACCGAGCATCTCCTCCATTACAACAGAAATCCTTTTCTTCTGCTTTTACATGTGGACGTCACTTTCACCAGTTCTTTCACTGAAACCAGTTCTTTTCCCTGAAACCAGTTATTTTCCCTGAAACCAGTTCTTTCACTGAAACCAGTTCTTTTCCCTGAAACCAGTTCTTTTCCTGAAACCAGTTCTTTTCCATGAAACCAGTTATTTCCCTGAAACCAGTTATTTCACTGAAACCAGTTCTTTTCCCTGAAACCAGTACTTTTAACTGAAACCAGTACTTTTAACTGAAACCAGTTCTTTCACTGAAACCAGTTCCTATCCATAAAACCAGTTCTTTTCTATGAAACCAGTTCTTCCCTGAAACCAGTTCTTTTCCATGAAACCAGTTCTTTTCCATGAAACCAGTTCTTTCCCTGAAACCAGTTGTTTTCCATGAAACCAGTTCTTTTCCCTGAAACCAGTTCTTTTTTCCTGAAACCAGTTCTTTTTTCCTGAAACCAGTTCTTTTCCACGAAACAAGTTCTTTTCCCTAAACCAGTTCTTTTCCCTGAAATCAGTTCTTTTCCCTGAAACCAGTTCTTTTTCCCTGAAACCAGTTCTTCCCTGAAACCAGTTTTTTCAATGAAACCAATTCTTTTCCTTGAAATCAGTACTTTTAAC
>BSAI01000008.1:274268-284458 GCA_036245035.1 Adrianichthys oophorus | reverse complement strand
TTTTTCCGTCCAGTCCAACAAAAAGAACACAAACAAAATTAGTATAAATAAAGTTTTGTTTAAATTACAAAAGGGGCTTATACCAACATACAATTTGTGTTCGCTATGATTTATAACCCCCGATTGTAAGAGTAAAATCTGTCTAATGCAAGAGGCTCTCAGCTCATATCTGTCTGCTGAGCTGTTGGACAGGACAAGTTAAAATAAATAAATAATCTGGTCACAAAGTTGAATTTAAACTATAAAAGTTTCTGAAAATCTTTTGAGGTTTGATGTGTTTGAAAAACAGAGAGGAAAGGGACAGTAAAGCTGAGTTTTTCCAGCACATTATTTTGTCCTGTCAGCGTAAGGGATGCCATGATTCATGTCATCTACAATATCATAATCTGTGGCTAACAATTCATCTCATGGTCAATGTTTGTTCCTTTTGATCAATCTGATTGGATCCGATTCACTGATCTAAAATGGATCAGAACATCTTCATCCAGAACTTCAACAGTGTGACTCAGAGATAAATAGCTGCTACTGAACAGTGAAGTTTTCCAGATTCTTGTGTTTCTTCAAGATCTAGATTTAGTGATCGCTGAGTGACACTGAAGTGCACAGAGTTGTATTAATCTATGCAGGAGGTGATCATGGTGTGGATCGCTGTTTCTAGATCTCTGTGGCGCATGGAAGGGTTAGCTTTAGCTAAAGGCCCTAATGGTGAAAAGCTCCTTTTGACAACATTTTCATTTTGTTCATCACATTTAAAACAGCTGTCAAAGTGAACCCCCAGATTCTCAACCGCAGTACAATCAGCTGGGGGGGGGGGGGGGGGGTAACCAAAAACAAGTCTCTGTTTTTGTTCAAACAGAAAATTTTGGATCAACCACTGCTTTACATCATCAATGCACTCTGTTACGTTTTGTGGGCTTTTTTCTCAAACTGAAGGGCAGACATATCTGCAGATCATCAGCGTAACAATGAAGAGACATCATGCCGTGCAATGACAGAACCAAGTGTCAACACATATAAAGGAAAAGAGCAGAACCGAGGATAGAACTTTGAGGTACCCCACAGGACAGAGGAGGTGACCTCACCAATTTAGACAGAAAATCTTCTCCCTGTTAAATAGAACTCAAACCAGTCAAGTGCGGCGCCACAAATGCTGGCGTGATGTTGTAGTCAGATCAGGAGGACTGCATCCACCGCGTCAGAGGGTGCTGTCAGGTCCAACAGCACCAGAACAGCAGGCTGTTTGGCATCAACAGACACGCCAACGTCATTGTGAACCTTTAGCAGGGCAGACTGTGCTGTGCCGAGATCTAAAACCAGACGGAAGTTTCTCAAAAATAAAATTGTGTTCTAAAAAGGACTTTTACCGCTTAAAAACAACTTTTTCTAATAACTTACACTAAAAAAGAAACAAATGAGAAACAGCTTTATAGCAAAACAAAGGAAAGAAAGCTGAATCAAAAGGTTGAAAAACTGATGAGTTCTTAAAGAACAGAACGTTTCCATTCATTTTTAGAAATATAAATGTTTTCATGTTGGAAGGGAACAGCAGACATTAAGATCCAGAGGAGGATCTCCAACACAGGTTCGAACTTTTGGACTTCATTTATGAACACTTTAGTTTCTCAGGAGAAAACGTCTTTTTATTTTGACACTTGTCTTCTTTTCAGATGACTGCTTCTTATCTTCTTTCTGACTGATAATCTGCCTTAGTACGCATGCCCGCCGTTAACCCACTTCACCCTCTGACCCGTCCGTGTTAGTTGCGGACCCTTTGACGTCACCTAATTGGCTCGTGCCCGCGCTGACCCCTCTCAGCGGGGCGCGTGCTGCTACACTTTCACGTAGTGATTCGTTTTAATAAAGCGGCACGTGCGGGCGGAGGAGTGCACCGAGGAGATCAAAGGTGGCGCGTGCCCGCCGTCCGCGCGCGCACACAACCATACCCACCTACTCGTGTGGTTGTCATGGTTACCCGAATACCCGCCTGAACGGGTATGTGTGCGCGAGCGAGAGGGGAGGGAAGGAAGGAGAAAGCGAGAGGAAGGAGGGAGGAGAGGAAGGTAAGAAGGAGGGAGGAGAGGAGGAGGAGAGGCGGCGGGTGTTTGCCGAGGAGGACGTGGCGGCTCCGGTACAGAAAGCTTCAGGCGAGGGGCGGCGGAGCCGAACCGCGGAGGCATGAACCGCACCGGGAGCAGGTAACGCGCCGCCGTCGGCCGCCTTTCAGCGGGCAGATGGCCGCGCTGGGGCCGCGGCGCTCCGCCACAGGTTTTTCTTTGGGGGTGGGGGGTGTCACGCCGCCATCCGCAGCCGCCGCGTTTCCCGCTAAAGTGTCGCGGACAGTAGAGGAGCTACTCCCCCCGCGATCACCTCCGCCTCACTTTCCCCCGCTAGCAGCCACTAGCCCCGCTAGCTCTGCAGACAAACAAGATGGCCACTGCTAGCCAGGAGCTAGCTAGACATGGCAGCGCGAGCCTCTTTGTACAGGCGGACGGCGCGGGGAGGGTAACCTTCCGCGACCACGAACTCCTTCCTCTGAAAGTAGTGCGCTGGTAGTTGCTGGGGGGAGCGCCGCATCCTCCGCGAACGCGGGGGGACAGAAGCGGTGCGGAGGCTGCGTGGCGCTCCGTGGGGGTGGGGTGGGGGGTGTACGGTACTGTACGGCCGCGAGCAGCAAACTTTAGTGTGCGCCTTTACACGGGAGAGGTCGGGTTAACTCAACTTTTCTGTGGGTCTGCGTGCGCGCGCGCCCAACTGCAGGATCGTTGTCACATCTGCGCGTGCGTGATGCCTCTGCACCAGGGACTGAGTCTGTTTACATGACTTCAGTCATCAGAAAACTGTCCTGGACTTGTAGATCATATGTGATGCGTTCAGGAACACTGTTTTTTTTAAATGAGTTTTTCCTCACCGCGAAGGAGGGTGTAAGGGCAGAAATGTTTGTTCAGCTTAGTCTGTTTTACAACCAGCTCTTGTCTACTTTTACATGTTTAATATTTTTTTTTGCTTCTTGCAATATATTGATAATCAGTCCAATGAGACGGTTATGGCTGTGATATTGGGCTATAGAAATAAAATTGAATTGAATTGAACTGTGGAAAGGTCACGTTCTCTCTAGTTTGCACCGGTTTGATAGAGCAGGATTACAGATTATAACCAGATTGGGCAAACATCCTCTGAATATATCTTGGACTTGGTCACACAATCGACAGATCCATTAAAAATGGTTTGGTTACCGTAGAGACGAGTTTGATGCCTTTATCATCAGGATCATTTGGACCACGGACCAGTTCATTTGTAGACCGGCCTTTAAGGTGAGGCTCATAAAGAATAACAAATAAAATAAAACGACACTCATGATTTCCAAATATGGGAACAGGAGTCTGGTGTCAAGATCCGTTAATGATCCGTATTTTAGGAGAACTCCCGGTTCTGTCTGGTAAATGCAGATGGCTCCTGTTCTTCTATTTGCTCACTGACTCTTTTCTGCTCAAACTTTCCAGACGTTTGTTTTTTGTTACGTTTGGACATTTTCGCGTATCGTGATTATTGAGGCATCTGATTGGTCCGTTCATAACTTGAATAACTTGAACTATATAAAAATATGAAAAAATGAGGATTATCGTGGATATGTTGAAATGGTCAGAATAGGAGTAGTTATTCTGACCAATCGAATGACTGAGTAATAGCTCAGAATAATAGAATGGTTCTGATGGGTTTCTCTTGATCAGTTAACCTTTGACCTTTGTTTCTTCTGCAGGCTGGTTCAAGGCCGGTGCTGACGTCTACTCGCCCTTCACGTCATTGACAGATTCTCAGGGGGAACCTGACCCCCCAGCCACAGCCAGGCTACGCCCTCTGAGGATTGGGGGGAGTGGAGGAAGAGGGTGGACATCATCATCTCTGCAGGTGCTGCCCCCCCCCCCCCACCATGACGGACTTGGAGGCTGAGTGCCTGAGTCTCGGTCTGCCGCCCGACTGTGGCTCCCCCCCCCCTCCCTTGGATGCCTCCCTGCAGGTGGATTGCGGTACGGGGCCCGCCGGCTCGGCCCCCACGCCTACCCTGGCCCTCCTCTCCTCAGACTGCCCCACCCCCACTCTCAGCTCTCTGGCGGCGGAGATCGCAGAGCCGCTGGTGATGCTGCCGTGCGTGAAGAGCGAGCCGGAGGACGGAGATCTGGAGCCGATCCGGACCGTAGACCTGTCCGAGATCCAGCCGCTGTCCACGGCCGAGCTGGGCCACGAGCAGATCAAGATGGAGATCAGCGGCCTGGACTACATCAAGTCAGAGCACCACGGCAGCCACCACCTGGGCCCCTTCCACCACAACGATGTCCCCGAGCTGGACTACAAGTCGCACTACGAGGCGGGCTCGGTGTTCGACTACATCTCCCAGGTACTTCACCTCAGGGGTCGCATTTCCGCACTGGGCCGAACCCGGCTGCAGCCTAGAGGTCTCTGCCCAGTTCTACCAAGCCTCCAGTTACATTTAAAACCAGCTGACAGCATCTCTGGCTCTGGTGAGATTCATGCTGTTTGGTGGTTCTCCTGGTTGGAATGTGAGGAAGTTCACGTTGATTGGCAGAAGATCAGCAGGACTTTTCTTCTTGCTGCTTTGTTCTATCCCTGCCAGACCTTGGACATTATCGTCTTCAACTGAGCAGCTGCTGGCACTGCTGTGGTTAAACGGGCCGGGCCCAGGCCTCTGACAGTGTAGTGAGGAGGTGCAGGTTAGGACCTAAAGCCGAAGCATTAAGTTACTCTGATGGGGTGGGGAGTGATCAATCAGTCTGATTTATGAAGCATTCTCAGTAATGATCCAGTCAGTGTTCATAGTTTATGACACTATTAAAGCTGTTTAAACAGAACCAGAAGAACCATTTGGGCGCAGCGCTCCCTACAGGTCCGCCTCAGAGCACTGACGTGTCCTCTCATCCTCTCAGGTCACAGACACTCTGGAGTACATCAAGTCGGACCCCCATGTGGACCTGCACTGCTACTACAGCGCAGAGCTCAGCTCCCTGAAGTCAGAATACCTGGACTGTGTGGTCACGCCCCCCCACCTGCAGCACAACGGCCTGGAGTCCATCCATATGGCCGAGCTGCGCACCGAGCTCAACAAGCTGCGGCCTGACAGCCTGCTGATGGACGGCATCGGCAAACTGGACCCAGACTTTGCTGGGGGGGCACTGTACGAGCTGCAGCAAGACGGGGAGGCGGGGAAGAGCCCCGCAGAGGCTGGGGGAGCGGGCGTGGTCATCAAAACCAAGACTCAGAGTCCCACGGTGAGGAAGCCCCGCAACATGCAGGGGGAGAAGCCTTTCTCGTGCACGCAGTGCGGAAAGAACTTCAGCACGCTGGGGAACCTGAAGACGCACCAGCGTATCCACACCGGGGAGCGCCCCTACACTTGCTCCCAGTGCGGCAAGAGCTTCGGCCAGGCGGGGAACCTCAAACGCCACCAGCTCATCCACACAGGGCAGAAGCCCTACGTGTGCGCCCACTGCCCCAAAGGCTTCACCAAGGCTGACGACCTGCGCTCGCACCAGCGCCTGCACACCGGCGAGCGCCCCTTCATCTGCAGCACCTGCGGCAAGAGCTTCAGCCAGTCCAAGGAGCTAAAGGCCCACCAGCTGAGCCACACCGGGGAGCGGCCCTTCTGCTGCCCCCACTGTGGCAAGAGCTTCACCAAGGAAACCAGCTACCACAATCACGTGCAGATCCACACCGGGGAGAAGCCCTTTACATGCTCGCAGTGTGGGAAGACTTTCAGCAACTCTGGCGTCCTAAAAACCCACGAGAAGATCCACACGGGCGAGCGGCCGTTCGGCTGCACGCAGTGTGGCAAAAGCTTTGGCCGCCTCGGCCACCTGAAGGCACACCAGCAGATCCACACGGGAGAGCGGCCGTACGCCTGCCCCCACTGCGGCAAGACTTTCAGCCAGTCGGGGCACCTGAAAGCACACGAGCAGATCCACAAGCGGGAGCGGGTTGACGCGGCGAGCGACGGCAGCAGCAGCAGCAGCAGCAGCGTGGTGGGTGGAGACAGCAGCTAAAGACTGCAAGCCTTAACCTCCGGTGACACAAAGTATTATCCTCTTTTTATAAATACTATATGGAAAGTTTCTTACGTTTTCATACCTTTGTGCTCTTTTACATTTGAACTGACTGTGTGTGCGTGAGAATGTGCACGTTCCAGCCGAGTGCCTGCAGAGGTCCAACTCTTATTTTTGGAGAAACTAGAAGACAAGCACAATTATTCCAGTGAACGTTACTTTTATACGCTTTTATTTTGTAATGAGTGAGACCAGACCCCCCCCTCCCAGCCTGTTTTAACTGTATTCTGACCCCCCACAGAGATGGGGAGGGGACCGTCAAACGCTGTCAGCCACATCTCCACAGGCTCCAGAAACCACACCTCTTGTCTTTAAACCGCCTTTTAATTTGAAAGGCCGACAGGAAACCTGCAGTAGATGTCTCTTACTCTGAAAAAAATTCTTACTGTCAGCCAGTCATCGTCCATTCAACCAATTTTTTTTATTTTTACATTTGTGAGCGAAAAATAAACCTTCAATCAGAAACCCTTTCAAGCCATTTATTCTGAAACCCATACTTCATCCTGGGGGGCGGGGGGCAGATGAACAGGAACGACCATAACCACGTTAGCCGTAAAACGCTGTTTCATACAGTTTCTATTATCTGAAACAACAGCGGCTTCACAGTTTCTGTTCGGTGATGTAACCTGATGCTTTCACACAGCACCTGTTTAAGGCTAAGCCCCGCCCCCTTCAGCACATGTTCTGATAGGTCTAGTTGCTGTAGGTGGGGGCTGCTGTTGTAAACAGACTGGTGGAGTTGGTTTGCTGTGATTTAGTTTCTAAACGTGAAAATGGTGACTCCTCCTCTCATCTTCATCACTTCCTGTTTTCACGTAGATACTCGTTCCTTTGCGCTCCGACAGACCCGATAAAACCTCCATGAATCCAAACAGAACCCTCCACATTCAGTCTAGCAGAAACACTCCCAGGAGCAGCTCTGTGAGGTTCAGCACAAACAAAAGCACCTGGAAAAATAAACCGCTTCCATTGCTGCCTGTTGGAGGAGTTTCCGTTTGATTCTGGTTCTCCGGTGAAAGCTTTTGGTGTCTGGATGACCATGGAGAAGGTCCTTCTCAGGGAGACACTTTGGAGCCTGCGCTGCTGTCCTGCCCCCTTGTGGCCTGACATCATCTTGGTTTTAAACTACAGTCTCTGTAGACATGAGCCTGGCTGTTCTCAGCTCAGAAACTGGTCTTCAGAGCTCCATTCTTTTTATTTGGTCTTCATTTAAAAGACAGAAAATAGAACTTTAGCTGATTTCCCAAACCAAAACCTTTCTGCTTTTATTGTGAAAATCTTTTTAATGATGAACTTCCACCTTTGTTTGGTTTAAATCTAATCAAATAAAAAACCTTTGAAATAGAAATTTAAAGAATGAGTAAACAGCGGCTGAAACAGAGGCCTTCATCAGAGTGATGAAGAAGACGTCCAGGTTCCCGACCTGTTTCTGAGGGAACCAATCAGCAGCTTTCTGAATGTGGTTAAAGAGCATCTCCTGCTGGATCAGTGGTGTGTGGTTTGGATGAAGCGGTGGGCTCGGGCTGACGGTGAGCACCTCCTGCTGAAGTTCTTCCTCCAACAGGAGGTGCTGATGCTGCAGATCACTGCCCCCCTCCCTAGAAGCAGCACTTAGCCCCGCCTTTCTTCCATGTGTCGGGGTGGGGGTGTGAAGTAAAACAGTCTCCAAGTGCATAAGAGACGTGCACGTGAAAACATGCAGCATTAAAAGCATCAGCTGAGCCCCCCCATTCTAGCTGTGAGGTCAGCGTGTTTCTGTCTTTCAGCGGGGGGGGGTCAGACTGCTGGTTGCTTATGGATCAGTGGGTCTTCTGGGGGTTGAGTGTTTTTGTGTGCCCCACCCCGATCACTCACTGTGTACAAATCTGTTGATTATGTCATTCCTACCAAATGTATTGAAGAAGATGCAGCATCTTATTAAAGTCCTGAAGCTTTGGAGGCTCAGACTCTGTTTTCATCAACACTGTGGGGGCCGTTCCACCACAGGGGGCACCAGCCCCGCCCCTGAGGGCAGGGTGCAGTTTAAGGACACACAGAGACTGGTTGGAGTTCAGATTTATTTTGGAGAGAAGACAGATGGAAACTTTTAGGAGGGACAGGAACGCCTTCAGTGATGATGATGATGAAGACTCCAGGTCGCAGCAGGACAGTGATGGGTGGAGGCTTCACCCTGTGATCGTTTGTTCCACCACCTTGGTGATGATGGTCTTTGTTGAGGATGAAGAAGAGGATGAGACTGAGGACCTGGGGAGGAGCAGAGCCGAGATGAAGAACATCTTCAAAGTTCTACTTCCTGCTACGCCTCCCAGCTTCATGAATAGCCTGTTGGGGGGGTGGGGGGTGGACAGAAGCACGGCTTGGTCAGCGCCGTCTTACCCGGAGGCTTCTGTGTCCAGCAGCCGGCGGTACTCGCTGATCTCCATCTCCAGCTTGGTCTTGATGTCCAGCAGAATCTGGTACTGCTGGCTCTGGTTCTCCAGGTCGGCCCGCAGCTGCTGCAGCTGCTCCTCCAGAGAGAACACGTGGTTCTGCAGCCCACTCATCTTCATGGCAAAGCGGTTCTGGACGTCCAGGAGCGAGGTCTCCAGGGACGCTTTCTGCATGGAGACGGTTAGTCAGGAGAGCAGCTGAAAGGGGACCTGAGCTGCTCGCCAGCTGAGCTGCTCACCATGCTCTGCTGAGACTGCAGCTCAATCTCCAGACTCTGATGCTGACTGCGCAGCTCCTTGGACTCGGACATGGTTGATTTCAGCGATACCTCCACTGTTTCCTGGTCTTTGATCAGAACAGTCGTCTGAGGAGAAGAGGAAACATTGTGAAGCAGCTCTGCAGGTGTCTGACTGGGGGGCACGTGGGCGGCTCCTACCTTGTCTTGGAACCAGCTTTCCAGCTCTTTGCTGTTCTTTCGAGCAACATCTTCATAGTATTCTCGGATCTCCTCCATTACCTTTGTCAGGTCCTGCTGAGGAGCAGCTTCCACCCCGACGTTCACCTGACCGCTCATCTGAGAGCGTAAGGACAGCAGGTCCTGGGGCGACACCAACTATCAGACACCTGAATGAGGACTCCTGCAGCTGCTTACCAGCAGAAGGGCGTGGTCACCTCTTCGTGGTCTTTCTTCATGGTATCTTTTTCAGCCATCAGGCTCTCGATCTCCAAGGTGAAGTCGTTTTTGACGTTGACCAAGTCTCCCAGCATTATCTTCAGCCTGGCGATGTCTGCTTCCACTGACTGACGCATGATCAGCTCGTTATCAAACCTGGAGGCAGAGTAGGCGAGTGAAGGGGTTAGTACAAGCTGAAGGCTCAGTGGTTCCGTTTGCATATCAGGTTTGTGCTTTTCCATCTGAACCACTAGAGGACGCAGTTAGAGTTTTTATCCTGCAGTTCAGGATCAGCCAGCAAATAGAGCTTTAAACATTTTTCAGTCAGAGGCTCAGAAGCCTGAAACCTTGAGATGTGGATCGGAGTTCAGACCAGAGAAAGAAAAAGACAATCAGGAGGAAAGAAAGACGAACTTCATCCTGAAGTCGTCCACAGCCAGCTGGGCGTTATCGATGTTCAGCATCACCGAGCCTTTGGCAATGAGGCTGTCCTGGATCTGGAGATGAAGAGAAATCTGGAAAATCACCTTCATCAATCCACTTCTGCTTTAATATGAGGTGATACTGACACGAATGCTGAGCCTTCTTGGTTTTTAGAAGAACTCTCAGGAGCAGCTCTGCTTCCTCACCTTGGCCTGCAGTTCAGTGATGGTGACCAAGAAGCCGCTGTAATCTCTGCTGGTGGGGCTGATCTTGGTTTCTGCAAACTCCCTGATCTTCTGCTCCAGCTCGGCGTTGGCTTTCTCCAGTGCTGCCACCTTGGACAGGTATGATGCCAGACGGTCGTTCAGGTTCTGCATGGTGAACTTCTCGTTCCCAATCAGACTGTCTTCCAACCCTCCTCCTAATCCTCCACCTGCACCTGCACCTCCACCAAAGCCTGCTGCACCTCCACCAAAGCCTGCTGCACCTCTGCCAAAGCCTGCTGCACCTCCACCAAAGCCTGCTGCACCTCCACCAAAGCCTGCTGCACC
>BSAI01000008.1:148040-162819 GCA_036245035.1 Adrianichthys oophorus | reverse complement strand
TGAGCAGGAGACTGAGCTGGAGGCTGAGCAGGAGGCTGAGCTGGAGGATGAGCTGGAGGCTGAGCTGGAGACTGAGCAGGAGTTGTGCTGCTTTGTTTTTTTTCTCTTTGCTCCCCTTTATGTCCTCAACAGTCTTGGACTGCTGGCTTTTGTTATTTTAGTTTGGGTGTTGGACCTTGGTAGTCTTTGTTTTCACTAGTTTGACTTTGTTCGGCAGCCTTAGAGGGAGCTGCTGACTCCAACAGTTACAGTGTCTGGCTCAGCTGTCTCCCTGATTTATTATGTTCTGTCAACGTTCCATTCCTTTTGTTTTGAACCAGCACACTAATCATTTTGTTCTTTCTTTACTGGACACAGTTCATTAATGAACTCTTCCTCATCTCCTGGTGTCCGGTTCTTCATACGGTCCCTTTTGTGTTTCCCTAGACTTTAGACAGGTTTGCCTGTCGGGGTCGTAACATGCAGGAATGAGGTCTTTCCTCTGGAAGAACCAGATGGATCAGCTGTAAGTCTGTTTTCCTTTAGCGCTTCAAGGTTTCTTCAAAGAGATCATCTGGATTTGTTCTCTGCTGATTTCCTTCAACAAGAGATTATCCCAAAGAAAGCAACATGGATCTGTAGAATCACAGCAGGTTAACAGGATGAAAAGCCTGCAAAATAAGAAAATGAGGTTTGTAGATGTGGAGATCCGGTCAGCTAACCCATATGGAGTGAAGACTACGGTCGGATTTAAGCTCAGGTTGGATGCAGTACCTTTGTTCTCCTGCAAACGTATTAAAGTTAGAATTAAAAACAGTAGATAAACAGTGTAAGGCTGAATGAGATCTTCATGCAGCTTCTTTCATCTTAAAGGTCAACTATTGATCTTCTGCTAAAATACAATCTTCACACCTTTCTGACGTTCATGATGGAAACCAGTGCTCACAGGTTCAAAAGCATTGCTTGGTGTGCAGCTCGTCCTGCAGCAAAAACAGACACTGACACTCTGGGTTCATGTACAGATGTGCTCATAAGTTTACAAACCCTGGAAGAAATGATGAATTCTTGGCTGTTTTTCAGAGAATATGAACGAGAACACAAAACCTTTTTCTCCGGTCATGGTTAGTGGTTGGATGGAGACATTTATAGTTAAACAACAGAAGTTACACTTTTGAAATCATAATGACAACAGAAAATTCCCAAATGACTCTGTTCTAAGTTGCCATCCCCAGTTCTGAATACCTTGTTTTGCCTCCTTTAGCATCAATAACAGCCTGAAGTTTCTGGTAGTCTTTGTGGATGAGGTTCTTTATTTTCTCTAACAGTAAAGCAGCCCTGTTTTCTTGGCAGAATACCTCCAGTTCCTTTAAATTCTTGAGCTGTCTTACTTGAACTGCCTGTTTGAGATCTCCCCAGAGCAGCTTGAGGTCAGGAGACTGCTGCAGTCGCTCCAGAACCTTCACCTTATTCTGTGAAACCATTAGCTGTGTTTTCATCTGCCAAATGGTTTTAATGCGATCAAAGATCAGATTAGAATTGAACTGGCCTGAAAAGCTTCATCCGATTATAACAAATGTTTACATATGCTGCACTTTCGATCAGAATAATTATTTTGACGTGCAGAACTATCTGTATTACTGAAAACTCTTGTAGAAGAAGTAGTAGCGGACTTCAATTGTAAGCAAACATGACTGATGATCTTCTAAGCGCGCTTTTATCATTATTATTTTTAAATGACTATTCGCACATAATGTTCTAAATATGTGTGGCCAGTGCTTTATTCTTGGCCGCTTGAATCCAGAGGGGGTTAGGGATACAGTTATGGTGAAGGTTAGGTTAATACGTGTGACCAGCAACATTTACCCTTGGACACACGTAAAATCCATGTGAGCAATGCTGCAAGGTGCATGTTGGCTGCATTCATCTTACCATCAGTTCTGGCTAAGTTTCCCATGCCTTTGTAGCTCACACATTCCCAAACCATCAGCAATCCGCCTCCATGTTTCAAAGTAGGAATAGTGTTATTTTCATCATAGGCTTTGTTGACTCTTGTCCAAATGTAATGTTTATGGTTGTGACCAAAAAGTCTCATCATTCCAAATGACTTTGGTCCAGAAGTTTGTCTCAGAGCTGTTTTGGCTATTTCGTGGCATTTGCCCCCCAAAAACACTTTCTTCTGGCAACTCGACCATGCAGAGATTTTTTTTCTAATGATAGCTAAATGTATAATTTTGAAGAAGACACGTGTCTCTGCACCGATCCACCATGGTCATGGATTCTGGAGGGGTGTCCCGTTCAGGATCAGAACTGTTCCATGGTTTCGCACGCGCCTGCAGACCTGTTGTGGAACTTTCACTTTTGTCCACAGGGGGCGCTGATGGCAAATCTTCGTTTAAATTTAGCGCACGAAGAAACTGCAACAGCCAATCAGCGGCCAGCGCAGGGTGGAGTGCGCCTGCGCGTTGAAGCCTCTGGCTGTGTTGTATTTTTGCCCGCGGACGACGCTGCCTGACTGACTGCTCCCGCCCCCCCTCACCCGGTGGCCATGACCAGTGGTGGACACCAGAGACCCCGTGAGTCGCCGCGCGTTCGCAACCGCTTAAACAGACGTGTTTCCCGCCTTTAGTGACGCAGCGGGCTCCGCGGCAGCTTCAAAGCGCCGGTTCGCGCCGTTTTGCCCCGGTTCAGTGAATCTACCGCGGCGCTGGACGCGACTAACGTCCGCCGAATGAACTGCCGGCCGCTGCGGCGTGAGAGCTGTCGGACACGCGCAGTTTGTCGTCACGACCCGCTGAAATGTAACAGTCCTTGAATTCTGGACTTGGTTTGGTGAGGGCTTCTGCGCAGCCGCAGTGCAGCGCTGCAGCTGGGATGAAGCTCACAGCCTCAAAATCCTCAGCTTTCCACGGCTACAGCGATCCAGCATGAAGAGGATTCAGGTTCTGGCTGCTGACCTAACCCCAGAATGTCCCCCTCAGGTGCAACATCACTCCAGGAACCTGCAGGATTCTCCCAGCATGCAGGACAGTCTGGAGGACAACCGCAGTAGCTGCAGCTCAGAGTCCAGCGGCGGCAGCGCAGTGTCCACCGCAGAAGACAGTGAGGATGAGGAGTCTGAAGACGCCCCCTCCAACTCACTGATGCTCATTGACACCAATGGACAGGTCTACACCTACCCTGATGGCAAGGCCGGCATGGGTCAGTGAGGTCGAACGTGACGGACACAGCTCATCAATGTTAGTCAAAGGTTCAGCCTCAGACAGGTTCAGTTCAGACTGACGTGTTGTTATGGAGGGGGAGGAGTTTTTCTGGATTTAAGATTCAGACATTATCGATCAAATATGCAGGACACATGCAGACGTATGCACACATCCACAGATTTATGCAGGACACATGCAGATGTACGCACACATCCACAGATTTATGCAGGACACACGCAGACGTACGCACACATCCACAGATCTATGCAGGACACATGCAGACGTACGCATACATTAACAGATTTATGCAGGACACACGCAGACGTACGCATACATCCACAGATTTATGCAGGACACATGCAAACGTACGCATACATCCACAGATTTATGCAGGACACATGCAGACGTACGCATACATCCACAGATTTATGCAGGACACATGCAGACGTACGCATACATCCACAGATTTATGCAGGACACAGGCAAACGTACGCACACATCCACAGATTTATGCAGGACACACGCAGACGTACGCATACATCCACAGATTTTTGCAGGACACATGCAGACGTACGCATACATCCACAGATTTTTGCAGGACACACAGACATACTTTGGACATTCGCAAGAAAGAGCAGATTTATACACACATACAGCGGGGCAAAAAATTATTTAGTCTGCCACCAATTGTGCAAGTTCTCCCACTAACTGCAGGCATTTATATGCTTATGTTTAATGCAGACACAGACGTATGCACGCAGGTGGTGTCAATGATTTTCTTCAGCTGAGTGTCGGTGTGCAGGAACGGTTTACCCCCAACACAGAACAAGTACAAAGTCAGAAGCAAGCAAATAAAAAGTAGACTCATAATTATGAGTCTTCTTGCTGTCTGGCTTTCTCATGCTGGACGTCAGATTAGATGTCTCCATGATGGAGATGTTCTCCAGCCTGAATGGCCCTGTTCTTTCTCCTCAGCCACCAGTGAGATGTGTGGGATGGTTGGTGTCAGAGATGCATTCTACAGTAAAACCACGCGTTTCTGCAGCGTCTCGTGCTCCAGAAGTTTCTCCTCCAACTCGAAGAAGGCCAGCATCCTTGCCAGACTACAGGTATCAACTATCTCGAGGGGTTTAGGAGATCTGCTGACATTTCCTTCAACAGCAGATCAATCGCTCTTTATTTGTATAGCAATTTTCATATGAAACATAACACAAAGTGCTTTACAACCAAATAAAACAAATGTAAAACAAGCACGACCGTGTAAAAATAGCCCCCCACCCCCCACACAAATACCCCCAACCCTTTCACACCTCCTTAACTGATGAAGTTAAACTTTGGGAAACAGGCTGAGCACAGAGAAATGTGGCTAGACCGGTCCCTATGGAGGAGGCAGTGGAGAGGAAAATAAAAGTAAACATTTGATAAAAGCAATACAACAAATAAACAGTGAAACATAAGCAGCATTACAATAATCTAGTGTAAAATCATAAAACGTGACAACACGAATAGATACAAAATATATAGAAATAACAACAAAAAAGTTCAGTTCAGAACATGAGTCTTGAACCCTTTCTCGGAACATCAGTGCTGTCTGCAGCTCAGGTCTGGTTTTGGTCTTCACCGTTGGAATGATTAGAAGAGCAGAGCCAGAGGATCTCAGGGTCTGCAAGGGTTCATATCTGACTTTTTTATTTTTGAGCTTCGCATGCTCATCCAGGCAGAGGAATATGAGCTGGACCAGCTCTGCTATCTTCTGTTCTGGTCACAGCTTGTTGAAGACAATAGCGCCACCAAGTGGCAGTGCTTAAAACTGCAGGATGTTTCCAAACGGTTTTGGCTGCTTCAGTCCTCCCCTGAGAACGCCGCACATAAAACCAAACCTAACCAAACTAATTATCATGTGTGGGTCTGGGACCACCTTAATACACTGCAAGAAAGTTTGGGGGAGGAGCCTAGAGTGTGACTGCAATTCTGTTACTGAGAACCTCCGTGAACCTGGAACACATCTCTGATGGTGACCTTCATGTTTCTGGAGGGGAAGCCGCCAACCAAGAAGACCAGAGTTCTGCAGAAGAAGCCTCTGATGAGCAAGCTCACCGCTGACGTCTACCAGCAGGGCGGAGTCAGGAAGAGCGGTGAGTTCTAGAATCAGTTCAGTGTGAAACACTTTCTTCATGAGGCCATCCGTGATGTTCAATTCTGGAAATATTTGAAAGGATTTTGCTGCCAACAAGAAACATTTTGGGCTTAAAGTTTAAAAACAGAAACTTTTGTTCTGTTGTTTCAAGAAACCTTCTAGAAACTGTATTTACATGGATAGAAAACGGACGGAATATTAGGTAGGAGGTAAAGAGACTGGACTTGGTCAATCTGTTCTTACTTGTGACGTTTCAGCTCTAAAGAAGTCCAGTCGACTGTTTGGATTCCTATCATTTCAAAGAGTCAGCTTGGATGAATGAGAGTCCCGTTTGAATGCTAAGTCATCACAGCTCCATGCTGCAAATGAAGATTAAGTCCAGCGTTTGGGCCATGCGTGTGCTGCATGTGTGCCAGGCCGCTAGAGGCCTCTACAGCTGCAGAAGTGGAAAGATGTCTGTGTGAGGAAGTTGCAGGTGTTTAAAATGTGGGGGGTTATTTTCAACAGTGGTTCTGGGGTTCTTTTTGGTTCTCGGGTGGGCTCCTGCAGGAACCACCTTCTCCTCCAGCTGATCATTCTTCTTTACGGCAGCTCCGGTGGAGGCGTTTAACTGGGGCCGTTACCTTGGAGACGGAGAAGTAACAGGAGCTCCTGTCAGCTGCTTCAAACATGTGGGTGGAACTGAAATCCAAACTGCTTCTCTGTAGGCCTTTTCTCACCGTTCTCCTTCATCCCAGCAGAATTAGAAGAAGCTGAACTTTCATTTGCTCTTCAAGCACTTCTGCTTCGGACTTTGAGTTGGTTTACGTGCATTCCAACAGCAGGGTTTTGTTCTCGTTATGGGCCAGGTCTTGATGGGGAAGTCCTGGAGCAACATCAGTGAAGGAGTCAGAGTTGAAGTCCCGAACACAGACAGCAGCCTCCCAATGAAAGTCTATTGGATCGCTGGCATCATCAAACTGGCAGGTACGCAAACACAGAAGACGGGACACCAAAAGAGTTTACTCATATCATCGTTTCAAACTAAGACTCCAGAGAAATGTCACTTTCTCTGACATGCGTTCAGACTGAAAACAAAGAAACTTCACTGAAGGAAGAAACTTTAGATGTAAAAAAATGTAGCCAACAACAAAACTTTGGTTGTGGTGAACCATCTGAACAAACAAAGCCAAAAAAGGTCATATGACTTGGTTTCTTAGGTTGAAGAGGTTCCACCTCTTTTCCCAGACATCGTCTCAGTTGGCATGTTGGAGGAAGGGCCTTTAGGAAACCAGTTATCTCATCTGGTGGATTAGAGAGGAAACAAACATGGACTTTCTGCAGTCTTGAATTTTTAGGAGAAGGTTCTGACTGAGACGATGCTCTTCAGTTGTAGGACCTCAAGTGCTGAAAAGACCGACGGTTCTCAGAATGTTCCTGTGGTCCAAACGTTCTCAGTCTCTTCTGCAGGATTTAAGGCCCTGCTGCGCTACGAGGGCTTTGACAGCGACGCCACCAGAGACTTCTGATTGAACCTGTGCGTGCCGGACATCCACCCAGTGGGCTGGTGTGCTGCTGGGGGAAAACCTCTGGTCCCCCCTCAGAGTAAGAGAAGGACATGAAAACAGCTGGTTGGACCTCTTTCAGGTCTCAGAGGTTTTCCTGTCATCTGCAGCCATTCTTCACCATTCCTCCAACTGGAAGAGTTTCCTCATTAAGAGACTGACAGGATCCAAAACTCTACCGCTGGACTTCTCCTCCAAGGTGATCCACGTGCACACGTGAGCAGATGAAGCAGAAGAAAGCTGATGCTCCTCCTCCTCAAGGTGCAAGAGAGCATGCAGTTCCCCTTCAAGAAGCAGATGAGGGTGGAGGTGGTGGATAAGACCCACCTGTGTCGGACCCGGGTGGCCGTGGTGGAGCAGGTGGCTGTGGGTGCAGTCACTGGCTCAGGGAGGGGTTTCCTGACTGCGGTGCTGTGGGCAGCTGATCGGGGGCCGTCTGCGGCTGGTGTACGAGGAGTGTGAGGATGGGACGGACGACTTCTGGTGTCACTTGTACAGCCCTCAGATCCACAGCATCGGCTGGTCCCGGCCCGTAGGACATCGCTTCAAACTGGTGGGTCCAGCCCTTCCGTGAGGAAGACTGACAGGCGGTGCCGAGACTGACTGACTGTTTGTCTGCAGATGTGTCCAGGAACTGGAACGGCCAGGTGGACGCGCCTGCACAGCTCTTTGTCAAGGTGAGGCGTTGAGCCCGCCCTCGACCGCTGGCGAGGATTTAGTGGTTCCAGGTTCTCCTCTTCTGTTCCAAATAAAAAATATTAAAGAACATCAGAATCTAAAATGACCAAAGAACAACAAAATCCTTTTGATTTGATTCCTGTTTCTCATCCAAACTTCCTGTTTTTGAAGCAGATCTGGAGCTCTCACCTCACAAAGATGCAGAACATGTGTAGAGGCTTTGAGATTTGTATCCAACAGGGTTTGGTGCTGAGACGCGCCCCCCCCCCCCCTTTCTCCTGCAGGTGAAGGAGGTGGATCAGAGCGGCTCCTGGTTCCAGGACGGGATGAAGCTGGAGGCCATCGACCTGCTGAACCTGTCTGCCATCTGCGTGGCAACAGTGAGGAAGGTGAGCCGCCCGTCACCGCCCTACAGACCTGACCCTTGTGAAATCTGACTCCTCTCCCCCAGGTCCTGGCGGATGGTTACCTGATGATCGGCATCTACGGCTCGGAGGCCGCCGACGGCTCCGACTGGTTCTGCTATCACTTCACATCTCCCTCCATCTTTCCTGTTGGATTCTGCAAGATCAACGACATTGAGCTGACCCCCCCAGAGGTAAACTGCTGGCTGTTCCAATTAAATCAAGGCTCCCCAACCTCCAAGCTGCAAACTGTTACCGATCCAGTACCAGACTGCACCAGTACCCTAACCTTAATCCAGTACAGGACGCGGATTGGTACCGGTTCCAGCCGCGGACCAGGCTAGGGTACCAGTACTAGACGCTTCCTGAGGTTCAGTCCGCATTCGAAAACAGAAGACAAAACAACTGGACCCTAAATTTAAACGGAACAGCCGGCACGTGGTCAAACAATGATTTGGGGACACCCAAAGTGTCAAAGGGTGATGAGCCGGGAATCAGAATCTGTTTACTCTCTTCCTCCTTTCTGCTGAGAAACACCGGAGGTTTCAGGAGAGCAGAGAAGACTGAAGCTCCAGTGTTTTAACGTTCTTTAAGATGATGGACGGCTTCAAGAACGACTGGACCGTTCAGCAGGAAGAGCGGCGCTCTGATGGAGGATGAAGCAGACAGACTGATGTTGCTTCTGCGTCTGCGCAGGTCGCTCGGCTCGGCCCGTCAGCTGGTTCCAGTACCTGGAGCAGAGCGGCTCTGCAGCGGCTCCGGTCTCCCTGTTCAGCAAGGTCAGCAGATTCTCCGCTCCAGCAAACCTCACGGGATCATTGTCATAAAAAACCGCGCACGAGCGAGGTGTGACGTCACCCAAAGAAAACGCCTTACCTCCGGCTCTCGTGAAATAATGGCCAATCCGTTTCAATCGACAGTGATTGGTCCACGTCGGTTTGAGTCACGTTTCTATGGCAGCCAATCTATAGTCGCCAATCATGAGTGAGCTTGTACAAAATCCACACCCCTTCCACTGAAAGCAGCTTGGAGAATCTGTCAATCAAATGTTCGAGGTGGAGCCAGCGCGGTGGCGGTGCTGGCACAAACGATGCCCTGGGTGAGCCACAGCAGTTGTGCACGTCAGTGTGCCCATTACATCCCAAACATACGATTCAAATATTTAACAAATACTCATTTCATAAAGTACAGCTAGAAGTTTGTAAATTCTTAGCCTATAGGACTGTTATAAAAAGTACTAAAAGTAACTCTTAGTATGATAACATCACAGATGTTTGCTTGAAGAAAACTATGTATAACTAGTGCCACTTAAAGCTCGAAAATTCTTATAGATTGTCAGGCTGTCATTAAATGACTTAAAATGGAAAAAATAGAAACTCTTATAAGGATAACATCACATGTTTAATTTAGGTTTAAAAATACCAAAATCACAAGTCAACCTAGAAAATACTCTATAAACTCGGTCTGCTTCTCTGAGTAGAAACTAAAAATGTGTCAACAACAAAAGTAAAACCAAATTTAAACTGTGGGGTACAACTAACATATTGTATCAAGACTAGTCCGAGTGAGCAGTTTATTGGATCCATTTCTTCCATTGATATTCCAGTTTTTGTGCTTCCAGCCTATAGTGATGTGTCATCTTCTCCATAGAGAAAATGTCCTTCATAATGTCTCTCCATTGCTGCAGTGTCGGCGTTTCTCTTCTCAGCCAGTTCCTTGTTATAGTCTTTCTGCAGGCTGGTATCATCACCTTGAACAGGTACTTGTCTTCTGCTCCAATGGCGTCCGTCGTTAGGCTGAGGTACAGTGTCTGTGGGTCAGTGGGTAGAATAACCTGAAATGTTTTGACAATAATTTCCCAGAAGGAAGAAATGTCCCCACACAGCCTCCAGCACAGTTGTGGAGTTCCCAGCTGTTTGCTCTTTATGTGAGGACTGATAAAAAATCTTATCAAGTTTTTCCATCCAAATTCTCTCCACTGTCCAGAGCATGTGGAGCTGTGCTGTAAAACGCAGATCGAATGCCATTCATCTTCTGACAGTGAAATCCGGAATTCTGATTCCCACTTTTGTTTTACATACAAAGAATTAAATCCATTCCAATTTAACAAGCATTTATGCAGTTTGGAAACAACCTTTGACTGTAGCTGACCCTGTCAGCATTTCTATTCACTTGCTTCCACCTTGACTAAGATATTTTTTAATTTCTGTGTTATAGAAGTGTCTTAATTGGAAATACCTAAACAGGTCGGCCGTATCTAGCTGAAGCTCCTCTTTGAGCTTTCCAAAGGGCTTGAACAGTTTTCTGTCTGTTAACGTACACACTGCCGTCATTCCTCTGTCCCTCCATTTCTTAAAGGTACTGTCCATCGGTCCAATTCTGAATTTATGAGATTGTGAGGGCCAGATAAGTACTTTATGATCTCCACCTATTCTGTATTTATTAACCACATCCCACCAGATCTTTAATGTCGTTTCAGCGACAAGGTTTTGTTCAGTAGTTTCTACTTGGGTTCTCTCGCCCAGTCTTGCTTGTGGTGGACATTTACTGAAGGTCAGCTCAACTTGTTTCCATTTGGAATGATATTCTGCTGAGCACCAATACACTACGTATCTTAACTGGGCTGCTAAATAATATTCTAATAATATTTTTCCCTTTACATATAAATCTGTTCTCTTGTTTGTCCCATTTTACCAACTGATCCTCTGGGATCTGCACTGGCAACGATAAGAACAGATATAATAATCTGGGTAGCACATTCCTTTTTATAACCTCTATTCTGAAGTCCAAGACCAGGCTGGTCCATTTTGTTCAATCTTTTTGTATTGCGTTATCCATCCTCCTATAATTGATCTAATAAAGTTTATTAAGTTTTGCTGCCAGAAAAACTCCTAAATATTTGATATTTTCTGCATCCCATTTCAATGTTATCTTTGTCTAATTGAATCTGCTGGTTTATAATTTATGCAAAGTAATTGAGTTTTAGAAATATTTAGTTTATATCCAGATTTACCTCCAAAGTCTTTCAGAATGGTCAGGAGTTTTGGAAATGTTAAGTCTGGGTTCTGTAGATATATAATAATGTCATCTGCAAAAAGCCCTATTTTTTGTTCTTCCTTTCTTATCATCACCCCTTTTATCTCATTGCACTGTCTGATATACTGGGCTAGGGGTTCAATGAATAAAGCAAAAAGGGGCAGGGCTCAGGGCTTGTCGTGTTCCCCTGAACAAAGTTATCTGTCAAGTTTCCATTTATTTTAATTCTGGCTGTCGGCTTATGGTATAATGCTTGTATACATTTAACGAAAGAGTGACTAAAGCCCATTCTCCTCAGGACCTCAACTAGAAAGCACCGGCTGACTCTATCAAAGGCCTTCTCAGCGTTTAAACTTATTAAGGCTGCCGGAGTTTTGAGTTTATTGACCTCGTTTATAAAATGCTACGTGCGTCTTATGTTGTCCTGCGTCTGACGTCCTTTTATAACACCCGTCTGGTCCTCGTCTATCAAGTCAGGGAGAAAACATTCGAGTTTTCTTGTTATTATTGATGTGAATAGTTTATAATCAACATTTAAAATTGAGATTGGTCGATAAGATTCACAATACTCCTTATTCTTCCCTACTTTTGGTTGGACAGAAATTACTTCCTCCTTCCATGATGGAGGAGTTCTGGCATTTTTAAGTGTACAATTGAATGAATCTAATAATAGAGGTGCTAATTCCTCTTTAAACACTTTGTACCATTCATTTGGGTAGCCGTCGCTCCCTGGGCTTTTATTATTTTTCCGTCTCCCAATAGCTTTATCCAGTTCTATTTTTGTAATTAGTGAAGGTAAAGTCTCATTTTGAGTGGTTCCAATAAAAGGCAGATCTAAATTAGCCAAGAAGTCTGTAACTTCTTCATCCACTGGCTCACTGGCATATAAAGTTTTATAATAATCTAAAAATATTTTTTGAATTGTTCCTGGATCATAATTTATATTATTAGTGGCCGGGTCTTCTAATATTCTTGTGCATGTTTAATAAAGCTGTCTTAGGCTTAAATAATGACATTAACAATGTTCAGTATCATACTCTTCATGTTTCTCTTGGTTTTCTTTCCTCTTTTTTCTAAACTGGGCGCCGGATAGTTTTGTCCTTTACTTTTTATTGCAAGTTAGCATCCTCTGACACCAACTACCGCTTAGCATCACATCAGCTCGGACTAAACCAATACTTGTTATATTTTTTAAAGATTGGAATTGAGTTTTAAAATGACGTTCATGGTGAATGTAATCTGTAACTTGGTGTGATGAATTAAAGTGATTTCATTTGTAAGTCATTTAAGTTTGAGATGAGTGTTTGACGGAAACATTTTCCCAATTACCTGTGTGTGACGGTGACCCACCCAGCCACCGGTGAATTGCGCCCCACTCTTGCATTTTTAGACTTGGTATAAACCACAGTGTACCGAAATGAGGTGTGGTGCAGCAGAGGGCGCTGGTTTAAATTCACCATCTGATGACAAGAACAGGCGCGCTGAGCTATTCATATTAAAAAACCAGAAAGATATTTTTCCCTCGTCCTGCCGCCTCCTGGAAAATGCTGCCCTGGGCGACCGCCCATGTCGCCCTTATCAAAAACCGCCAGTGGGTACCACATGCTTTTATTGAGGCATCTGATTGGTCAGTTTATAATTTGAATAACTTGTGATGAAGAAAAATACATGAAAAAAATTAGGATAAGAGTTCTCAGAGGAAGATCATAAGACAGCTGAGTGTGGGCCGAACCACGGATCAAGAATGATGCTTTCCCTCAAAACATCCAAACTTTAGTGGTGACACTTCACGTCACGTGTGTTTTCTAAAAGCAGATAAAAGCTTTGTAGGATCAGTAAAGTTCCCCCTTTGGGGTGTCTCCCCCCAGGACGTCCCGGGATGAAGCTGGAGGCCGTCGACCTCATGGAGCCGCGGCTGGTCTACGTCGCCACAGTGACGCGCATCGTCCACCGGCTGCTGCGCATCCACTTTGACGGCTGGGAGGACGAGTACGACCAGTGGGTGGATTGCGAGTCGCCCGACCTGTACCCTGTGGGCTGGTGTCAGCTGACCGGGTACCAGCTGCAGCCCCCCGCCGTAAACACAGGTGAAGCTCAGCCGCACTGTGGGGGCGGGGTGGGGTATCTCCCATTCCGAGGTTCTGGTTTCAGAATAACCGAGCAGAAACTAACAGCTCCTCTGTGGGTTTCCTCTCTAACAGAGCAGGAGGACTTCCTGCGTCTCCTCATTGATTCTGTGAGCGCTGTCTTGTTCATGAGTTTAGCTCCGCCCCTTCTCTTGATCCTCATCTTGACATGACTTCAGCAGAGAACCGAGGTGTGCGTTTTGTGCTTCTGGCGTGGATGTGGACAACCTCTCGCCATCTCTTCATCTCTACACGACGTCCTGGTGTCTCCTCTTCATCACGATAGTCCTCTGAGGATGAGGACAGTGTCATCCTGACTCCACCCAGCTCCGTTAAACGTGTGTCTCTGTGTAGAAACTGAACTCTGGTTGTCATGGAAACGATCAAACTGAGCAGTAAATGGTCCTGCTGCTGCTGACTTCCTGCTGTTCCGCCGTCACACACTGGGAGGTGCTGCAATGCGCTGCTTCCCTCGACCACATAAGAAATCTGAGCGCGTTGTTGCGCCCCCCCCTCTGGTTGTCAGAAGAATGCAGTGAAGAGGAGAGTCTGCATCCCTGAACTTCAGAGGTCTGACAGTTCATCATCTGCAGCTCTGACACCTAAATGACCAACACCCCCCTGTTTGTGCAGGTCAGCAGTTTGTCAAGTTTAAAAGGTGACTGTGATGTCACAGAACTCTGCAGAACCAAGCACTGATGGACCTGCTAACTTGGAGCAGGTGTTCCCAGGGGGAAACACTTCCTTCTCCCAGACGCTGGTTTGAAGCCCAGTTCACTGAGTGACCACAAGGCGGCAGTCAAAGTCAAGTCAGTCTTCATTAACTGCAGGGTGAAAGTTACCACAGAGGCGAAGGAACGCCCGGTTCAGGAACACCTGTGGTAACGGTGCTGTAGGAGGGGCTTCATTTTCACTTTGAGATCAGGATTGACACCTGACAGGTCTGTTTGTCCCGCCTTTTCATAAGAAGTGTTTCTCTGTTGAGATTCCTGAGAGGAATCAGGTTCACTGGATCTTCAGGTTCATCTGGAAGGAAAATGTTTCACGGCCTCAGGAGGTTCTTCAGGTTCTGGTTTGCCTGCTTGAAGGTCCTAAAGCTTCGCTCTGATCCTTTAGTTTTCTGGAGCTGCTGGATGCTTTCAGCCTGAGATCCTCAGACGTATCCATCTCATCATCTGGACGGCGTGTTCCTGCGTTCTCCCCACAGAAACGTGAATGTTCATCCACTCTCTGGAGGTTCTAAAGAGTAAAAGAAACTGAAATGCTGCTTTGTCTCTGGTATTCTGATGTTCCAAGTGGGTTCTGATGTTCCTAAAGGTCAAACTCACCTTTGTTTTTCAAGAAGACTTGCTGTTAAAGAGGAATGTTCTATCGTGGAACAGATTTAGGTTCCACTCATGCTGAAGCTACGCTACCATGTTTCATCTTTTCCAATATTGTCTCAATGTTCTCTTCTGTTCTCACCATTTTTCTCTCCTAAGTACAGTTTCCTCATGTTCTCTTCTCTCATTCCATTTCACAATTTTGTTTTGTTCTCTTTTTGTACTTTTGTTCTACCTTTTTTCAATTTTCTCTTCTTCCCCTCACATTCTCCTGTTGTTCTCCTCATGTTCTCCTGTTTTCTTTACGTTCTGCTCTCATTCCCCTTAAGTTCTCCTGTTGTTCTCCTCAAGTT
>BSAI01000008.1:108851-139411 GCA_036245035.1 Adrianichthys oophorus | reverse complement strand
AGGATCATGTTTAGCATCGTGTTTAGGATCATGTTTAGCATCATGTTTAGCATCGTGTTTAGCATCATGCTAAGGATCATGTTTAGCATCGTTCTTAGCATCATGTTTAGCATCATGTTTAGCATTATGCTTACGATCATGTTTAACATTATGCTTACGATCATGTTTAGAATTATGCTGACGATCATGTTTAGCATTATGCTGATGATCATGTTTAGCATTATGCTTAGGATCATGTTTGGCATCCTGTCTGACATTGTGGCCTTGCGACAGACTGGCGACCTTTTCAAGGTGTGTCCTGCCTTTGCCGACGAGTGGCCAGGTTAGGTTTAACCCTAACCCTGCGCGCCCAAAAGGAACCAAACGGGTTTAGAAAATGGATGGGTGGATTTAGCATTGTGCTCAAGATCATATTTAGCATCGTGCTTAAGATCATACCCATAATTAACATCTACCCTGATGTCACTACCAAATCTGAGTTCCTGATTGGTCAAACCTTGTTCAACTTTTAACGCACGTTCAATAGTAGCACGTTTTGTATATAAACAGTTTAAAAAACTTGCATAGCTACGCGTGATCACCAGTTTCAAACGCAGAAGCCTGAAACATCCATAAGTCCTTAAAGACTTTTCAATGGAAGTGGTCATTTTTTTCTCTAATCTTGAATTTTGTTGTTCAGCACCAAGTTCTGTTTGATCTTCTGCTGATCTCAGCGGCGTGTCTTCATCACCACACGAGCCATTCATCTTTGAGTCTAAAACCATCTTAGTCTTAAAGCTTTACGCAGATGATTCTGTAACATGATCTCCCTCTAGTGGTGCAGCTCCGTCTGCTGTCCTGACAGAAACGCCTTGATGAAAGACGAGGACAAAAGTCTCAAACATCTTCGCTTCTCTTCATCATCTTCACATTCTTCTGCGCTCTTCCTCCTTTCCCATTTGAACCGCAAACAGATCATTTTGGATCCCTCATTTCTCTGCTGGTTTTCTGTTATTAAGAACGTTTTTCTTTAAAGTCCTGCAGGTTTCTGTGTCTAACTTGATCTTGAGGCATCTCAATTGCTGTTGATCCATATTTGAACTAATCAGGGGGATGGGCATCTACATCCTCATAAAATTTCCTGCAGTTCACAAACTTTCTTAAATTTATTGATGTTCACACAAACAGAATCAGCATGAATATAATTCAGCATGAAACTGAAGCTCAAAAATTTCTCTCCAAATATCATTTTTGTAAGAAAAAAAAAAACTTTCAAACATCTTCAGCTTTTTTAGCAAAAGAAACTATAAATACAAAAAGGGGCAAAATCTAGTTTTGATCTTATATCTTTAATTTTCATGTTTAAAGCAACAGTGTTTTCATGGTTTATGAAGCCCCGCCCCATCACACCTGTGCTCCAATCACACAGCCTCACAGAAAGGGACTTTATGATGTAAACAACCACTGCTGTACAAAAAGCAAATGAGGAAAGTTCCAATAGAAAACAGAACCAGTAAACATACCTTTCAGAAAGTCAAATATTTTCTGTCTTCATCACAAAAACACCAAACAGTTCTCCTTTTTGAGTTAGCTCCACCCACTCTCATACGTAAAATAGAGTCTCCGATAGTATTTGCCTATTTACAGGGCTGTGATATGTACATGGATTAGCATACCAGTGGAAGAGTGGCCGGCCACAAGGCTGACAGATCCCAGCAGAGTTTGAGCCGACGCCGTGATGATCCACAGAAGAGCAGGAAATGAGGTCAGAAAAGAGCGGTTTGGGTAAGATCATCTCGAGTTTGAGGTTTAAAGTTGGACCTGAGTTTCAGCTCTAACTCTGGAGGGATCCGAGGAAAGGCCCAGAACCCAGGGAGGGGTCCTGAGGGAGCCAGCGGCAGAGTCCTGATGATCTGCCCTCCATGGGTTCCATGACCAGACCCCAACAGAACCAGACCTTCTCACCGAAGTGACCCGATCAAGACCACCACAACTATACAGATTCAGAGACAAATCATCAAGTCCAAACAGCTTCTAAAATAGCTGCGATTTGGGGGTCTGGACTCATCCCAAGGATGGAAGGTCTGGTTCTGGTGGAAATGTTTGTATGTCCAGAATCAACTAACATCCCTCCATCCGAGCCAGTTAGGTTGCTTCTGGAGGGGCGTGGCTTCATCAAACAGATGTTATGGTACAGATGGAGATGGAAGTTCACTGTTCACCAGAGCCGAGGAGGTTCTAACGCCATTCCCGGTAGGCTTAAGCCTGAAGCTCCAGCTTCACCTGTGAACTTATGTTAAAGGAGCTCAAAGGTCAACCACAGACGAGAACATCAGAAGGTCTTTCAGTATTGCGGAGATGTCGTTTGGTCCCATTTCTTATTGGACATTATAATTTACATATTTTTATAAAAAATGGTTAAAAGTAAAGGATTTGAATAAATCTGACCATAAAATAAATGACTAAATTTGTTTACATTTCAGGGAAATGCTGCAGATACAGAGGAGTTTTTGAGGCGCTGAAAGGCGTTCACGTGGTTCATGCCTTCACTGCATTTGTTTGAAAAAAGATTACACTTTTAGGAGGCCGGTGTTGGTGTGACCTAATCAGAGGTTCTGGTCAGAAACCTCTGTGGTTCTGTTGTAATGAATCTTAGGTGAAACACCTGCTGGACTCCAGCTGGTGCAGATGCTGGAAATCACACTGATCAAAGCGGAGTTTGGAGTGTGGCGCAGACATTTACATTGTAATCTGAACATTTCAGAACCACAACACAAGAACCAGAACCCATTCTGTTGTGGGTCAGGAAACCGGCCCGGTTTCGAGGTCGGCCTTGGCTCTGGTGACAATCACAGCAAGAAAACAACTTTCAATATTCATATAAATATGACTGAGGTGGGATCAGCTGTACAAACACAGAACCAACTGATTGCAGCACAACTGGACTCAACAGAACCAAACTCTATTGAAACTGAGAAGAAATAGTAAACAAAACCTCTCCGTGTCTTTGAGCCCTGAGGTTTGGCGAAAAGTGCTTCGTTGATGCGACGGCTCGGCTGACCGGATCCACTTCCCGTCTTTATTGCCAAAGATGTTCTGTAGAACCGGCCGGTTGGAGGCAGGTCGGCCAAGTGTGACAGCAGCCGGAGTGTGAGGTTATCCACAACTGGTTGGGAAATGCGGCACCTGTTTATCCAGTTTTATCCAGAGGAACCTGAGCCTCACAGACTGGAACCACAGCCCAAACAGATTTGCAATATTTTGCATTTTTATGGCAGAATATGGATATGCAGTTGGACGTTAGGAACCGAACATCAGCTCAGATCTAAATGCCTTCTTAACTTGATGTAGAAAACCAGCATCTACATGCTTGTCCTGTGAGCTCGAACGCATAGCGAGTCCACCATCAGTGTGTGGTGCACTCAGGAACTGTACGGATCAAACCCGCCAGGAACGGACCTGGGAGAGAGCGTCCCATGCAGGGAGCAACAGTTTTTCTGGCGGCTGTTCTGTAGTGTTGAAGGAAAAATCATGGCTCTTCTCCTGCTTTCGTGCTTGTTTGCAAACAGGTAGTCAAGTCGGGTTTCTGAGCGGCTTCTGGCTCCGTCTCTCATTCTGGGAAAAAACGCTACGTCTGCTTCTGGAGTTTAGTGTTTGGGGTCCCTTGTTCTTCGAGGGGGGAGAAGACAGTCTAGTGTGACATCTGCTCCTGTTGTGGAGCTTCTCCTTAGTGTTTTTTGGTCAGGGACCGGTCGTTTTGGGCTGAACTCAGAGAGTTCTAACATTTAAAATCTTACTTCCTCTGTCAAAGCAGGAGCTGTAATTGGCTGATTCCTTTGAGCTCGCTGCAGCAGGACTGTCTGTCACTCAAACACCAAACTTGGTTCTCCAGGTTCAGACGTGGGTTAGTGGCCCAGTTCTATGACTTTCAGAATAAAAGCTGGTTTCCAGTCCCATTTGGTCATTTTGGGAAAACAAGGAGGAGAAGCTCAGATTGGCACTCCTCCTTCTCCACCCATCTATCTCTATGTGTCTTTGGGCTCCATCTTGCAAGACATGTCAAACAACAGGTTCTGGTTGTCAATCACCTGCAGCTGCCGCACGTAGGCCTTGGTCTGCAAGTGGGAGGGGGACGTCTCCGTATCTATAGCTGCCAAACATAAACCAATTTTGTGACTGAGCTGCAGATCACAGCATAAAGTAGTGACATCTGAGGAACAGATCATCAGGTGTTACCTAGCTGGCTGCTCCGGTACCGTCTGATGCTCCTCACCATCTCAGCAACTTTATGCTGCAGAAGAAGAAAAACCATCAGACCATCAAGACATTCCAACCCTTCCAGCTTCTCATCACAGAAGTACCAGAGCCTGAAGATTTAAGACCTAAAGTTTCTGTTATGGTCGATAAACACATGAAGAACAGGCCTTAAAATGAGAGAGAACTCCGCCATCTGAAGATGGCCTCTGTCTGACTCATCATCTGACTCACCATCTTCTCAAAGTTCACTAGGTCACCGTGGAAGGTCTTGCAGCTCTCGTGGAGAAACGTTAGATCTGGAGGAAGACACAGTGCAGAGCTTAACTGAAGGGTTGCAGGTTCAAGTCCTATTGATATGGGGCTAAGGTTTATGGCAAGCGCAAAGACATTCCTTAAGTGTATCTAGAAAATGTGTAATGTATTTGATAATACTCCAACAGGAACTCAGACCAACATCTGCTGAAAAATGGTGACAAAAAACCTGCAGTGGATCTGAAGATTCAGTGTTCGAGTCCCAGAACCGCAAATCTGTTTGACATGTTTAATTAAACACGTGATACAGATCTAATCTGGTTCAGATTTAATCTGGTTCCGCTGAGCATCAGAGCAAACATCTTGAAAACTCCTCAAACTCTCCTTCGTCTTGATCTTTGTGCTTCTGCTTACCTTTCAGCAGCAGAGGCGTGAAGGGGATCAGTGGAGGTCTGAGGCTGGTGATCACGTCTCTGTAGGACTTGTGGTTCCTTGAAGGATCCTGTGAGAGAAGGAACCATGTATGAAGATCTGCTTGTCATGACCGAAATGCTGATGGAACTTCAGGGACTCACAGCAATGCTCTCAAACATCTGAAACTGCTTCCTGAATTTTCCTGGGAGACCCTGAAAGTGACACGACATCAGAGTTCGTCAGAACATCGTCGTATCCGTATCTTCAGAGTCAAACAAACTACATCAAAGCCTTCCATCAGTGGCTTCAGCAGCGCCACCCAGAGGATAAATTCTCCATTGTCCTCTTGGTTGCAAACACCTGCCAGCTCTGCTGTAACTTTACCTCCCAGGTGAGTCGTAGTCTGCTGACAGCCGGGTTATCCAGGCCCAGAACCACAGCGAGGAACGACAGCAGGTCCTGCTGCTGCTTGCAGCTGCAATGCAGGAATGCAGCATTTAATGGGAGTGAAGGTGTTTTCATTCAAAACAAACATGTTTTGTTTGTGTTCGTCAGAAATGTGCACTAATTTTGACCTTCATGAAAAGTTTTCAGCCAAAGATAGGAATTAATCATTTTCACTGATCTAAAAACATTTACCATGGCCACAATATCAACTCTGTGTTCATTCAAACAGGGCCTGATAAAACACGGAGTAACTAGGAAATGGAAGATCATAAAATATTTTTTTCTTTGTGTCCATTTGATTCGATTAAAGACATTTTTGATTAGAATGACGTTTAGCCAATTGGTGTTTTAGAAAAGTCCTGCCCCTTAAACTCTCTGTACCAATCATTCTTGGAGATTTAACCAATCAGTCATACGTGATTAACGTCCTCACTTCCTGGGGCCGACATGGCTCAAAGTTTCTCAGTTCCAACTAAAATAACAGCTCAAGATTGTGTTTAGCAGTGTTGCTTCCCACAGGATCTGTTGTTAGACCGTGTAAAAAGTGCAAAAATAATCAAACTTTAAGACGTGAGTCTGTCCAGCTTCAGTGCCACTGTTAGCACTACATCTCCAATGATGCATCAGGTTAACGTGACGCTGCATTCACACTCCTGCAGCAGGGCTGCGTCTGACGGCTGTTTTAAATGTACTTCCATCTGTCTGTGCCCTAGTTTGAGCATTAACCCGAGAAGGGGCAAATAAAAATAAAACGGGCATCTTTTTATCATCGTCTTGATGGAAATAAGAAAAAACATAAGCCCGTGGATCTGGGGGGGAATCAGTTTTTTGTCTGTTGGGCTGCCTGCGTGGCACAGGCTGGCAGAGCCAGGCAGCTGAGCTTGCTAGCTTTCCCCCCCATGCGATGTCAATCATTTGCTTTGCCTGTGTGGCAGAGGATGCTATGCTTCCAATGGGGGGCTGGCTAGCATAGTGGGCTCAATCGCGGCAGCTCCATGAGCTCTGTGACGGGCTGGCGACCTGTCTAGGGTGTATCCCATCTTCCCCCAACAGTATCTGGACAGTCTCCAGCAACCCCGCGGCCCCAGCAGGTTAAGAAAATGGATGGAAGTTCAGGATGAAAATCCTCACCTTGTGCGGCTACATTTCATTCATATTTTTCCTCTTTGATCTAGTCACATGCCCAAAGCTGAGTCCCTGATTGGTTGATGCGGTGCGTCAACCTTAAGTGTACCTTGGCTCAAAAAAGGTTGAAAATCATTTTTCTAAACATCTACCTGAGCGATGTCCTTTCCACCTGGATAAAGTTCTAGAGAAAGTTCTCATGAAAGACTCACAGTGCTGCGATCTTGATAAACTTGCGGAGCAGCTGGATCCTCTTCGGCAGAGA
The DNA here is from genome assembly GCA_036245035.1 of Adrianichthys oophorus. Lineage (NCBI taxonomy): Eukaryota > Metazoa > Chordata > Actinopteri > Beloniformes > Adrianichthyidae > Adrianichthys > Adrianichthys oophorus. The sequence goes on along the minus strand of BSAI01000008.1, from coordinate 132,672 downwards.
CTGACACTGCAGGATTTCAGTGGCAACCCAGTGCTGCACTTCACTGCAGCGCTGCAGTACCAGCTCCAGGTTCAGGGGGCGCCAACGAGACTGCTCTCCGTGAAACACGTAACAGACAAACTCCACCTGCAGGAACCAGAAGAAGCCACATGAACCACACTAAAACGGTCCTAATCCATGTCTGATGCGTCTCTGAACAGGAACGCCAATGAAGATCCATTTCACTAAAGAACCAGATTATTCTGTCCCGCAGCGGTTCTAGACTAAAGAACCAGATTATTCTGTCCCGCAGCGGTTCTAGACTAAAGAACCAGATTATTCTGTCCCGCAGTGCCATTTTATGTCAAGATGTGAATGGTAAAAGAAAACTTTTGCCCGGGCAATCTGGACATTTCGCACAACCGGCCCCAGGTGATATCTACTGCCTTGAGAAGAGGCTTTCATCCTGAATTAAAAAAACCTTAGGACCAGCTACAAATTTACATTTTTAATCTGTCGCCTCATCACTCCTCAAACATCACAGGGAAGATATTTGGGACAAAATGTGTACAGAAGTGGCGTTCTGTTGCTTGCACATTTGTTTTACCAGAACATTGTGAAAAGTTAGTCCATGAACCGTCGGCTTAAGCTGACCAAAACTACATGACATAAAATATGACTATGGTAGTAATGTGGGTAAGCAAAAAATCTCAGTAGCTAAAAAAATCTAATGGTTTACTTTAACTGACCCTTCTAAAAATAACTTAGACCTGCTCGCCATCCCCAAGAGACCAAAGTATAAAATGGTTGCTATGGTGATAAACCCAACAGAAAAGCTGCTATTATGAAAAAACGTTTTCATTCATGAATTTGTCATGTGCAGCTCTGACAAGGTTGGTGAGGTGGGGTTGGGGGTCAGCAATGGTCTTAAGTGACCCGGCTCATTTACACACCCGTGTGTGGACAGCTGGGGGGTTTCATCTACAACGCAGCAGCACCACCATGCTACATTGACTATTGCCGCTGTGAGCATTGCTAGCATGGTTAGCATCTTCAGTAATGTATTTATCTGAGAGAGGGGATGAGGCTGAACACAATGCTAGCACTTTTAGCAGCATTAGCATTGTTAGCATGAGATTTTTTTTGTCGTATTGACCCTTGCTAGCGAGGGGCCTGAAATGACTGCTTAGCCAGTTAGGGCGGGCAGAACGGGGGGCAGCAATCACGGGTCATGCTACCCTGCTCGCGGCTTTGATTAATATTTGTTTCCTTTGAATGTCTCTCTGCTGAAATCCTCCCGGCTCGTTGGGCAACAGGCTTGAGAGGCTCACAGCTCCAGAACCAGTGTGGTTTCTCTGACCTCGTGCACGCAGCTGAAGAGCTCCCAGTCAAACACCACCAGCTGGTTGGCGACTTCCTCCGCTGACATGTCGTGCAGTTTGCTGTCGCCTGGGGTCCAGTGGATCTCCTCAGGAAGAGGAAGCTGGAGGTGAAGAACAGCATTACAACCAAAACCGTGGAGGTAGAAACACCTGCAGGTCTGAATCAGATGGTCTGGAACACAAAGCTTGCTGGTTCTTTAAAAAGTGAAATAATAAAAACAGGAAATCCTCTTTCAGGAACACGTGTGTTTATGAAGCATCCGGATGAAAACGTTTCTCAGGTGAACATAAAAGCTTCTGTGGTCCGATCAGGTCCTCACCAGCGACTCCAGCTCAGACGGTTCGCAGGCGAAGAGGTGAGTGTTGACGCCGAGTGTGGTGAAGACAGCCTCATCGCTCGGACGAAACACTGCTTTCTCTGAAAACACACAAAACTCGCAACAGTTAACAGAAGCTGACTGTGTGTGTGTCTGTGTGGAAGTGTTAGTGTGTGTTCTCAGACCTCCTGCTGAAGTTACAGCCACCAGAACCAGGTTTCCTGGCAGAACCGGCTGATCTTCGCTGTATTGCAGCTTCTCTTTGACCAGAGCCAGAATCTCTCCGACCCGACAGGACAGGCGGCTCCGGATGGTGACGTAGGAGTGGTCAGGGGTGTACACCCTGCAGAAGACTGCACAAACGCACACAGAGACATGAGTGGAGCTGCAGGTGTGTTGAGTTTAAACTAGGGCTGTTTACGCCTTAACGTACGCAAATCATTTTTAAAAAATGAACGCGTTATAATTTATTAACACAGATTTATTACACATCAGAGGTATCCATTTTCTGCTTGCATCGGACAACTCAGGCTTCCACACCGTGCGTCAATTTCTGAAAATACACGTCATCGGGCATTATCCCGCTCTAACATGGTCAGTTACAAAAGAAATAAACATTCAGTCGATTTTTAGAATTTTATTTCTGTTATTTTTTAGGTTAAGATCGCTTTCTCACAAAAGGCAGACCGTTATGTAATGCTGCCTTTTGTCATGGTAACACAAGAACATGTCGCTAAGCCTGCTGACCTCGACTGCAGCGGCAAAGGAAAGCCATAACATGCTGATCATCACCATAGGTTCAATAAAGCATCAGATCAGAGAGAGAAAGTTCACCTCTTACCGCTTGTTTTTGTCCAGAAGACGAAGAAAATGCGATAGAGAACATTTGGGCCATGTGACCAGAACTTCTTTTTTAAATGTGCGTCAACACCCAGCAGCCAATCAGATTTGGGTATTCACCCGGACCATTTAAAGTTTAGTAACACAATGTTAGTTTCTTACGGCTGTATATCAGCATCTTTGTTTTCTTGGGAGTAAAACTGCAGACATTAGTCTTTACAGTTCTGCTAATCACACTGTTGATGTGTTTGTGCACACACATTACTTTTCTGAGTTAACACTTCATATATTTAAACATTTCAGACAATAGAAATGAAGGAAACGTTTTCTCTCTGGACTTTGTTTGGTTCAAAAGCTGCATATTGTCGTATAAAATGTACCTAGTAAAACATTGTGATCAATCTGGTTAAACTTTTCAATGACAGCACTAGATTAAGTAGATTGTGTTGTGTGTTTTTCACTCCTGCACAAATTGCAGGATGAGTGTGTGTACGTGTGTGTGATTTCCGTACTCTCGTCGGAGCCCCTGAAGGCCTCTCTGGGTTGCAGACAGGCATCGATGCGGCGAAAGTGTCGGAAAAGCGGGCGGACCTGCTTCTTCCTGCTCTCCTTCTCCTCCACAGAGCTGCAACATAAACAGTGGGGGGTCAACACCTGTGTTGCGTCGTGTGTCAGTGCGAGTTGTGTGCCAGTGCGTCTTACGGGCAGTGCAGGATCTCGGTCCACCTCTGCAGCTTCAGAACATCTTCCACCAGTTCTGGATGTTGGCTCAGATCCTGTAGCGCGTTCACGTACAGTTCCTTCACACAAACAACAGAAGATAGAACCTTAAGGTTCTGACCCAGTTGTGGTTTTGCTGGTGGACACGAGGGCAGCACTTGAGATGACTTATAACCCTTTAACACCGGAGCTGGTTCTCCAGGGTCTTTGGACTACTGAAACTCTTCTACCGTTCTTGCATTGATGGTAACTCCTTGGCATTCTGAAGCGGACAAAAGCACCGCCGTGCATCTCCATGTGTTAGTGATCTGGTCCATATCAGCGTAAAGATGTTTTCTCTGCTTCAGAATCCACTGATTTAAATGGTCATAGAAGTGACAAAGAGTGTGGGTTATTGAGGTGTCGCCGGTGATGTCTCCGGTGTTAAAGGGTTAACAGACGTGACTGCGGCGGTTCCTTCAGTGACAGGAGTCACTCCTCCTCTCTGTTGGGTCTCCATGAAAGCTCAGGAGGAGGAACCTGTTCTGACTGTAGAACACTGGACCAGAACCACACCATTATTGGGATCCTCCAGGGACCGCGACCCCCCCCCAGTCCACATGTGGAACATTTGATGGGGATTCGTGTGAGCTCGGTTCTCTGCGTCTGGACGGGTGTTCTTCACCTTCAGGGACAGAAGGGTGGAGGGGATGGTCTCATTAGACCCTCAGCGATGAAAAATTGACCTTCACAGGATTTTGGAGAAGGTCTGAAGGTTTGTGTGTCAGCTTCAGAACCACAGACTTCTAATGGGTTAAACTGGAACAGGAAGAAGGTTCTACTGATGCTGAAACTGATGATGGAGGTTCTGCAGCAGGTGAATTCCCTGTGATGCAGGATCATGTTATCTTTCTGAAAATGACGCGTTCAGGGCCATAAACCCTCTGATTGGTTTCCTTTCAGAATGGGGGTTGTTGGGGGGGGGGGCTTTACCTTGGGGAACCTGTTGCTGCGCTCCCCCTCCTCCTGCAGCAGCTCTCTGTAGGTATCCAGGTACCTGAACGCCACCTGCAGCACCGCCTGCTTCCTCTCGGTGGCGCTCAGCGCCACCTCTGTGTCCCCCTCCCTCCTTCCTCCACCTCCGTCCTCTTCGGCCAGACTGAATCTGAACAATCACATTAAGGAGGAAAGGCGTTTGTGTTCTGAGCGCGCTCACAAACATGAGCCGACCCACATCCCCCAAACACACACACATTCATCTTCTTTTCTTAAAGTCTTTTTCTGTCCTTGTGACATAGGAACCACATTTCCCATAGTTCCCATTAGCTGCAGCATCAGTAGCTGAGGCAGGTGGTCACATGATCTTAGCGCCTAAACACTTGATGTCAGAGAAACATCACCTGTTCTGTTGAAGATCACCTGAACATGACTCCGCCCACACAGCACCTTCATCACAGCGTTTCTCCTGATCCTCCATGTTCATCAAAGCTCTTCTTCCTGTGGGCTTCACGTTAAACAGACGTTTCCCATCATGCTTTGAGGCACGCTGTATGAAGATCTCCATGGAACTTGCTGGTTCTTTTGCTTGGTGTGGTGGGAGGGGTCAGGGCGCCGGTTAGAATCATCTGGACCAGCAGATGGGATTCTTTTTTCAAGATGAGAACAGGGTCTGCAGAGTGGTCAGGTCTGTTAGAACCTCAGAGTTCTTAGAGAATTAGAGAAAGTTCCTTCATCCAGTCCATGTGTGCTTCATAGACTCGTTCTTTGCGCGTTTGTTTCTTCTCTGAAGGTTCCAGTGCTCACAGCTGCCCCCGGCTGACACAGAACGTTTCTGACTCCGAAATATACTACCCCACGCACGCACGCCCTCCCCCAGCCAGTGACCAGTACTTTGTGATGTGATTATTATGGAGCATGTGGAACCGCCTCTGGTGGAACCGGGTTCACACAAACAGGAGGGGGCGGGGCAACTGCTCTGCGATCAGAGAAAACACCAACCACAGCAACACGACGCCCGCGGCTGCCGTCACAGCCCAGCTCCACAGCAGGGACACGTGCATGAGCATGCACGTGCACACGTGTGGGTGAAGGATACTGCTGCAGCAGGACCTGCTGGAGCCTGTCGGCTGTCAGGAAGATGGGATGTGTCAACATGAAGTCATCCAGGAGGGTTTCTGCAGACACACAAACAAAGGGAGTTGAGGTGAACAGACTGTACCTGAACGCACCACCTGCACTCGAAAGCAGCTGTAGAACGGTTGGAGCAACAGGACGCCCCCACCCTGACGGCTGCAAATCCAACGCAGCATTCACCTGAGAACTGAGGAGAAATCTGCAGCTAAACGCCAACCATGACAGCGATGGAGGCTCCAGTTACATTACAGCAGGTCAGATGGTCAGGGTAACCCGGGTCCAAACCCTCATGAGGGGTTCAAACACCAGAGGACTGTCACAGGCATGCTGCAGTGGGTTGTCTTATAGCCCCGCCTCTCTGCAGGCCGTTTCCATGGAGACAGCGTGTTAGCAACAGAGAGGGAACGCAGAGGAGAATATGAGGAAAGACGAGGATGAAGTCTGTTTCTGTGAGTGTGTTTCTACAGATGTGTATCAAATCCTCTGAACTTGGATCAGAGCAGCAGATGTTCTGAGGCTTCCGCTGCTCCTCCCAAAAAACTGAAATGTCATCACACCAACTTCACGTGCTTGATCATGCAGAACCACAGTTCTGATCAGAACCACAGTTTTTCTCATCACTGTTTCAGTCGTTTTACAAAGGTTAGCTTTGATCATCAAACGCATTCTTAAAAACAGAAACGTTGATGCTTTTCCTGCTCTGATCCTGCAAAGACGTTCAGAACTTTGTCTTTTTTTATGTTCTGCTGGTTTGTGTTGATTTGTTCTGTGAAACGCCACAGCGTTTGTACGTGTCAAACCCCACGCTCCGTTAACAGGATCAACCAGCTGGAAGTAATGTGAGGAACTGCAGAGAGACGGCGAGAACACAGAGAAGGAGTCAGAACGTGGGAGGAGCAGAAACACCGCCGGGATGAAGGCAAACGCAGCAGAGAACCAGATTCACTATGTTTCTGCAGGGAAGCTTCACAGGCCGGGGAACCGGGAGAACTCCATGCTTCCTGTTCTAGATGTTCACACGGCATCCACGGAATGAGCCGATCAACAGGTTAGAAAACAACCAGACCTTTCAGAAAAACTTCTACAACAGAATCCTTTCAAAATAAAAGAACCAAGAGCACATTTCTGTCACATTTTCATGAATGCATGGATTTCAATCCCTCTTTACAACAGCGCCCTCTGTGCTTGCGGTGGAGCGGCGTCCTCTGGACGGATCACACAGGAACTCTAAGAACAAACTCTGCAGTAAAGGCAGGTATCTTTCTGCACTTCAGCATTCGATTTCCTTATGAAAGCATTATGGGTGCATCCTAAATCCATTGGTTTAGAGCGATGGTTCCTTTTCTCCAAAGTGCAAGAAAGTAAAAATCCGTTCATTTAACTTTTATTCAGAACATTAAAATTGTGACACATTTAATTAATTCATTTAATAATCAAAAATTAAGTGCAATGAATGACTTACAGACTAATTGTGTTCTTTTTTTAATCGCATTAGTCTAACTATTGTCGTGTTCTCAAAAATGAAACGAGGCTCCAGCTGTTTACTTGCATGGACGTTTTATTTGATTTTTGGAAAGAAACACACTTACATTGCTCTCAGTGCACATTCATCACTGTTGTGACATCATTAATGTGCGACTTTGTAGCTCCTAACAGAAGTAACCCAAACAAAGCCACAACTATTATCTATTATGAATAAAATAAATGGCGTGTACTTCTATAGCGCTTTTCTACCTTCACTGAGGCCCAAAGCGTTTTACAGTCACGGTCCCATTCAACACGCTGATGGCGGGACCACTGCCAAACACCGGCGCCAACCTTCCATCAGAGGCAATGTGGGGTTCAGTGTCTTGCCCAAGGACACTTCAACACATGAGCGGGCAAGGCGGGAATCAAACCTGTAATCTTCCGATCAGAGGATGACCATTATGTAGGGGCTAAGGTCCAATGAGGTGTCCGTTATCATAAAGGAATGCGGTACGCGGGATTACATCGAACGGACCGGATGTTTTGTTCTTGTGGGTTTTTTCTGAATTGTTGGTGGTGCAAAAGTAAAGGTTGGAAGTCTGTTGTTTGAGGAAAACTTAATGAAGTCACTTTTTTAGTTTTACTGCGACACCATGACACAAATTTAAAGGAAAATATCTCAAAATGAGGCTTTTCCCTGCAATTATTAGATTGGATTAAGAACAGATTAATTAGATTAATGAATTACAGGTCATGATTAATGAATCGCACAATAACAATATTGCATGACAGCATTAATAATAAGACTGGCTTTTTAATCAATAGATGGGCTTTAACAGGGCGCATATAAACTCAAGCCAGAATAAAGAAATAGAGCCTGAACATAACATCTGAATGCAGTGTGGAGCTGTGCGATGAATTGGCATGTTTGTGGCATTCCCTGAATACTTATTTTTGGTATGTTGTCCAAAAGGCTTTAAAAGAACTAAATGCTTGTTAACGTTAGCCTTACATGAAGTCGGGGGCGGTTTGGTCACATGATCTGCAGGATCAGTCACATTGGTGTTATTAAAACTATAGGGCACACCAAACCATAAGGTCCCAGCCTTGCTAGTAACACAAAAAACTGAGGGATATCGCACACATTACAAATGTTACGGTGACTAACTTCCAACCAAAAGCACTGACAAAACGGTAGTGTGTTCATAATAGCGCCGTGTTCCTCTGAAGTGGCTTCGACATCAGTAAATGCCTCCAGAATGGATCCAGATGGAAGGCGCGCTGACGTTTGACACAAAATAAGACTTAAAGTGATTCAGAATCATTCAAAGATTACAACTGATCCATATAACACCACCCCCACCAACACACCTGTAAACTCCAGTAAACTTTGGATCCTGACCCGTCAGAACCAGAATCTTCACAGAGTTCTGCAGTTTCTAACATTAAAGCATGGTCGCACAATGAGGTGGGAGGACTTGTGGCTGTGTAGACCATTCGGATCCTAACGACAGATCCTAAAGACGGATCCTGGATAAGATCCAGAATCCTGCAGTTTCTGACTGAAACAAAGACGCTTCTCCTTCTTCTTGTTGGGTTTGGTCTCAGTTTTTTATGTTCTCTGTACTCTATTGGCCGCTGTGGCACAGAGGTAGAGCGGTCAACCCAGAAGGGCTTTAAAAATATGAAAATGGTTGAGTCTGGATCCTCGTCTTCCATCATCACTGCAGACGGTTTCTGTGTAGAAAGTTGTGCAGCTGAATCCTTTCATTTGTTTTCCTCCCACCTCCTCTGCTCTTCATCTCTCCTCCTCCCACTCCTCTTCTCCAAATGTCTGGTTGAGATCTGGTTGCCATGTGAACGGGTGCTAAGAGCCTCTGAGTGTTTGAGCAACGCACGGACTCTGCTGCCGTCCTCATAAGCAGGAAGTCCAATAAGACTAAGAGGAGATGAGGAGGAGGAAGAGCAGCAATGCTGGAGGCAGAGGAGTGGGCGGAGCTTCTCCCTGTTGGTGGTGGTCCTCCCACAGCTGGACCATCAGTGTCTTCATCTGCTCAGCCGTCTTCTGCAAAGCCGAGTTTGTAACGAGGATTCAAACCTGTGAGGCATTGCGGTGCTTGACGAAGGGTCTGTTGTTGAAACACCCTTCTTGTTTTGAGAAACGTTGGTCAGTGATCTGACGGCAAAGTCCCTCTGGATGATGATGATGATGATGATGATGACATCAGCACACAGTTATTCCACCTTAAATGATGGATCCTCAGCATCAACCAACTTTGGTTCATTCCTGACCAGCAGCTGAAGGTCAGGAGGCCCAATGAGCTGTAAAGGCTCAAGTTGCTACGCTAGCTTATTGCGTATGCAGAGCTGGACGCCATATTGGAATAGATGCATAGATGAATAGATTGCAATTCAAATGTGTGCAGACATGCAGCAATGTGCATGTTGGTGGCTTTCTTTATGTGACCAACATGGATTTCCGTCAGTGTTGGTGCTGGTCGCACTAAAAATACATGTGAAAATATCATCAGGAAAAACATAAACCGTGAGAAAGATATCTGCTCAAATGAAAGGTCAATATCGAACCTCAAATGTTGGAGGATTTGTGAACGATCTAAGAGAGTGAATAAAACTACAGTTAGGTAGGAAATTTAGAGTAGAAACATTGTACAAACTTCTGCTACAGCTGTTAAGGTTACCTTTTATTATTTTTGTAAAACTATGATAAACAGCGTTCAGATGTTAGCTTTGTCGGTTTAAACCCGTAAACCAGAAGTAACTTTACACAGTAGCGGCAATGTCCCATGAAAAGGGTCCAAATGTAGACTAGAGCGTAAGAAGACGACGGCTTACATACCAGCTAATGCTAATAATGCTCATGCGTGACCTGATTGTTGTTAATGACTGAAGCGTAGTTTCTGTATTTAATGATGAAAGTGACGTTTTTAAACCTTTTTAACAAAGTAAAAAGAAAGAAAAGCAGAAAATGAGCAACAGAAGAAAAAAGAGACGTAAAAAACGCAAGAGGAAGAGCGGATGACACAGACCGGAAGAAGCTAAGATGGAATTAATGGCGCTCATGACAGTCAGTTTTGGGAAAGTTTGCTCAGAACGTGACAGGTTTTGTTAATGTTCTTTAAATGTCGTTCTTTCCAACCTTTTTCCAGAACATATGCAGAAACGGCGAGGAGACCAGAATGATGTGGAGGTTTTAGAAGAAGCCAAAACTCTGCTTTAGAACAGCTCAACATTACTGCCACAGTTCATCTACAACAAGACACACGTTGGTTCTGTGAAGGAACACTAAGATGAAAAGTGTTGTGAGGCCCAACAGGAAACTGGCCTCACAACTTCCTGTTAAACTTGGAGTAACTGAAAGAGCAGAGACAGTTCTGGTGTAGTTTTTATCTATTGATCCTTTACGGCCTCGCTGCTCTGAACTACTACAACATCAAGCAGTTTGTAGTATTCCACAAGTACTGAGTAGAATATTACTAATAATTCTGCAGTAATGCCCCGCAGGATAAAGTAATGAGATTACTTTTAGAGTGAGTTACTTCTAACGCAGCTTGTCATGGAAAACTTTAAACACGGTGACAGGACAATGGCAGCAAAGCTTCTGAATGAGCATTCCGGCGTTGAACCGTCAACTCCTGAAGTTATGATGTAACCATGGGGGCGGACTTCCTGTTTGTGTGGTTTCTCCATTTGTTTTTTTAAAACAGAAAACTGGGTGAGCACCTCATTCCTGGCCGTACGTTGGTACTATGAAGCCACACCCACCAGTCAGGCTGACATTCATTTTCATGGCGTGACACCGCCTCACCCGAACACCTGTCTGAACACGCCCGGCCTTCAGCACAGCGAGCGAGTTACATAAGAGGCGGGCGGCTCCTCGTCCGCAAACACTGATCAGGGACTCGTGCACGCTCCCCCATGCACGTGCTCCTGTAGGTCAAAGGTCATGGCAGCGTAGGGCTTCAAACCAGACCTTCAGGACCATGAAGACGTCTCTGGGAAATCGTCCCACATTCACAAGCATGCCGCGCCAGAGCAGGTAGAACCAGACAGGCGAGAGTCTGAGAAAGGGGCGGGGCTAAGGCAGAGCATGGATGTGGTTCTGGTTCCTTCTGCAGTGGAGAAGAACCACACCAGGATGACCACGCCGGCGCACAGCGGGCCGAAGCAGAGAAATGAACGTTTCCACGCAAACAGCTCCAAGCTGATCCGGTACCAGCTCCGCTGGTTCTGGTTCTGGTTCCTGCAGACCCAGCAACATCTGGAGTTTCGCTGAGACTTAGTATGTCATTCAGCTTTGGTTCTCTCCTGGTTCTGCTTCTTTTAGTTTATTTAATCGTGAATCCGATTCTTTGTTTTGATTTGACGAAATCGATTTGAAAACTTTGGATTTTTTTCCAAACGTTCGGAACAGAAAATGATTGATTCTAAAACGTACCGTGAAGTTCGTCTAAGTGATTCCAAAGGAATAATAAACATTTGATGAAAGCGTTTCTCTGAGAGGTTTACGGAAGAATTTGATACCAGAAAACATAAAAACCTGTTTCTGTGGCTACGCCAAAAACGCCTCCTTTCTGGTTCACCTTCTCACAGCCAAAAGCTTTCATTCTTTTCACACAAAGTGGTTTCATGAAAGAACTTCTGCAGAAGGTTCTGGTCATTCCAGGTTCTTTTTGTGGACTGGGACCAGAGGAGCTGCTGCACTGATGTTCTCCTGTGAACATGAGGTTCTGTCGGACCTTCCATCCCTTCTGAAGCTGGGTTTGTCTCTGGTCCTGCTGAAGGTCTCTGACCTGGTTTCTACAGCTTTCATGTCTCAGGAGTTTGAGCAGGTGCTCCAGATGAACCAGAACCTTTTTCCCAGAAAAAGTTCTCTCAGAGAAAAGAGGCTCAACGCAGATCCAACGGTTCTAACCCTGAACGTAGAATCAGAACTTCCGGTTCCTCAAACGCAAACGCAGCAGCTCAACGAGAAAAACACGATTGTTCGAGTTAGATTCCAAAAAGGATTGTGGGATTCTGTGCAGAACCAGAACTTGAAACAGCCTAAAAGAACCCAATGTTCTTGATTCTGAAGAAGAAGAACCGGAAGGAAGGAAACTTCTACCCTGAAGTGACTCAGTTCCATCGAACCCTCCTCCCCCTGAAGCCAAAGGGGCGGGGCCTTACCTGAGCAGTGGCTGAACCGCTTCCCGACCACACTGTCCAGAACCGCCAGCACCAGGTTATCCGGCGTGTCAGGGTGGAGGGGGGTCCCTCCCCCCCCACAGCCGCTGGTTTCTGCGACCAGGCTCGCCTCGGAGCTCTGCTCGTCGCTGGACAGAGATGGGCTGCGCACGTCCCCCCCTCTGGAACTGGAGCCGTTAGCGCTGCTAGCCACCGAGACCAGACCGGTTCCCGCCGCAGAGGGCCAGGAGGGCGGGTCCTCGCTGTCAGGGCTGCAAGGGTCAAAGGTCAAAATGTTTGTTTACAAACAAACTTGCATCATTAAAAATGTTTACACATACAACAAAATGAAATAAAAAATCAGACAAGTGTTTACGCAAACACAGTCTCAAAAACGACATTATTCATCATCAAAGCAGGCATGTACATTTCTGCATCTCGGTTTCCCAAAATAGAACTGAATAAAAAAGTGAACCCTCTGAGGTCCACTTCCAAAGTCTGAGCGTCTTAGTTAGAGAAAAGTTTGATTTTTTTTTTACGTTTTTATTTGTGACATCACACATTTTTTTCCTCACAAATGTTTTCCTGTTGTTTGTTTGTTCAGACGAGGACTGAACTAAACCCTTTCTGTTTGGGGGGGCCTCCGGGGGGGCCCTGACCCCAGCCTGCCTCATTGCTACGGTCCTGCTTGGCTACATTAGTAAATGTAGCTTTTGTTGCTACGCGCGCACACAGGTATATCCCACCTGAAGACCTCCCGCGCGTGGCCGCTCTCTGGTGACGTCTCCCTGAAGAACGGAACGACCCGGGACAGGCTGGCCCTCCTCCGGGACGCCGCGGTCCCCCCGCTGGCCTTGTCCCCCACCCCCCCGCCGAACCCCCCGGCTCGGGTCAGCGCGGTGGTCTGCTTTTTCAGGAACTTCTCCAGCGGCTTCATCCCGGCCGGCATGGTTCTGCTGCGGGTTCTGGCGGACGGTCCGGGTTCTGGCCCACAGAAGCGGCACCTGCGGTTCGGCTCTGCGGTTTCTACATCTCACGGACGCGCAGGTCCGCGCGGGCAGGTGTGAGCTTGGGTTCGACTCTGGACGGAACCAGCCGGTCCTAACCCATCTGCAGAGGTCTGGATCCGGGCGCCGCGTGAGCGCAGGACTTGGCACCGCACGCGCGAGCGTGCTCCTTCCGCAGAAAGACCGCTTCGAGAGCGAAAGCCCGAACCTCGTCCGGTCCGTGCGCGCGCGGTGAGCTCCTGCGGTTCTCTGCTCTCAGTTCTGCCTCCCGCGCGGTGGGTTATCCCAGGCGCCGCTGGGTTTCTGCCTATACGAGTCAGGTTCCGGTTCTGACGGTCCGGACCGTCAACTCCCGCATCAGCGCTCCAGTCTCTCTTCTCTAAATGATAAAAAAGTGCCCGCGAGCGTGCGCGCTTCCCTCCTCGCGCAGATCTGCTGCATTTGCGCGTGCTCTGGCAGGCGCGCGCAGGTGCGTTTGGCTGCGGTGTAAAATTGATGGAAACGGAAAAATCCCTGACGACAGCGAGACTGAAAATATCGCGAGACTTCAGAAAAGCTTCGAGAACCAAAGAAAACTGGGCCAGCGCATGCGCGCGCACAACCCTACTGATGATGAAAAAGAAAATCATTTCCAAGAATCAAAGTTTATGTTTTAGAGCAAAAACTCCGATCAGAACGGTATTTTGGACTGGTTTCCTTTCTTTGGGATGAATGTCTGATAGGGCTCATGATGTTTAGTTTGTTTTCTCAGTTTCATCTTTGTGGTTCTGAAAAGTTCCATCTCAGGCCTTTGGTCCAGAACCTCACTGAGGTTCTTCTTCTATCCACCGATGCAGGTTAGCACGTCATGTTCTCGCAGGGGTCTGGATCTCAGATGCTTTTTCTGATCAGAGGGGCGGCCGTGGTGCAGTGGAAAGGGCAGTCGGCCTCTGATTGAAGGTTCGATTCCCGCTTTGGGCAAGACACTGAACCCACATTACCTCTGATGGAAGGTTCAGCAGCAGAGCCACCGTCAGTGTGTGAATGGGTCCGTGACTGTACAGTGCTTTGGGCCTTCAATGAAGGTAGAAAAGCGCTGTATTAGTACATACCATTTACCATCAGCTGATGGAGAACTGACTAGAAAAAGGTGAAAATGTCTCCAATCTGGTGATCATCACATGTGGACGAGGGACATGGTCGAGTTCCTCTGACAGACCACACTGTTCCTCCATCACTCCCCTTCTTTCTTTGGTCTTGAAAGTTCTTTCCGGGACAACAGCAGCTCTGAGGAAAGAGGTCCGGAATGTTTTCTCCTCCATCATCAACAGAGCACTGCTCACCTCATGGAGCAGCTGGGTGTTTATGATGGTCCAGCAGACCAGACTGGTTCTGGGGTCCGTTGGGTTCTTGTCCTCAGCTGTTGAACAGCTGTGCTGCTTTCTGGATCCTCATCAGCATGTGTGCACGTGGGCTGTGGGATATACTTTCATGAAATAATCCCAGATTGACTGACAAAAAAACTTTATTGACATCAAAGCACAGACGCTTCAGACTTCAACAAAAACCGTGGAAACTAGGAGATAAAAAACAGAACAAAGTTGATGAAACTGAAGTAAATCTAAAGCTTTGCTGAGTCTCTAAATAAACGCAGGTCCCTGCCGACGGTCCCTCTGTACACGCTAGCATCTCTATACAGTCATAGGACACGCCCCCTGCCCCCAGGAGCACGAGTGACGGGACAGGAAGTTCTCTAGATTATAAATTAATCTGGTTATTTATTTAGTAAATTCCAAAAATGAAATCTGATCTTTACTTTTCATTTCAGCGCCAACAGAACCCCCCCCACCGGCAGTCTGCTGAATGTGTTAGGGATCAAAGCGTCTTCTCCATGTGAGGCAGCACACGTTTGAGTGCAGCAGTAAACCGGAGCTTCCTGGTGGAGCGAGCGATGAAAGCTCCACGCCGACAGCAGACGCACACGGAGCTGCGTTCAGGTGCGTCCTGCACAACATTCACAGGTGGATCAGCCGATGGTCATCTGCTGATCCGTGGTGACCGGACCGTCCTGCTGTCGAGTCCAAGTCGTCCCCACGACACTGAAGGCCTCACTGATCACAGAGGGGATTGTGGGAAATCAGCCGTCCAACTGTGATCAGTGTCATTCCTCATCTCTCCCTCCCTGTGGCCTTGCCCCGCCTCCTTACAGCGTTGGTTCAGGCCACCCCCCCCAGCTCCTCCTGAAAGTGTAAACAACAATAACGTTTATTTCAAAAGAGCCGGTGCAAAAACACATGATGAAGCAGCATTAACCAAACGCCGTTTTCATCTGTGGTCATGATGTTAACTCGCATACCAGCATACAAATACACACAGAACACCTGCTATACACATAGATAACATACAACATCATTAAAACAACAACACTGTTATTGTTTACCCTGTAGCGTGTGCGGCGTGGAGTTGTGTTTGAAAGCTCCACAGGGCAGTGACGGCAGCACCACAGAACTCACCTGTCAGGTACATGCCAGGGTGGGGCTGGGGCTGGGTGCTGAAGGCAGGGTCACTCTGAGGCGAAGGGAACCTCTGGGGGGGGGCGGCTTGACCGTGACAGGCTGAGACGTGCGGCGGGGGGGTGAGGGTTTGGGCTGGGCCTGCTGCTGCATGGTGTCATAGTACGTCACGCCGCCGTAGGTCACCTGGGACTGACCCTGTAACATCCACCACATCCTTCAGATCCTGCCCCCCCAAAAGACTGAGACAAACATCAGCGGGACTTACCTGGGGGCTCGGGTACATGGTGGGGTAGGGGAAGGTCATTACCCCCGGAGGAGGGTAAAAAGGTGGGGGCAGTAGTTGCTGTGGTTGTCCCGGTGACAGAGACACAGAGGGGGCTCCATAGAGGGTGGGGTTAGCGATGGGGCCCCCTGATTGGTGGGGATGAAGTCCTGCAGGGGGGCGGAGCTTTAACATGAAGACGCCATTGTAAATAAAGGTTAAAAAAACAAAAACTCACCAGGATGTGGGAGGTGCATCTCAGGCTGGACCAGCATGCTTTGTGGTGGGATAGGGGCGGGGCCATCACTGTGAGTGTAGATTGGTCCCTGATATGACACTGTGGACACACAGAGGGGGGGGTCAGAAGGTGCAGACCTGCAGTGACCCCTGCTGGAGCGTTAACGGAAGTCCCCCCCCACCCCCTTACTAGGCTCGTAGAAGTGTCCCTCCATGACTCCCAGGTGCATAGGCGGGGCCGGCTCTGGCACCGCCCTCTGGCGCTGGGAGGAGTAGCGTTTGGCTCGATTGGAGCCGCCGCCCATGTCCTCCATGCTGGAGAACTGGGGGGGTGCATTGGGGAGGTGCACAGGGTTTCCTAGGCCTGTGAGCAGAAACATGAGGAACTACAGCTGTTTACACACACACCTGTTTACAGTGATCCAGGGGGGGCGCTCACCTCTGATCTCGGAGCGGACGTACGACCCTGGGTTCTGGCTCCAGTTTGGTCCAGACAGACTGAGCCGGGCCACGTCTTGGTCCAGCTCTGAGGCTCCTCCCCCTGTCTGACTCGCCCCCTCTCCTCCTCCCATCCAGCCTTTACCCCTCCCACTGCTGGGGGAGGCGCTCCCACCTGCTGCAGACTCCTCCACGGAAGCCTGTTTGCTGCCGAGGTCGGCGGGCCGGGACCGAGTCCTGCGGGCCAGAGAGTAGGACTTCCTCTCCACCGGCCGCTCGGGGGGAGGAGAGGTGTCAGGGTTGGAGACAGCTGAGGAGGCCCGGGGGCCAAGGGGGGGGGCAGAAGCCCTGGATTCCTGTCGACGGGGGGAGGCGGACTGGAACCGGCTCAGCTGCAGCAACGCACCAGAACTCGAGTCCTGTTCCGGTTCGGCAGCACCCTCCTGAGAAACGTCCTCAACAACAACAGAGGAGCCCCCCTTTCCTGCACTGCGCCCCCCTCTGGTGGCTCCGCCCCTCTCCCCTGCAGGCTCCAGCAGAGTCTTTGCCGCCTGGCGCTCTCTGTGCAGAGGAGCGTCTTCGTTCCTGTGCTGCGGCTGAGGGGGGGGGTGAGCTTGACTGTGGTGGGAGGGTCTGGTCCGGGAAGGGGGGGCTCTGGAGGTGTGTATGCGCTGAGCAGCGGAGGCGGGGGGGAAAGCAGAGGGCGAGGATGGGGGTGGGACAGATGGAGGCGGAGCTCCTCCTGCCCGGTTCTGCCAGGAGCGGGCGGGTCGCTCCGCCCTGTCCCTCCAGTGTTTGTCCCTCCAGTTTTGCCTGCAGACAAACAATACCGGTCTAAAGCACAAAGGCGGCAAAACCCTGTTGTCCAATAGTGTGACCCCCCCACACACAGTGCAGATGCCGGGGGTCTGTTCAGTGGTTAAACTTTGTGTGGTGGCGTCTGCCAAAGAACATTCAGGAGAGAACTCTGTGGAACATTTGGCGTGGATCCCAAACGTTCCAAGAATGGTGCAAGCAGAGAAGACGGCTGCAGAAACGGGAACACCATTTCCTGGTGGAGGTGTAAAGGAAGCGAGCGGCGAATCAGAAGAACTGGTTTGAACATGGATTACCAAGCAAAGGAAAAGTCTCCAGGAAAACGATCGGCATGAAAGCGAAGAGGATTTTTGATACGGAGATTGACGTTCACAGCCAGTGAGAATCCGAACAGGATAAAATGTTCTCATCGTTTCAAACAAGCCTTGAATGTTCATCTGGTGTTTTCTGCATTTTGTGACTGAATTTCACCATAAAATGAACCCATTAACCATCACCTTTCTGTCGGGGATGGAGTAAACGCCACGCCAGCTGCCACGTTTTTGGAATAAACACTGGAGCTAGTATTGGAAAAAATGAAGCAACTTAGGAAGTGGCCTGAACAGACGCGTAATGTCAGCTCACCTGGGCTGGCGCGACCTGTAGGCAGGCCCGGCGCCGTTCCGGATGTCGTAGCCGTAGATGGCGATGAGTTCCTCACGGCTCTTGGGCGCCTGCTCCTCCTCCCTGAAGCGGTCGTGCTCCCAGCGGCCTTCGTCTTTCCACAGCTTCCTGTTTCGCCCCTTCGGCCTGCGGAGGGAAGAGCAGCTGGAGTCCACGGTTCTGGAGCTGGAGAACCGATCTGGATGCCATACCTCTCCTCTTCCTGAGCGGGTCCGCGCACGTCGTGCTCGAAGAACAGCCCCTTCCTGGGGATGTAGGCAGGGTTTTTCCGATCCTCATCGTCATCCAGCTGCTGGCCTGGTTTTCCTGTCGCCTTGGTCTCGGGATGATCCGTGGACTCCTGCCGGGACCGCGGAAAGAACACAGCACCGTGAGGGTTCTGAACAGAACTGGACCTTAAAGAACACAGGAACCTCCTCACCTGTCCGTCACCGCTCTGCCTCTCTCCGGCCAGGTTTCCCTTGTCTTCCGCTTTGCTCTCCTCTTTGCCGCGGCCCCCATCCCCTTTCCCCTCCTGCCCCCCTTCCCCAACCGCAGGAGAGGGTTTGGACTCACGGGCCCCCACAGCATCTTCTTCACTGTAACCCTCCTCTTCCTCCTCGGCTCCCTGGAAAACATTTCCATTCAGAATGTCTGCGACCTTAAGACGTAGTCTGACGCCGGATTTCCACCGGTTTGTCTATGGTCCGCCTGCGGTCTGCGGCGTGTCTTTGGTGCATCTGCGGTTTCAGTGGAATGTTTTTGGCGAGCCTGCAGTGTTTTTTCGTGAGTCTCTGGTGTGTGTCCCTCACGTTGGGAGGGGAGTACGTCTTATGACCATCAGTTTACATTTTCCTTGTTGCGAATGGGGTCCAAGCCCCCTCCTTCATGGCTTCGGGGGGGGTTTGTCCTGCCACCCCCGAATAGTTCATCCAACACTTTACCAATCAGACCCCATGTCCCCTACTTCTTCACCAAGTCCTTGTGAAATGCCTGTTTTGTGTTGTAAACGATGTCATGTTTTTGTGCTTTCAAAATTCAACTTTTGTCGTCCGTAATGAAAACGGATGCTGGTGTTAGCCGTGATATTAACTAGGGGTGTAACGGATCCAGTCATGTATTGAGTCACGGCCTGAATCATAAGTATAACAACATATAAAATATATGTTAATTTATAATATATATTTTTATTACGCACATGTACTTCAAAACACAAACACAAATTACATCAAAAAATTGTTCATTGAGGGTTACCGCAGACGGACCAGTGGAAATGAGCCACGAGTCGGGGGGTACCTCTGAGGGGGAGCCGTTCTCCTCAGGCTCAGCGCTGTCATAGTCTGAAAGCACGGCTGGGGGGGGAACAGACAAACATCAGAGGATGAAGGTGTAATCACGTAAGTGAGGGACGGACGAGTTACCTTCAGCTTCATCCTCGCTCTCCTGCAAACAAACAAACAAACAAAGTCAGTTTGAAACAACCCTGGTCTTCCTCACTGCAGCAGATCAGGACGAAGGCTTCAGATCAAACACTGTGACCATTGACTGTATCTGAGAACTGCACTGAGTGACTCCACCTCCCTGGCGTTCCAAACAGGAAGTACGTGCTGGCTCCAAGAAGCCAAAATCCCATCGACAAACAGCTGTTCCTCCGTCATTCTATTGGTCAGAATCACCGTTCTTCCTCTGATCATTTCTTAACATGATCCTCTTTGTTTTCTCATTTTTATAGAGACAATAACAGATCCTCTCATTTAATTCAGATTTTTTTTTTTCACCTCGGACTAATGCAGGACAGCAGGTCAGCAAACTGGGTCACAGAGAGACGGAAGAACCGCTGAGAGCGCCGTCATTCAGATGCAGCTCCTGCAGTCGACGGTGAAGCTCACCGAACCGGGAGAGTCTCTGATTGATCTGATGAACCCGGACATGGAGACGGGATCACTGATGCTTTAATAGAGCTCTTCACAATAAACGAACCGGATCTCTCAGCATCGTCCGGATCTCCCGTGCACCAAAAATGACACAGACAGTCAATGCTTCCACAGAACTGTCCGCACGCGTTTGCATCTGTGATGGTGCGGAGCTGAGCTGCCGACTCCCCTTTCCTATGTCCAGGTAGCCCCGCCCCCACCTGAAGAGAGGTGTGCAGTGAAGGGATGCGACCACATAAGGCTGTATGAAACGACAGGCCCGGTTCTGAAGGACCACTGGAACTGGGCCTGTCAGAAAGCCATAATGGAGGAGGAGCCGGCGGCTGAATTCATCACGTGGTTTAGAGTGTTGGAAGCCCCTCCCCATGTCAGAGTGGTTGATGTGAGGAAGGTTCCTGACCCGGTGTGGTGCCAGAATTTGTTTCCCTGTTGCGGCACGACTTCAGGCATTGTTGATTTGTTTCGTAACACCGAAAATCATAAAAAGAAGGTGGATGATTACGATATGCTTTATTCTGGGGCTTTCAGGACTTTATTAAAGCAACCAGAGGAGGTTCAGATTGTGTCAGGCTGCTGATCCAGCCTGCCAGAACCTGGGCCCACAAAAATCTGCAGTAGAAGCAACAACTACTTCTATTCTGTTGTTAAATGCTTCCATAAAAAAAAAGACTTCTTCTTTGGTTTTGTTTTACGTAGAACGTGAACATGACAGTAAACTCGCAGAATGAAGTGTTTCGTAAACTTTCTCCTTCTTGTGAGTGTTCAGAAACGCATTCTGGAGGCTGGTTCCGGTCAGACCTGCGTCTAACCTTTCCCTGGTCACGTGCCCCAACAAGCAGGAACACGCGCGCTCGTGTCTTCTGTGAGTGGAGATGCAGGTTCAAATCCTGAGCATCTGTGGGACCAGGTTCGAATCCGTGTCGTCATCAGGCAGAGCGGCAGAAACCCGGTTCCGTTGGAGCTTCTCATCTAGTCACACACGAACCGGTTCCTGCCCACTGGAACCAAGCAGAACCGGACTGAGTTGTGGCGGAGGGGGCCCTGGATCCTGGGGGCCTCTGCCTGGTTCTGGTGCAGACCCCCACACACACACACACCCCTCCGCCTTTCTGTTGCTGCGCGCGTGACTCGAACTTTGACTGTTCGCAACTGAAAATGAACGGAAATGTTCCCGAGTTTGACCGGAACTGGTTACTCTATGTTTAGAGTAAAAACGACCCCCCCCCCTTACCCTGACGGTTCCCGCTCAGCGTCCGGCTCCGGGCCCGGCTCTCCGGGCCGGGTCCGTGCCGCCGGACGCCTCTCGGAGCCGCGGTTAGCTCCCGGGTTAGCCGGCGCAGCTACTCACACACTCGGACTCCACGTCACTCTTCGCCGCCTCCCGGGCCTCCGCCGGCTCCTCCGGGACCACGTCCCGCCCTCGCGCCTTCGTAGCCGGAGATCCCGACCTGCCACTGTCCGAACCGGACCCGGACTCGTCCTCGTCCTCGCTGTCCTGGGACGCGCGCCTCCTCCTTCGCCGCCGGTCCGCCATCTTAGAACTTCGAACAAGCTGGAACCGGAACAAGCAAAGGATTGTGGGAGTCAGAGTTTATTACCTGTTGGAAATGATTGAACGATATTTTATGTATTAGAATCACCATAAAGAAAAATATATACAAATGCTAAAAAAAAGCAGCAAGATAATGAAAAAGAACAAATTTTTATAACAACTAAATCTGAAATTCATAAAAAAAAATGGGTTTAATTCAACCTCACCTAATTGAAACCATTAGTCTGTTTGTGATGAATAGGCTCTTTAATGCTGACCCATAGGTGGCGCTGCCTATAGCCTGTCAGATGTTTCCATTGTAGTGGACTAATGTTCTCATCCAACAGAAGTTACCTGGGTTCTGGAGGGCTTAGTTCTACAGAACTACAGGAAGTGACCATCACTCTCGGATGCTTTTAGAAACACATTTCAGAAAACATCTTTCTTAGGTGTGATAGTTTCCAACAACAAACAAGTGTCAAAGCTTCTGAAGCATAAACCAAAACTCCAGATGATCCTTTTGGAAGATGACCTCAAAGTTCTCCTGTAGAGTTTACTGCCATCTGGTGGCAAACATCCACATCACATGGACCTTCTTCCTTCCTTCACTGACTTTAAAGGCCTACACCATGCTTTCCCTAAGCCTTTCAGAGTATATCCACATATATGATCATAGGTTACCTTTGGCCCTTGAAAGAACGAATTGTTTTTGAAATATGAGTTCTTTTGGTGAACTTTTCTTCCTACAGAGAAGTTTAGGACGCTTCGCGGGGGACGTGATGCTGTAGTATCGCGAGACCTGACGAGACGAGGGTGGTGACTAGTTGAACAAACATTTCGGTCTTCTTTCCGCCATATGAAAATAATGTACAAAATATGAAATCACAAAACCTCTAAAAAGATGATTACGTTTTTGACAGCCTGGAGAGCTTCATAGACGACTGTTACAACACCTTCGTCACGGAGAACACCGCCACTCCAACACCGCCACTCCTTCCTCCAAACGTGGCCGTCCTGAAGACTCTCCCCGGGCCGCTTCTTCTCCAGGCAGCAGCATCAGCGACATCCTGGAGTCGATTGATAAGAAGCTCTCCAGCCTTGATTACCGCCTGAACCTGCTGGAGATTCTCCGGCGCAGGAAGATCCATTTCCCGCCGGGTCTCGAGTTGTTGTTTCCGTGGACAGACTCTACGTAGATGGACGACTCTTTGGGACCCCGAGATGAAGACCCTCAGATGCTGCGATCAGAACCTCCACAATGTGCTGATGAAACCGACGAAACTGATTTAAATGAATGGAAAATCTGCTCATCAATCATCCACACCTCCATCTCGTTAAAGCAGTTTGTTTCTCTCATGTTTCGTTTTGTTTTGTTTTTTTTTTCTTCTCTTTATTCCCCCCTCTCCCTCCTCCTCATATTTAAATCAACTAAAGGCAACACATCCCCGGTAAGTAACTATTTACTCATGCACGAGACAGGTGCGCGCACGTACACGCGATCCCGCACACACTCGCCGACACACCACAAACACCTCACATAGGCTATGTCCGAATTCATTCACTACTCACTATATAGTGAAACACTATATAGGTTTTTAGTAGTTAGGGGTTAGGGTGTGAATTCGGACACAGCCATAGGCTCATTGTTATGAAGGCTCAGCCCGCTGTGAATTTAGCTCTTCTTCTGTGGTTTGTTGAGGCAGTTTCTCTTTCCATGTGCTCGAGGCAGCAAGCTAGAAAGCCTAAAGTGCAGAGAACCTTTCCTGACCTTTTGTGCGCTCCAGTTGCTGTATGTTGATTTGAGTAATTGACCAAACGTAAGTTCCTGTTTTAATTGTGAGGAAATGTGTTGCAGTGTTAGCTTCAGAATGTTAGCCTCCTAGCAGGGTCCCAGCGGTCATTAGCGGCACCTACATTGCTGGATTAATGTCTTACTTAATGTTTCTTTGATGTTAGAGAGAGATTTTAATTTGCTGTTAAATGTAATGGTGTGTCATAATGTTCAACGGGATTCATGCGCAGTACTCGTTCATCTGTGCAATGTTTTTCGTGGTCGCTAGGTGTCACTGTTGTGCCACATTTGCTAAGGAGTCATTTTCAGTGGGTTTAAATCAGATTTGACTGTTTTATATTATTTGTTTCACATGTCATGTGAAGTTTATGCTAGTGATGACACATTCAGTCAGTTTTTTATTTATTTTTGTGCTTTATTTCACTTACAGAAAGTCATTTTAGTTATGCTAAAAGGAAACTGTTGTTCGCAGAACATCTTTGAATCAGATTCAGCAACGGAATAAAGCTGGAACGCCATCCAACTGAAGTCCCATCTCTTTGTTTTACCCTTCCCTGTGCTCTGACCGGCACACCATCTTGTTTCCTGTTTACCCCTATTCTGAATCATCGACACAGTCCCCCAATCTCCCTTTACTCACTAACACTCATATAGGACACATACAAG